>OW679203.1:28244446-28644172 GCA_940337035.1 Agriotes lineatus | reverse complement strand
GTTAATTTGTGTTTAGAAAATAATAGTGGTCATTTTGAGCACTTATTATAGGTTTTTACAAATATGTTTGCAGGTATATCAATGAGCATTAATTCGTATTAAATTGTGTTGTTCGGATATATTTTTCTGCAATAATTATTGTAATATTACTTAAAATTCTGTCATTCACGTTTATTGTATTCAATTTTCCTCAAGATTTGTTAATTACAGTTGTGCAATGCGCATCAAATTGGCTTTTCATCATTTTACATGAAAGTAAGCTTCCTGTATTCTAAAAGTGTACACTACTGTGGCTGCCTCATTTAGTTTTCCAATGTGTTAAATGGGTTGCCTATATTACAGTGATCACGTGGTCTTTCGGCTTTTTTGATGGCACTGTACTAACGCGCGAAACTTTAAATGCGGCATACGCTGCGAGCTACAGCTAGTTAAGCATCTAATCTACTTACATGGTGACGAAGCTGCCATTCAGAGAAGAGGAGGGTTTTGTGGCCTCTCTTAGCAAAACTTCGCAATATCTCAAAATTCGACATGCAGAGCTACAACCGCTGACAAACCGCCCTGCTGCTGCTTGGACTTCTGTCAAGGTAAATTTCGTCCCATATATGGCCCGCGAAAGCGCACCAACTGGTAAGTCACGATTTTTATCACTGCCACAGTTCCGCGCAATAAGAGAAACCTCTTCAGGAGTGTTAATAGCACCGCAATGCAACACCATCAAGGAAACGTATTGTCAGAGGGCGCAGTGTTGGTTGCCCACCTACGTAAGAGCTCCCGAAGGTTCCAAAAACTCTAACGCAGCTCTTTGTTTCTTCCTTTTACAAGTATTGGATTCACCCCAAAAATTCGAAATTGAGTTTTCAACAGATCTTCACGTTTTAGAGTCCCCTGAACCCAAAAAACATGTTTTTGTTCATTGGTCTGTCTGTGCGTCTGTCTGTCTGTGAACAAAATATCTCAAAAACTAAAAGAGGTATGGCGTTGAAACTTCATATATAAATTTTGCGTACTATGTAGATGCGACCGCAAATTTTTGAAAAAAATCGCACAACCGGAAGTAGATGTTTACTCTTGTGATTTTTCAGTTTTTTCGGTTTTTTCAAAAACGGCTCTGACGATTTTTTTCAAACTTCACATTTTTATTACATTTTTAATGTGTATTGAAGTGAGATAGGTGATTTTCCAGTTCAATACTTCTAAAATGGGTTTCCTCTGTTTTTTTTTCTATTTTTTATTAACTTCTATTTTAAATAGAACACCCGGTATATTATTACATTTTTGAATTCAGCTCAAAATTCTAGAGAAAATATGTCTCTTCACCTAACGCTCTATTTTGTACCATTTTTGTAGAATTTGTAATTTTTGAAAATTTTTGACTAATGCTTAAAAATTTAAAACTAAATTTTTGGCTAATTATAAGATCACTGTCAAAGGAAGTTGTGTGAGTGTATCACACCAGATTTTTTACTATTTTGTACATAGATTTGTACAATTAAATCTAATTTAAGATGTTTTGATTTATATTTTTAAAGACCAATAATCGTATGTTATTGAGGCTGTTCTTATTCTATTTCACTCGAAATGAAATGTAGTCTTTGGCTTACCGCGCTGTCATTAAGTAATTGAGGAAAGTAATTTGCTACAATTAACCTGATCAGAACAAAACAGATTACACAATCAAAATATTACACAGGTATGTAGAGAACTACCAATACAAAACTGTGTAAAAATATAATGCACTTTATTACTGTATAAAGTAATTATTGTGTGTATTCAACCCTTCATCTTCTACTAGCTTCACTTTCTTTTTGTTATCCTTCTATGTGGCTCTTAAATTTCCTTCACCTTTGGTTAATTTATTTATTATTTTGTTCACTTGCATCCGCCTCGCCGGCTTCTTCATTTCCCTTAGCCCGAACAGCATTTTTTGTTGTTATCATATCTGTAAGCTTTATTTTCAATATTCTTTTGCAGAACCTAATTTGCAGTGGTTTTTAGTTTTTGCTTTTCGCTTTTGCGTATGGTTATGATTCGTACCCAAGCAGCCTGTAGCTGATTTCTGTTTTTCTCTGTAATAGTTGGCATTTAGAGGTGTTTCGCTATATTAAGACATATTTTGCTGATAAGGTTCTATTTTAATCTTATTTGTGATTTTTTGAAAATTTGCTTCAGTTGCTGCTAGTAGTGCTAGTAGAGCAATGGCATCTACGTAGTCTACTGTATCAAACGTTTTCACATTGTATTGTTATCTCTCTTTAACTTAATTTGGTATTTCGCCTGTTTATATGTTGATCAAAAACTGCGATGGTGCATATACTTGTCTCACTTTCTTTATTATACTTGATTGGTCTGGATTTGCTCGCATTTAGTTATTACTGTCTCATTTTTATACGTCTTATACTTTCTTACAATTGCATTTAAAGTGTGAAGGGTTTTACACCAGTTGACAAATATCATTGCACACTTCAAAGCTAACTGTTGTCAGAAAATAACGTATAAAGACGCAGCTGTTATAACTTTCTCAAAGAGTTCCATAAGTTTCCTAATCGTTTCATTTCGACAGAGGGCCTTTTCGCAATTTGTTTTTTAAAATTTATTTCGAACCGTGAAAACTGCAGATGACACAACCCAGATGTCATTACTCAACTCGTCGATGACAGCACTGCTGCCATCGCCTTCTAACTGCCGAGACAAACTGCCGTCATCAGTTAAAATCTAACGAAGGGGCCATATTTCACCATGGAGAAGCAACAAACGGCAAATCTGGCTTGCTGCAGAGCTTGTGGCATGCGGACGTCTCAATGTGACTGGCAGTCGTTGGGGATGCAAATTAATTGCTAAATAGTTAAACCCCCAACTCCAGTCGACGCTAAACTGCTTAAAAGCTAATTTAAAAATGAAGCGTTGGCATCGATCGTGGGGTGCGTAAATAGAATTGAAATTAACTTATTTTACTACTTACTGGTATACTAGTAATCAAGATTATACTTGGTGCAAGCCTGAATATATTTTAAAAGTAGGGGTCATCCAGGACAAAAGGACAGAGAAAACAAGTTACAAGTAGCAAAGAAATTAAGTGGAAGTCTGTACGAGCTGATGATACAATGCGAGGAGTTAGAGTACATCGGAGTAAAGAGCTATGCTATATAGTGATATGTATAGAGTAAGTTCAACAGCCAAGGTTTATTTGCATGGATGTAACAATGCCTACCAGTTGCAGAGTGACATATTTCTTTAAGGAAACTAAATACAGGCACTGATGTATACACGAAGATCAATATTGAAAGCCATAAAGATGGACTGAGCTTCAAAGTACCATTGATAATAACCATGGAAGACGAAGAGTTGAAATGGCGAATATATTTGTAGAGATTAAAAGAAGAACGAGAAGTACGGAGAATATGCAAAGCAATAGCACAAAAAAAGCTCGAGAGTAAGGTCATCAGAAACTTGGAGAAATAGCTTTTTCAAAATACTACCTGTAAAACCGGTAAAACCATATAGTTGTATACCAAACAATTTCATCCCCATTACTTATTTCTGTTATTAATGTTGTTTCTTTTTTCTTTGGGTTTTGTGATTTTATAAATCTTAGAATATTAAAGTCTCGCAATCTCGCAATATGTTGGTAGTCTGATATTTAGGATGCTTGCCTTCCCAATTAATGCTACCCCGAATAACTACAAGGAAATTCAGATGTAGCAACAGACCAAGGTAAACTTAACAAATAGCACGATATAGATTTGTCTATATAGTGCTAATCGCTAATGTTGATCAGCAACAGTTTGAAGACAGTAGGTGGCCACAGCATCAGATATAAAAACAAACTTAAAATGCAAAATCTGATTGACTCCTATTGGGCTAGGTAGCTTTCGGGAGTTTGCTGCGTATTACTCGTATAAATTTCTAAGACAAAGATAAATGTTGGCGCAGTACTCCTTTCCTCCTGGCTCTTCTTTTGCTGTTTACCGCTCCTTTTTCTAAACCATTCTATAATTCCCATTCTTGGATTGAAGGTTCCCATACCAGCTCATCCCCAGTTGGAGGATTTAAAGCCTCTTAAACCTTTACTATTCTTTACAGATATGAAGTGTAGTTTGTGGACTTCGCTGGTACTGTAAAAAATTTTATTCTTATTCCACCTTCTTATATAAATCAACGGACCCATCTAATTAACTAACCATACAAAGAAGAAAAATCTGGCAAAGCATGCAAGGGTTATACATTACAGTATGGCCATCAGTGGTTTAGCTTGTACGAAACGAGTTAAGCAAGTCGTCAATATTGAAGGTCTTAGAGACGACGATTGATGTATATGGTTCTCCTCTTTTTATATTACATGAGTCAACTAACCCTTCCTATCCATTAATCTTTGAAGGAAGTCACCGACTAATTTAATAGCATTAAGAAAATTGTATCCCCGCTCTTCAGCGACAGAGACCAAGTAATTACAGCTTAGATAGGATACCCTTGTAGATAGTAAATGAGTAGCAACCGTTAAAGACTATTACTGATTTATTGATGGAAATCGGGTTGTGTACATAAAATTTTTCCACAAACTTAGTACAAAGAAATACCAACAAGCATCTGATAACCTAGTAATACTTGATAACGTAATTAAAAAAAATCGATGCAGTTCAATTAAATCAAATATGTTTTTTTCGGATTTTTACAAGGATATTAAAGCATGCTCAACAAGATCATACATATTTTGGGCACTGTTATATTGAACGGATGGGAGAATGTAAGTAACGTAATCCATTCTACCAGTAGATGGTGACATTAAGATGACCTTTAAATTTTGTTCTGGAAGAACGAAATACAGCAAACTGTGAATATTAGAGGTCCTAGGCAAGAAAATTGGTAGAATAGTCGTCAGGTATTTGTGCCATCATAGCCTTATTAAAGACTTCAGTTAAAACATATAACAAATGCAACAACCCGCTTGCACCATGATTTACGAGTATATGCTTCCTAGAACTATATAGAGATCTTCCTGAATTATAGCAAAATGCACAAAATATCAGCAGCATCGCGGTCAAATACACGGCGAAAACCCATACATATTCTCAGATTCGCTGTAAACAACCTTACAATGTATCCCCGGAACGTAACTTTTGACTCCGCTGCCAACAAGCCCCTTCCAGCCTGAACGGCATAACCGGGTTCGTTACCCCTTGGCTTACATACTAACGTAAAATAAAGAGGAAGTTCTTTCCGCCCCAGCGCAAGTGTGGATAAACGGTGTTCATCTGCAGCTGAACATAATTTTGCGAAAATGGCCGTCCGGTGGAGACCGTTTCTCATAACCGTCTGGCTCACAATAATGCCTTGGACAGCCGCCAGAGCTTTGACCTAAGTCGGTCGCAGAATTTTAAGAAACCGCTGATACGCCTTGTTATCGCCTGTTATTGCATTACCGGTCTACCTTGATTTATACTTTAGGCCCAGTTTAAGGGTTTAAGTTGACTTTTTCTAGCCAGCACAATACGTCGTTATCTATTTTTTGCAGGATCTGATAATTCGGGAATAAACATGGTCGTTAAAGTCGTTCATCAAACTTCTCTTAGTGGTGGTAATCATCAAGACTCGTATCTTAGAGGCAGTAAATTGAATAGAGAGAATTAATACCTCAATGTTACAAATTCTGAGAACAATCGGGTTTAACGATCTATTTCTCGTGAAAACCGTCGTTCTGCGAATTAATACCAAGCAACAAGAGACTGATCTCACGAAAGCAACATTCAACTGTTCGCAGGCCCTTCATTCGTACAAAAGAACTGCAGAATTGATGTTACCGCACCAGACAAGGACAAGTGTTACACTTTACTCGCTCGCTTGGTACACTATTAGACAAAAGTAATAAATAACACGCCCTACGCATAGTAGAAATTAAAAATAACACTAACCCTATTAAATTGTACAAATTGTAGAAAAATTAAACATTTACACATTATTTTGTCAGCTTTGATAGCGGAAGCTTTGTAAAATACTGAAAATATCTGAACTTGGAAGACTATATAAAAAGATTATAACAAGTCAAATGATAAAAGTAAAGCAAGTTGTTATTGCTAAATAAGTTGTGAAAATACATAAGAGATAATATGAAAGAGAAAATGATGGAACTCATAGTAGCAGGCAAAGACAAAACATCTGTAAATGCAAAGAATATGGCAAATAAATGCAAGTTGCAGATGAGCAACATTTAAAGGAATTTTAGAGTGTTGGGGTTCACTTTTGAGTTAACAATAGAGCACTTTATAAACTCGAAGTTTCATGATTAACGTCTACGTATTTACGATATGCGACCAGATACAGTTATATTTTGTTCCATCGCGCGTCGCCTTGCTTCGTGAAGGGCATTTCGTGTTTTTTTTTTCGTTTGGTAATCGAAAATCGAGGACTTCTGGCATCTTGAGCCAACAATAGTTCTATTATACGTATATTTGATATAGATTTCAGTACCAGACGTTTTTCTTTAGCTGGATCATCAAAACAAATGAGCAACGTAGCAGACCATAAAAGAACTGACAGAAGAAGAAATTACAAAACAAACAACACATGGAACAGGTGTCTGAAAAATCTCAAAATATCACATTCATTACAGATCAAGACGCAGTGGAACATTCACACGTCCTAAAAAAAGATGCCAAGACCGAGAAAACTTGCATTAAACAAGCCGTAATAGGCACAAGTCTAATATGAGATGTGATAATGATGGTATAATTTTTGTCGGCGGTACCTCCAGTATGGCGACAAAGCGGCCTGGAGGAATTCAATTAAGTTTAGGAAAAGGTCATACCTAAGAAGGTTGGCCTTCGTTTTGCGAAAGACGGATCTAGACAGATTCACGAATACACATTATCCACTTAAGCTGTTTCAGACAAACCATGTATTCCTCTTCGGATTGCGAAATTACCAGCAGGTCGTCTATAAATGCATAAGAAAAATCGAGTCCGTTGCTAGCTTCGTCGATGAATCTTTTACAAATCTGAGCCTCAATACGCCAAACTTAATTTGTAAATCGAAATTCAATCTGTAATCCGTTGTTATGGACTGGTAATTGACTAAAAGCTCTCATAACATTGATTGTTGAAAAAATTGCAACCTAAAAGATTGTGTTCAAAATCGTTCGCATTTAACAGCGATAATTGGACCATGGTTTCTAACCGTTATCCTTCCAGCATACTGGTTGCTTTTGTATGAGCGGGCGATTCCTTGTTCCAGCATGAATTGGAATTCCTCTTCGGTTACTTACAACCGATTTGGTAGCAATTTAATAAAACGGCAGGTGACAGGGCGTCCTAGAGACGTAACAATTCAGTGAGATGCAGAGTGCTTTAGTTGCTTGCATAAAGCTGACGGACACACAATTACTGGAAGCGATGAAGTCGTGAACTACAGCGGAAATTGTTTTGAGAATGGTCGATCTGAACGCAGAAAAGCTCGACCTCCAGGTCTAGTGAAAACCCGCCTATCGTATCAGGTGAAGCTTCAAGGATCTGTAGCTCTTTGAACTTTGCTACATCTAGCTGCAGATTAATTGCCGCCATATCGATATTGTTATCATTGCATTACGTTATAGTACCGTCTTTTTTGGATAGCTACGACATAACTTGTAATTACTACACTACTACTTTCTATTCCATGCAGTTCGAAACAAGAATACCTGCCTCTTCTCATTAGAATAAAATCTAATAGTAATGCAATTAAATAGTAGCCAGCTCAAGCTGCCGTCGAACATTTGTTTATTTCTATTTGAATTTATACAACTGTATGGAGATGCATTTCGGAGTGAATTAATTTTCCGACGCCGAAACCGTTTCTATCTGCAGTACAAGACGTCCGCCATCTTATACGTGAGAATTTATAATCCAGTGGCGCCTGGCAAGTTATTACTATATACTTTCTACGTCCTTCCCGAACTTGGCTTAGACAGAAACACCTACTGTTTCAGAATAGACTCGGGCTTGTGTTCCGTGGTAGCTGTGTGCACTTTCAGAGTGATTACTTGTGGTAAATTGTTTTTACAGCCTTTCTCACACTAACATCATCATTATCATCACTAGACTCCAATTATTTCTACTGACTACAACTTTTGGATAATTTTTTGCCAATTTCTTCTTGTCATGTTTGCTATATCGTCTATCCATCACTTCATAGGTTATCTTTACCAAATTTAACCACCTAGGCCACCGACTAAGCGTCTATCGTGTTTGTCAGAATTTCTAAAACTATTTTCCAATGCAAATATTTCTTACAGATGTGGAGAATAGGAGCTCTACTTTGTAGTAACCTCTTTCGAAGTAACCATTGTAGCTGCATTGTTTGTATTAGTTTTACTTTCCTTGTCTGTCTGTTTCCCTCTGGACATCTACGTCAAATACATGATTCTTTAGTTGGGAAGAATTAACGTTTTTTTTATAACAAACATATTCAGTATAATAAATAATATTCTGATTGCACTTGCACTCGACGCTACTGAAAAGTAACGTATTTCAGCAATGCCAAGATTTATGACATGCGTAAGGTGCTCACGCACTGTGCTAAATAAGAATATTATTTGAATTCACACCTACAACTTCGACCGACGTCCCAAGTAACGCCTTTGATAATTCGAACTCCTTTTTGAAAATTGGCAACGAGCTTGTGCCACTTCTCTAAATTGTAATATACTTTCTAATTACATTGTAAGGCATCTAAAAATTTCAGCCCTTAACAAATGTTTGTACATATTTTGCAATAAGACTCACATTTGCCAACGCCAGCTACGCTCTATTTTCTAGCAGTTCTATAAAACTTAATATTGAATATTACGGTGGGTGGGTGTTCAAATAGTTCGTAGAATAATAGAGACAGGATCCTCACAATAAATCAGCAGCAGAACGTACGTAAGTCCACCATTTGTCATTTCCTGTTTTGCAGATATGATTTATCCTCTTCAGCAGTTGTTTGAGCTAATTGAGCACCTCTGGAAAGTTTAAGTGCTGGTTCGTACTGGCAAATGTAAAAATTAGCGCCTTTCCGTTGGTCAGGTTTACTGACTTAGCAAAGTGAAATACAATTATGAGCTTGACTCGTTTTTGCATTTGCCGTTAAGGTAAAAACTTTAATACGTGCAAATTGTTGGAAAATTATAGATTGGCGATTAAACGAAAATGCGAAAAACAATGTGTTAGCACTGTTTTAATGCACTCAGGAAATGGTGGAGGAGTCCCCAAAACTCGTTCCGTACTGTTCCGTGAATTTAGCCGTTGGGGAATGCCTATCCCGTCAATCTTGACAAAACGCAACTGTGCTGGATGTATCCATCTTCCACAAACCTAGCATACCTGAGTATCCTGAGTATCGAAAATTTTTATCTCGATTCCTTTATCGGATATATTGGAATGCACTGTAGCATCGTTCCACTATCAATAATACATTATTTATACCTAACTAAGTTATGCATAACTATGTAAGTTACCGCCGATTTGGTATGCGTTAAGTAATGCAAGTTGTGAAATTAGCTGTCCAATTTTATTCCAAACGAGCACATACTAAGATTTTCTTATCGCGCGACATGACGTCACTAGCAGTTAGATTTATTACGGATTATTTACTTATCGTTATTTGTTGTAGTTCTGCCCTTCAGATGGGGCGCGTTTAAAATATTATTATAAATGCGATCTTATTAAAGTTTTAAAATTTACTTTATGTAAAGAAAGCTGCACTTTCGGGTATTATTGAGATAAGATAAGCTTTTGGCAAATCACTGAGATAAATTTGTATTTTAAAGCTGATATAATTCCGCCAGTACCTACTAAAAAGGTAGCGGATAAAAAAGTAAAGGAAGAAACATCTAAGAAATTTGGGGGAAAAATATAAGAACAGCACAAAGTACATGGAAACTATTTTTGCTTGTCAGGACAACGAATAGAAAAGTGCAATAACGAAAAACTGTAAAGTTAACATACGAAGAGGAGCCGTATATTTCGATATAAGACAATTAAGATATAAAGAACTACGAGGAAGACGAAGTAATACCAAAGACAATTAAAATGGAAAGAACGGAAATTGGCATGAGGACAAAAGGTGAGCAATATTGAAAGTAAAGGAGCAATAATATAAATTTGCAGGTATATAAAAGCTGTGAAAACCACCGTGCGCTGTACTTACCTTTAGATAGTAACAAAACACTAGGCTAGTTGACAGACAGTTAGAATGCTATCAGAAAAGAATCTGGCGAAGATAATACAAACCACATTCTTGAATATTAAAGCAGCATTTACCAAAACAAAAATAAATAAGGCATGGGGGATAATAAAATTATATTTTTTAGGTTTAAATCGTTTTATGAAATCGACACAAGCCAGAAAGGGGCTCGATAATGTTGTAAGTACGGCTTGTACCTGAGGGGTACTAGACAAATTCGGAAAATCGTTAGGTGCCACTGCCGATTTATACCTGGAGGTCAAGTGCATAAGCCTTGTAGCAAGACAAGAACTGTAAATCGAAACAACTGGATTGCTTGAAAGAAATCTCTTTTCAGTTTTACATTCAATATACAACTTGTAAAATACGGCCACCAAGGCCGACTCAATTTACAAAAATATTATAAAGAAATTCGCAGAATACTTAGTGAGGGAATTTTATTAACATTTGCTGGTGAAATCACGCTGGCGATACAAAAAAGGAATGTTAGGTATGTTCAATGTTAAATAATTCTACCATTATAACTTGATAATAGAAAGAAAGTGTATTTTTACCACGCATTTTTATGCACAACAATATTTAATTAACCACCCGAAGACTGTCTATCATATTCTTTTATATTATACCCCAATAATGTCCCTCTACTTTTAAAAGCTGTTTCTGCTACGTATTTACTTAACCGTAAAGTCAATCTACCTTTGCGAAAAGCAATTGCTACCACGCATTCACGTTAAAAATGATTAACGCACACCGAATCATAACATGACCCTACTGGCTTGCATCTGCTCCAAATGCCGTCTTGGTGCTGACAGTTTACAGCGTATATGCTTATGTTTAAAATATCCTGTATACAATAAAACCGCGCCAAAAACGCGTCAGAAACGCGTTTGGCGCGTGGTATAACTCACTCAAAGCCGACTCCTTGCCGCTAGTTGCAGTATAAAACCAGCCACATGCAGCTAGGACAAATAAATTCAAGTATACGACACCTGTACTGGAATTACCGCCAGTCTATGCGGCGATTCTGTCACACATTTTTGCTGTCGCTTTATCAGCTTTGATGACCCTTCTCCTAGACCTCACACGCTACTATTTAAATATTTACGTTTGCTGTTACACATAGAAGTTTCGCCTTCATTGCGCGTATTATCGCATTTCCAAGAAAACAAAAGCCCGGAGTTACTCTGTGCCCGCAAACTAAATCACTTCAAATGACCGACGTCAGTGAGCTTTATTGTTGAGCTCTCGGAACCGACCGACATTTGTTAAAGTGGGTGCAGATATAAATGCCACACTGACGTGATTATAAAACTAAATCTAATTAGAAAAAATATTACAACATACAGATTTCCAATGTCTATCGACATGTTATTACTTACTAACTCCTGCGAAACAAGTCAAGTGCCCGTTTCACGACGTGTGAAGTGTAATCAGGTGATCAATTAACTGATTAAAATGGAAAGAGAAATTAAATAACACGAAGATGGGAGTTAAGAGGTTACAACTTATATTTCCACAATATTTACTATATTATACTAATGACGCTACATTACGTTACTTTTGGATTATTTCAACATATCGCCTTTTATAGAAAAATTGCCAATTTCCATTAGCCGTCTTTTTGCCGGTCGCTCCTGCAGAAACATTAATTACCACCAGGTCAAGGGTCAACAGGAAGCGAACCGTCGCAGAATTGATCGAGAGCCATGGCCCAGAGGATTTGGGTGTTTTAACCCTTCAGGATCACGGGATTTAACACACGTACTGCTGCACTGCCGCAGTTGCAACTCGTAAATTGCACCCGATCCGTTCTGGCTGTCCAACTTACAATGAATTTCTGAGAAAATATCATCCATACTGGGCCGGCGAAGAGGGATTTATATCCAGGATCGGGGAGCTGCCTGCAAAAAGGTGGTTACTCGTGTAACGTGTTAGCCAAACTATTTCTATTTTCTGCAGTTGTGGTTTGGATAAAGCTGCCGTCGTCCTTTTCTTTTGAAGAAACCGAATGTAACTTAAAAAATCTAGTTTAAATGGGCTTGTATCCAAACTTTCAGGAACAGCTTTAAACGGCAATGCAAGGTGTGAAATAAAATATGTTATGCTCTCCACAGCCCACAAAATCAATGATAATTAATTTAGAAAATTTGTAATTGCGCATTGTGCTGCGATTCCAATTTGTAGGCGAGTGTTTCATACCGTTTCCCCAAAACCGCATGCAAAACCACCCATCGGCTGTGAAATGGGATTTTAATTTGCCAACGGCGCTAATTAACAATGTTTGTTATGATGCGTGCAGCGAAATTTGAATTGGCGCCCACTGCATTCGATTTTGACGAGTTCCTGCGTTTTGATTAACACGTGTACGCCCTTTGTTAAACAAAGCTCAGCCGTGCCTGTCTGTATGCCAGTTATAGTACTAATTATAGCTGTACGTGGTTATTCTAAGCATTGTTGTATGCAGAATGAAAGAAGGTATTAAATTCGCCATGCTTTAGATAAATTAATTTCAATAACAAACCCTGTACAGATGGTTTATAATTTAAATAGTGCAATTGATTTTGATTGGAGAAAATGATTAGATTAAATTTGTTTGCAGATTAAATAAAACTTCTAGAAGTGGTGATGTTTCCAGTCAAAGGGAGCCGTATTGTAAAAAGAAGAAAAAGTACAGGATTTTGCAAACCCTGACAGAGAGCTTTCTAATCCTCCAAGTTGGGGTGAGAACCCATTATCTATCAAAATAATTAATAAAAAGCTAAAAATTTAAGTTTGAAGTCTCAGATTGACGACGGAAACCATAATATATGTCGAAAATGGAATCTTGATGATGAAATAGCAACAAGAGAATGGGGTTAAAATTTCAGAAAATGGAGTGTTGCAAATATCAGATGTCGAAGATGTAAGTAGTCAGCGAAGTTAAGAAAATATTCAACTCCTGGTAATAGTTATATATTGAAGTTATATTAGCTTTTATTATTAGCGCCATTTAGCATACATTTTTTAAGTAATGAGCTTTTATAATAATTTGCCCTACACTATTGCCAAATGTGTTTTGTGCCCGTAAATTATTTACTGCGAAATGATACTACATTTTCAAATTAGCTCAGCCTATTTTATTTTAAAAACAATTGCATGCATAAATTATAATTCTTTAATCTTGTTGTCAAATTTTAAATTCGACATTTAAATATGACGTGTCTATAATATAGATCACCACTTGATCTATTCTAAATTCGACGAGTTTTCCTTAACCTTACTTAGACAAAATCACTTTACTGTATTTTAACAATAACTTACAGATAAATGATAGATTTTCTTAGCTTTCTATGAATACTAACTTGCGTTGCTTTTCCAACTAGGTTGACATTTTTTCTGGAGGTTTCCTTTAGGTTCAGAGGAATCCTCAAACGTGATTTTCAAGTGGCTCTTGGCGGTACCGGCACAGCTGGAATGGAGTCCGATGATTGTGCTCGTTAAAGCGGCATTGGTCCTTCCTTCAAGCTCAAAACAGCCTGATAACCTGCTAGTCCATGGACCTCCTTTATGACGACAAACTCGCAAGCTATAGGCACATAAAACTGTATCTTAGCTGCTTTTGTGCGGTATCCTGAATGGCCTATCCTTCAAGGTGCCTCGTAGATTCTCATGCTTCGAGGCTGCTTTTGGGTGACCACTGTCCGTCGGACGCTTTTCTTATGTATCACAAAGATTATATTTTTGAATCTATTTCCATTCTTTATTTTTATTTAGTGGGGGGGGGGGCTTTCTGTAACGCATCTGTTCACTCAATAAAAGGGATAAAATACTTAAAATTTTACGCCAAAGCCGTTGTCTATTTTAAAATCTCTTTAAGATTTATTTACGCAGGTTAGAATAACGACTGAAACCTAGGAAGTTCTTGTAAAATATGAGAAACTGTAAAGCAATACTGCAAAATGATTACAAAAAAATGCCATGAAACTATTGTGAAGCATTATCAAAATAAATGTAAATTTGAAAACTTGCAAGAAATGTATTGTTATAGCCCAAATTTACCATAACATTTTTTGATCGGTGTCTTTTTCACGTTTGCATATGTAAATACATTTACAAACCACCTGTCCGTAGCTGTAAACCCTGCTACATCTCATATCGTTACTTAGCACAAAAACAAATTCCCAGAAGTAGACGTCAACTTGTTACAGAATTTGTTACGGTACTTAAAACCTCTAGCAATAATTTACTCGAGCTAGCTTTTAGTCCAGACAAGTGCGTTTTGAGACGCCGGAGATGGGTTTGTTTGTTACTTCAAACTAGGAGTGCGTCAAGAATTATTTAGGGTGAGGGCTAGAGATGGGCTCGTGAGTGAGTATTCACTCACGTCACTCACGTTCATGGCGTGACCCTCCACGCACGCCGTGACTAGCAGCTTTTATTTGAAAATTCAAACTTTGCCAGATCGGAATGTTAAAATTTAAAACCAATACGCAGCCTAAGTAAAAACACTAACACGCAGGTATATGTTGCTAGGTAACACTCTTAATTCCTAGGTTTAAAAGTATTTTTACGTTCGAGGAAGTACAAGTAAGTTCTTTATGGTCGTCTATAGACGCAGACTTGCGATTGACTATAGACAAACATTCACAACACAACACAGGTGCGAAGCTTCGTCGCTGCAGTCTGTCACACATAAGTACAATGACTTCCTTCTCCAGCTCTAGATTTTCGACACGGGTGGGCAGCGGGCGAGCGGAGCACCCTGCAGTATTTTATTCGTTACTAAATATTTAACGTGAACAGTAAATCACGCCTTGGAAATTTTCAATCACATTGACGGCCCTATTTTCCAGTATTAGTCACGTTCACGACGGGATCCACCATAACCCAGCGTGACCCGACTGTTTTTACATCACGTGCCCATCCCTAGTGGGGGTGTCAGGAGGTTAAAACTAAACTCTTCATAACGTCGCCAACCCTGAAGAAACGTTAATGGGATCACAAGAAAAAGGGTGAGTTAGACCTTGGGTATAGTATTTAAATACTACAATTAACACACCAAATTACAAGAAATTGTGGTACAATATTCTTCGGACTAATTTCAACTAATTATTTCCCTGTGTGAGGTCACGAATATATAAACGGAAAGATTGAGTTTAGATACCCAAACTCCTGGCAATCGAACATAACAGAAATGTAAGCATGTAAACACTTTAAAAAAGATAGTAAATTGGCAACTAGAAACACAACATTTTTACAACATGAAAAAGTTGCTCGAATGCATTTTAATATAGGGGAAATACACAATTGTTATTATTAGTATATCTCGAGCCATAGAAAGGAAAGGGCAGTGCCCTGCAGTTTGCTCACCAGATATGTACGGTTGTATACGCATAACAATCATGAAGAAAAGCACCATTGCCAGGACATGATCGCAAGCGATAAGAAGGTGGAGATGCAACAAGAAGCGGCTGACGAGGTGAAAGTTCTCAGCTCGATGGAAGGACTTCTTAGCGTGCGGTATTCTAATCTGATATAAAATCGATATTTGAGACTGGTGGTAATACGGTGCTGTAGACGGAACCCACAAAGTTTATTTGCATGGCACAACTTCATAAATCCGAATTATATTGAATTTCTGTGCGACCAGTATTGCTATGTTTGCAAAAACACACATTTCTCAATCAAAACAGTACTATGACTTGCGACAGTCTTCATCTCGCCACAAAGATGCACCTTCGGATAAACTTTGATAAATCACCAAGCTGCCTCACGGCAGCTAGCGTTACATGTTTGCTGGAATGGTAATACTCGACAGCTGGTCAAAAGCCAAATTTGCAGCTGACCGGCTTCGTTTTTCTCATCACGCACGGTGTAATGGCAGATAAAAAATTCGCAATGTACTGTCAGCGAATCTATGCAGACGTTTATTGCAAGGAACACAATCTAGAAAGTTCCAACGGCGATTTCTGAGAACTGACGCAATTTTTCGCAGTAAAATTGTTCTACCGAGTCATGCTTTTAAGACTTGTATTATAAATCTAAATTTATAGAACTTTATACCGGGCCTAACTTAGCCCAAAATGAATGAGAACTAATAAATTTCCACAAGTGGTGTTAGAAACATAAATTAACCTAATAACCCATAACCGCTCTTCAAATTCTTACAGTTTTAATTGTAACTCTCTATTCGCCGATTCATGGCGAAGAAGTCAACATTGTTTTGACTATTTGTTTGTAGGTAATAAATTGCCATTATACAGGGACCGGCAGAAACATATTAAACATTTTATTTACAATTTTTTTCTTTATACAGTGTAATAACAAAAAAACGAAAACATGAGTATGTTCACAAAACTTGGGAGTTTATTTATTTAAATATCGAGTGCTGGAGATGTCCACCTTCTTCTTCAGAACATTCATTAATACGTCGAACAAAATCTTGCATAACTTTTTCTAGTATATCTTGCCTAATACCGTGGAGCCCTCGTTGGCTTTTTATTACAAAGGGAACCGAATTCTCTAAACCTCTGAACCCATCGTCTTATTGTCAAGTACGATGTAACATCCTGCCGCCTATTGAATTGTCTTCTAAACGTACGTTGCACAGTTATTATTGATTCGGTCCTCATAAATAACTCAAAACAATAAGCTTGCACATTAAAACACATTTTGACATATTACTTAAACATTAAAACAAAACTCCCGAGCCTACTTAATAAAATGATATTTATCACATTTGTAAGGATAAAAACCTTAGTGGGATATTGCACGTTAAAATGTTTAATATGTTTCTGCCGGTCAGTGTATTTTATAATTTCAAATTAAAAAGATTATAGTGACCGTTATGCAACATCGTTTCCAAAACATAATTATCTCGAACAAATTTGAATGACATTCATAATCATTATATTCAATATTTATTATTGTACACAAAGAGACACTATGACGTCACAATCAAACTGGAGCGTTATCATAAAGATGACGACATCGCCATGGTGTATATTGAGTTGGCTATAGTTGATTTTTACAACACCTAATACGTCACAATAAAAATGGCTAAATTGTAATTAAAATAATATCTGAACTACATTTCTGAAACGATTTTGATTAATTTAATTTAATATTAGACTACGCAGAGGTGAGGTTGTTTATAAGCACTTAACGAATACTCTAAGATTGTCAGGACATCCTTAAATTCGACTTCTTGGAGTATTTTCTGTTTAATAATTACAACTTCGCTGTATATAGATTTTCCATCATATTTTTTAAGTGTTTTAGTTCGTTAACTTGTGTGGAAGCAGCTGTAAGGGCCACTTTAATTTTCTGTCGTTCATAATTATTTTCGTTGGTTTATTTAGAATTTTAAAGATTTCGAACACAGCTTTGATTTAGAAAGTTCGTCGAGCGGGTTTTTCTCGCCTCGTGATTGGTCACAGGTGCACAGATTATGCTACTAACCGGTTGCCCCTAGCACGTCTGTCGGGGAGAGCGTGGCTTCGGTTTGGAGTTAGTTAGTCACCGGCTACTACTGCAGCAATATAGCGTGATTTTTTTGCAGTCCCGCCTTTGGGAGTAGGCGGTCGGTTGAGAGTTCTTGACGGGCCCTGACAGTGAAAGGTCGTGCTTCTGGGTGCTTTAGTGTCGTTGTCGTTATAGATGGCCTCCGCCGCTCGCTTCTTTTCGTAAGCCTGGATGACATATTCGTCCGCCACATGGTCGGGGTGCGAATTACAGGTCTCGCAGTCTTCGTTGTTGCTCAGGTGGCCTCTGCATCATTTCCTGATAATAAGAGGGACTCTCTGGACATCGTACACACCCACAACTTTAAGCCACAGCCCGATTACTCTAGCGATGTCTTTGACCGACGCAGCCTTCAGGCAAAGCCGTTTAATTAAGGTAAGGTGCTGTATTTATAATTAGTCGTCCATGTTTACAAGCCTGCAAACGGCTCGTGTTGTATTAAAAATTTATCATGTTCACCAGCCAGTCGACGGCTCGCGCTGTATTTAAATTAATCATTCATACTTACGAGCCCGTAGACGGCTCGTGTTGTATTTATAACTAGTCATTCATGTTTACCAGCCAGCAGACGGCTCGAGCTGTTTAAATTAATCATTCATGTTTACAAGCCAGCAGACGGCTCGTGTTGGATTTATAATTAGTCATTCACGTTTACCAGCCAGCAGACGGCTCGCGCTGTATTTAAATTAGTCATTCACGTTTACAAGCCAGCAGACGGCTCGAGCTATATTTGTAATTAATCTTGCATGTTGACAGCTCCGGCTATCCTACATTAGTCATTCATGTTAATAGCTCCGGCTATCCTAAATTAGTCATTCATGTTAATAGCGCCGGCTATCCTAAATTAGTCATTTATGTTAAAAGCTCCGGCTATTCTAAATTAATCGTTCGTGTTCACAAGTCAGCTGCCCGTGTTAGAGCCGTGTAGCTATTGTTATTTTAGTAGTAAGGTGACTTTCCAGCTGGGCTCTTAGATCATAGTGCCGGTTTGTATTTGACATTTGTATCCGTGTACGCTGACTGCGTGCTGTAATATGTTGAACCAATAGAGCGGTATACTGCGCGTTGCTTTATGATTTTTACTACAAGCTTGTGCATGCTTATTTTTAGGTTATGTTATATACACTGTGCTAGATTGATGTGAGGTGGAATCTAAGAGCTGTTAAGAAGCGTCGCAGGTAAGTCAGTGCGCTTGTCGCTGCAATGTTGGGAGTCGTTTACTATGCACTAATATCCTATCCCATTTAGCTTTGGATGTCACCAAAGTGTAAAGTCGAAAGGTATGTTTATTTGCTTCCTGGTTCTTCTATGGGCTTGCTTACCTTTGTATTTCGTTCTGGACGTTCGGTGGAACCGGGTGGCGCCCCTCGCTCCACTGATGTCTAATCGGCATATCTTGTTACGGGCAGGGCAGCGGTTCTAGATGAGTCACTGTCCCGATTGTGAGAATTATCGTCCAAGCTGGCCGTCTAACTTTTGCGTGACTTTTGTATGAGTCGGCGCGGTGTCGTAAAAGTCGATTTAGACCGTAACAAGATTAACCACGTCTGTACTTTTATAAGCTTAAGCACGCAGTGGTATATGTGCGTTTTAAATAAAACATGTAGAAAGTAATTATTGAATATGATTTGTTTCACTTCCGAGTTTGAAGTTGTAGCTTATTAAAGAATTATATATTAATCCAATCGCCTAGTAAATAGTACATCTCATGAAACGTTAATATAAGTGTCTTGAATCCATGCTAAAGGTATGCAGTCAGATATGCCCGCAGTTCGTTGCTACCGGCTATCGAGCATAGAATGCCTCTTGCATGATAGAGCACCTGTTTGGTCTGACATTAGCAGATTTTGTGCTATGATTAACAACAATGTTGATTGTCATTAGGTTTTGGCTATTTGCTTCCAGCATAGCTTGATTTAAAAGACGTAAAAAGGTGTTCATTCAATAAACTTAGTAGTGACTGTATCGCTTTAAAATCTAACAATTAACAACTTGTATGAAAATTATATAATCAATGTATTTATGTATTATCGTTAACCTGTTGTTACTTTAGCGGTGTAGAGGCTGGTGCTTTGTACGGTGGCATCTGGCGGTGTAGTGTTCAACTTGGATATGAAATAACGTCTATCAACCGCAAATAAAAATTGGGCTAAAATTCCCATATTAGGTTCGATTAGGCTAGAAATATAAATTCGCGCAGAGGGCCTTATGCGTCTGAATTCATGTACTAAATTTCATTTCGTGTAATAGCCGTCAAAGAACAACAAACATAAGCTTCAATATTTCCTCTCAAATAACATTCTCGCGCACAAAGGTTGTTGGCCGTGTCCAGCACAAATTGATTGCGACCAAAATTGTCGAATGTGACAGCGACTGCAAAAATACTGAAAAGCAGGTAAAACTAACTCGACGTGAACGAGGTTCAAACCGTAAAGGTCCAGTCGATTTATTTCTAAACGATCTACCTAGAATCCGTCTCCGGCAAATTCCTCGAATGCAATTGCTCGAAATCTATTGCTCGAAATCAATTGCTCGAAAATCAAATTGCTCGAATGTAACTTTTCTCGAAAGACAAGTTTCTCGAACCGCAATTTCTTGAAAACGTTTTGCTCGAATGTATATGGTCTTAAAATCTGGAAATTTATTTCGGCATTAAAGAGGAAGCAGAGTTTGAACGAATTACGGATAGAACAATATGTCAGCGGTCAACAACACACCATAAGTCGAAGAATATAATTATCGTAATAGTGCACAGAGACTTTTAAGATTACTGAATAATTATGGACATGACAGAAATATATATGATTATGTCCGTGGAATAGCACGTAACATATCAGATTAAAAACATATAATATTTGGTTTTTATAATTTTTAACTTAATCACATACCTATATCTATTTTTTATTAATAAAGCTTATAATTTGTAATTTAAATTTTTTTATATTTGATATTAACTGATTCGAGTTAAGGCTATTTCACAACTTTATTTTTTCGAGCAACCAATAATCGAGAAATTGCTGTTCGGTAAACTTGCAATTCGAGCAAAGTCACATTCGAGCAATTTACCTAATGACGCTGTGCTTTACAGTTGAGTCCATACTTAGGAATGCCTGTCGTTCCTTGATGGCTTCGCAGATCTTTGCTGATGGAAACCAAAGACCGCAGTAAAGTCCACACTCATGAATACCTGTCGCTTCTTGATGGCTTCGCAGACCAACTCCATCAGTAGCCCTCGGTTGCAATCCATCACACACCACTTAATTACGTATAGTTCCTGTGTTGATTTATATTTCTTAAAATAGCCTTCGTAATTAAAGCACCTTTCAACTTGACTACTGGTTTATTGTTCGGTTTATACATGGAAACCATCTAGAGCAATAATTTTGCTACTTGGTGGAACTAATATTTTTTGGCTTGTTTCTAATTAATGCTTATGGGATAGTAACTCACATCTTATTTATTTTTATATCCACTTAAGTAGCGTCTATTCAATTTTGTAAAATGTCATAATTTGACAGTTGTTTACTTAAAAACACATTTTAACTAGTATTTTCAGTTTATGCTTTGAATCTTGCTTGCAGGCTAGCTTCTGTTTTAGTTCTTATTTACAATTACACATTCTATATGTGATCCATGTGCAAATTTCTTTGTACTTCTCAACATGCTCTATGACATAAATCGGACTTTCTTGACAACTTGTAATTTAATATTAATTTTATCATGTGCTAAGATTATTTAGAATTACCTTTAAAGTCGTTTCACAGAAAACTTCTGCTTAATTAGATTATATTTGCTTGCTTATTTTTATAAAAGTGAAACCGTCTTATGTTGATCTAAAATCAATCTGCTAACATTACTCTGCTGCCTCCTTCAAATTTAAGGGATTAAACCGAACCGCTTGTGGGTACAATATTATAGCAATATATTCATATTTATCAAAATAATAACAATTTCTTCGGCTTAGCGACCACATGCAAATAACAAATCTGGTCCGGAATGAAAGTTGTAGCACAATCCGATAGCTCCAAAATCACCGAAGAGCAGCTTTCGGAAACCCATACAAAATAACGGCTTATTGTTGGTTTGTTTCGACGGCGGCTTCATCTGTATGCATATGATCGATCAAAACACAAGCATCAGTTACCGCCTCGTCTCCCATATGTTTACACATAAAGACAAATCGCATGTAATACACAAGCGTGTTTGACATTCCGCTCTACTTCAAAGCACCCAGTTAGCAGTCGATTTCCTCTCCACCATTTACCTACATCGGCAATCGCCGTAATGGGATTCTGCAAGGGTGGCTGCACAAGGCAAGGCCCGAGGCGCCCCGCGAGTTTTCTCTCTTGCCGGGATTAAAAGATGTGCCAGCTGAAGCTGAGGCCATTTCCGGACCTTTCTCACTTTGAGGGAATGGTTCAATAAAGGGCTGTCAAAATATAACCTAAATTGATTGATTATTTTACTATCTATACCTTAATCTTAATCTGTTGTCGTCTGACATAAAGCCGTGGAACTAATTGTTCGACCCAATTAGGACGCGTTACGTCAAACTAGCTTCCTATAGTCGTTTTCTGTGAAAAATTAGATACGAGCGTAGTTTGCAAGCTTAATTCAGCAGCGCTTAATGAAAACTTGAATCAAAGGGAAAATTGCAAGGTATCCCTTTGCCTACTCGGAGTTATCTGGCTCATTTCTTGCGAGCTCAACTTGTAGTTTCGTCGATAGGGATGTAATTGTATCTGAGTCATTATTTGTAATATCAAAGCTCATCTGATCAGCTGCTCTTTGCAGATAACCGATTGTCGATTACAAGTGCGAAAGGAAATATCATGTTTCCATTTTTTTGTTTCGTTCGGAGATCGCAACAATCTAATTTGTATTGAACACCTTGATTTTTGAAGATAATAAAGCTTTTCTTATATCTAATCATTGCTATTGGCTTTTGAACGTATTCCAGAAGCAATGTAAATTACACCACATTTTGAATTAAAAAGGCTTCATAGGGTAATAAGGAGATCAATAATTTATTAAAAACCAGTTGTGAATAAAATTACATTACTTATTTGTTTAACACATTCCTCTCTCTTGCACATAATATTGCCTGCTGTCTACAATTTACACGTATAAACTATACAAAGACTCTTGCTTGAACTAAGGAATTAAAACTACCCCAGGTTGAGCTAGATCTATTACTGTTTTCGAATATAAATTTAACTCTTTTCTTTATGGACGGGTCTAACCTAATTTGATTTTCTTATTGCACAGTTTGTACACACCTGCGTTGCTCGAATTTGTTGGGATGTTATACGTGACCCCAAATATAGTAAGGAGATGGTTTAAAATATTTTATACTCCACTAGCACATAGATATCTTAGCGCGCGCGGAAGCGATTGAGCGAAGCAGAAATTTCTAGAATTAATATGAGCATACTTTCAGTCCATGACTATGCAAGGAGGCTTCTGCGTATAATTAATCCATAAAATACAAAAAAGAGAATGCAAAAAATTACTACAAAAGGCTTTGCGACCATCCTTGCAGTTATCCACACGATATAGAGTACCGATGCATAAATATAGTTTACTGTTTACCGTTACAAAGTAACACGCTGCAAAAGACAACTATTGCTACCAAATTATCCTAAATAAATACAACTGCAGTACGCGAAATTCTGTGTTAAAGGTCAATCACGGTTGCCAGGGAGATTTTCGTGTACGATCTAGCAAAAAGAGGTGGGGGGGGGGGGCAAAACGCATTGGAGTGTTCGGTGCACCCGGCCATGTCAAAGGTGCTAAGAATAGCTCTACTATTACTTTGGTAAGTTTATTATGAAAGGATTAATTGATGCGACACGTAACTGAAAGTAACTGGAGGGTGATTTGAAAAGTTATTCTACGGTAACTTTCACAATAATTTGGGGATTAACTTAAAAATGACTTGAAGAATTGCTTGACATAGATTCAGTAACACGTCAAAAAACATAGGAAGTAGACGAAATCGTTTCATACCTAAAATACAACACAAACTAAAAAAGTTGCTTCTTAAATACCGTGAAAGCCTAGCTTAACCAGTAAGATTATAGTGCAACACAAAGCCAACACTACTTGATAATTCAATAGTTTTAAAATCTAAATGTCTCGGTGGTAATCGCAACTTACAATAGATAGAAGATCTAAAATTTCACTTATCAGACGCAGGGTCTTTGACCATGTAAAACCAGTTATAGCAAGAACAAGACGTAAATATTGAGCAATTAAAGTTATTTTCAACACATACTCGTAAATAACCTAGTAAGTGTAAGAAGTGTAAAAAGGCAGTTTCTCGTACCTAAATAAGAAGTTGAATGTATGATGTTTATACGTACATGATTGAGACCCCATACAAAATTCGCGACGTGTACACGCTGCGTTTGTAGCCTAACGTATTATTGTGGAAGAAGGTCCTTTCTTTGGGCGACATAAAATTATGCTACGGAACGTGGGCTTCTAATATATTAAAATAATATTACGCTTACTGCAACGATACTTAACTCCGGATGAATGTATACTTTTATTTCGTAATCTATTTAAATGTAAAATAACGGTAAAGCAATCAATTCCAGAGCTAATCACTTTTTTCAGTACTAAACTGCTCGCTTCAGTAAACGAATTAATACGGTTGTCAATAAAGTAAAATAATCCGTAACCTCGCTTAAGTTTACCAAGTCACAATGTAATAAATAGGATGCTTTATACCAATAAAGACCAATAAATTAGACCCGAAATAAAAAGAAGAGGAGACTTCAAAACCAAAGCGTCTCCTTTGGCGGAGAGCAAAATTTGCTCGAAGTGAAATCAACCAGTAATCGTTGTAAACAGCTGGTTCGTTGCTTTTGACATCCAAAATCCAACAAACAGCCACCAAATTGAAGGCATTATTTGTATTTACCCAATACTAACGTAGATAGTTAATTTATTTGCCTTTGTTCAAAGTTAAATATGATTAACTTAGCCATAAGACATTTATTTAATGCGAGAGTATACAAAGAAATGCATATTT
Source organism: Agriotes lineatus (assembly GCA_940337035.1). Taxonomy (NCBI): domain Eukaryota; kingdom Metazoa; phylum Arthropoda; class Insecta; order Coleoptera; family Elateridae; genus Agriotes; species Agriotes lineatus. The sequence continues at coordinate 28,619,436 of OW679203.1, read as the reverse complement.
ATCAGAATGCCACGTACTAATAAATCAAATCATAATTCGTATAGCGTGTGGAATTTCACTTGAGTTTTTGTTGACATTTATCCACAGCAATATATAATTTATACTTTGAAATCTCATCTTACAAGGCACGAAGTGCGTGTGAAATACGGGGTAGTAGCTTATCTATTGAATTCAACGTCGATCAAAGACACCAGCTCCAATCTCTCCTAGGTACTAGTTGTTGTAGGACCAATGTAGGTGAACTGGAAAACCAAGATGCCCAAGTCCATAATAAAATACCAAAATCTATGTACAAAGAAAAGCCTTGAAAAGTAATCTAGTAAGTTTTTCATACCAAACTCAGCAATTCTCCAACTTTAAAATTTTAAAATATGACAGTATGCAAATTTGTAAGACTAAAAATAAAAGGCCCTAAAATCATAAAATGACATTGACGTACAAACGATGAGCGCCAAAAACTATTCACTTGCGAAGCAAATCGGCTTAACATTCTCTCCCCAGTAGTACCTAGCATAATCAGAAAATGCAGACTTATCGAAAACCATCTAGAATGGAATTAAACTGTGTAAAATCAAATTTCCAACAGTCTGCGTTATAGCCTGACTCACCAAGAACTACAATTGTAAGGCGTCTTTTCCAATAACTTTTGGAAAAACAGTAACTATTTCAACCTCAAAATCCATGCTGAATGGCCAGACACTAGTCATTAAGATTAAAAACTAGTTTGTTTTAAGATCGTCCCGGTTCACATGAAACTTCGAGAATCAGGTTATGTAATACGCCAAGAGTAGAGGTAAACATTCAATCGTGTCCCACCATGCATATTAACCGTAGACTTTGAACAGAAGATCCTAATATATGTTCTAAATTAGTTGGACATTGTCAATTAGAAAATAATTTCTAGAGTATGAGTAAAACAAACAACAATGAGGGTTATCACGCGGGGAGATGCAATAATATTCAAGAAAACAAAGAACTAGGAAAGATACATATAGACTAGTGGTAGGGACATTCTAACTCATGATTAATCCCCCAATAAAATAGCTCTATTTTAACATGATAAACAAAATTAAAATAGTTTGTCTCGAAAAGAACAGGGAGCCCCTTTTCTTGTGAAAAAAATCGGTGGTGCTTTTGGAGAAATACAGTAATGATAGCGATAAATGTTATAATTGTTGTAAATAATTTGATTTTTTTAGGTAACTGTTGAATATTCTTCACATGACTACACACAAGTTGCTTCTGGTGAAGAATTACAGGGACTTACAGTTTTCTTTGAACAATTTTGTCTCAACTCAGCTTACACATTGGGTCTGATTGATACGAACTGTGTCCAGTAATCTTTATTAACTGTTGCAAATATTCAGCCCAAGTCTTTCTGGGCTTTGATTCATTTATTTGCCATTTTCCTAATACCCGCTGGGTTATTCTTAGACTACCGAGTTCCATTGGGTTTATTCCAAAGATTATTTTCGGTTAGGAAAAATTATTGTCCACTTTACGCCACACTTCAGTCACATTCATTATCTCGTCTTTTTAATTTTATTTTGGCTAACACCGTTCTAGCGCCTTAGAGTCTTGATTTTTTTAAGTCACCGAGCGGATTGTGGATCCGAAGTAACTAAATCATGTGTTTAATTCTTTGCAGGTGTTTCTGCACACCTGCAAGCTGTGTTTTTGTTAATCGCGCGATAAGTGTCTTGTTTCTGTTGGAATCCCTTGAGCTGTTCGCGCACATTATTCTGTGGCTGACCATTGCCTTAGATCGAAACCGTTTCAGATAGATTTTCCACTACAAAATCACAACCCTTGACTCACTCGCGTTGTCGCGGAACTTTATGTGTTGAGCTTAGCGAAGATCATTGAGTTTTGTTTGTCCATTGTATTTAATTGTGGATTTATATCGGCGTTGCGTATTGAGCTCTGGAGTCGTAAGTTTTAAGTAAGTGTACGCTTTCTCTTTCATGTTCTTTATTGTAATTAAGCACATCTATTTTGTGCCGTATTTCAAAGTCATTACTGAATTCCTGATTGTTAAGTGGAAGCTGTGTTTGCTGTTTCTCATGTATTATCGGAGTTTTCAAACACACGTTTAGTGCTTCCCTAATTTTGCAGTTATCTGCCGTCTAACAAATATTGCCGAAAAGATTTCTATCACTCCTTCTATATATAAAAATGCACTGAAAGGAATAATACTGTAATATAATATAGCGGAAAATAAAAGATGTATGTTGTTATGCTTTTTATCGATTCAGAATATATACAGACACATCAAAGTTGCCAAAACCAAATGTGCGATGCTCAAGCTAATGGAACAGAACAACAGGAGGCAATTATAAGGCAGTTCATAGCATAATAGGCTTCTTACCGAAAGGAAACTAGGATGTATTGGTGATCTTACAGAACCCTAAAGTCCTTATGTACCATTTCCTTTGTGTTTATTAGCAACTGCTAAACGTTTAGTAAGATCTTCCATTTCTTCAGTTGTTTTAGTTATTTATTCTAGTGTTCTTCTTTGTCATTTTTATAGATAACATAAACAAGGGCTGTTTGTATGGACCAATATCAGAATTCAGATGATGATTTTAATTAATGTTATATCGTTTATACAGTATTCTATCATTATATCGTCTATGATAATATGGAAAATAACCCTAGACGTCTTCTTTTTTAGTCTCTTTGGTGACGGTGTATATTTATGCATTTCCGCTTTACATCAAAGTTGAGTTTAAGCTAAAATCTGCATGATGCACCAGTAACGAAGTCTAATGTGCGCTCTTTGTGTGCTCTTAGCTATTATTCGAACTACCAAGTCGTCTAGAATAACCATAATCACCGCACAGTACATAAATAGTACGTGCAAGGGCATTTACACGCCCCGACAGCGCTCTCGCTGTGTAAACACGATAGGCACTTTAATAACATGCGACCTTGAAGGTTGGCAGGAAGTCATGTATGTCTGAATATGACAGACGGGGAGAGGCAAATTGAACGAGAAACGCCATTGCTGAGCTGCGAACCGGGGCGAGGTAGCTGAGATTTGCTCTTCGTTACTGCACTGCACAACAAATACGAAAGTCAGCAGCGGCTCAAGGTGGAAAGCGTGGAGGAAATTGCGGTGCTTAACGAATCGGAAAACTTTTAACGCAGTTAAAGTTGCACGAGCAAATAGATCGTGGGAATTCAATAACACAGGAGTAAATAACAAGTTTTCTCATTACCTTGTTTAAGTTGGCGAGTGTTCGGAAGATTGGGATTTATTCTGGGCACCTTGTGCTTTTGTCGGTGCTCAGCAGTTCGTGGAGCTTGATCTCCCGATTGATATGTTCCGTTGAATGCACTGCTCTAGGATATACAGGTTCGACGAGTAGCTTGACAATATCTTCTGCATCACTCACTAGCCGTCGTAATTAGGAGATTCTATTTTATATATCGCTTCTAAAATTAGTAGCTGTATTTATTATTAATTTATAATTAAACTTAAGAAAGAAGACTGCGTTTAGTGCTGAATAGCTGAGCTAAAGTAGTTGAAATTTTACAAAGTTAAATTCTGTCTGACTACACTGTGACTACTACAATAAACTGAAAACTTACATAAAAATGCATAAAGAGAAGATGTACACCACTTTTCCCAGGTTGCCTAGTTTACCTCTTTTTAAAAATGTCCTTCGCGTGCTGCTATCTTATAGCAATAACCGTAATTTCAAATTTTTGTAATTGTGAAAAGTGTATCAACTTCTTTGAAATGACTAACCTACGATCTACTCATATAGAGTCCACATTTTTTAATCCGAAATCATTGATGCAGTTGTGTTTCAAATTTCATAAAAAATAACGTAGCGTCCTCAGTGGGGCGTAGCATAGCACCCCATAGTCAAACATTAATGCTGCAGCAAAAAACGTATGAGCACTATTTCTAGAGTAATATACTGCATTTGTAAATACTAGTATAAAGATATAGAACGTGCATGACATCTACCTTTAATATCTTGGAGAAGAGGGCACATAAATGTCACCATCATCGTCGTTGTTAGGTTGCCGGTGGACGTATGATTATGGGCCAGGAACAGGATTCTCATTTTATGAAGCAAAGACTATGGCAGACGGCATCTTAAAGATTTTTCAAGTTTATGTGTGAGGGGCCTCTCTTTAAGTGAGTAAATTTCCATAATATCTTTCGCACTACTAAATGCACCATATCGTATATGGGAACTTTTAGAATTGAAGTGTGATTTTTATGCACTGATCAAGATAGGTAGAATATTTTAGTTCTAGTAGTGGTTGCGACTTGCAAATGCGCGACAACGTCGGTTCCCATCTCTCAGTTTCGTATTCGACTCGAAGAGATAAGTTGCTCGAGAGCCGTTTGGACGAGCACGGCTTGACGCCCGCGGGCGTCGTCGTGGGCTTCATGGATGAGGCTGCTTGCTAGCGTAATGATTAGTATTCTTTCTAAGGTGCAATCAGAGAATCAACTGCCGGCAACGGAAATGGGTGTGCAAATACGCATTTACCTCACGTATTACGCGCGTGCGATTGCAATGGAGTTGTATACTGCTATATCGTGGTTTAATACGTGTCAATAAAAAATAATTAATGTACGTTGATCGATTTTGCTGGACGCCGAGGAACTACTGTAGATGTCGTGTTTTTCGCAAACGCAAAACAATACATCCTAGGCCTCCCTCGTACCCAGGTCAGAAGTTCCTCGTTTCTGCCGTACCAACAAACATCGTTGAGGATATCTCAAGTCCCAGGTCAAAATTTCCGTAATTCTGTGGTCCCAAGCACCATCTGCGAGAGTACTCCTTTCCCAGGTTGGAAAGAAGCTTTTCCATCTTATCCCGTGTACCTCTAGAGCCTTCTGAACTTTACTGCTTCACGATACAGGCTTGATGTGTCTTTAAGTCGGCATTCTTAACACCTTGAGATAATTTTCAAATAAGTTGCTTAAGAATCATTGTGGGCTGCGGTTGGATATTTTCCCCCGTAGTTTTGCATATGTTTAATATACGTTATTGTTAGTAAGTTAAACTTTAACAGGTCGAAACCCTAGAAAAATCCCAAGCTTACAATGTACTCATCGTTTCTAATATCCTCATGCGTTTCTGTATTTAAAGCAAATTCCCCATCATCACCGTCTATATTTTGATTTACAGTAATTCAGAAACAGGGCTAGATTAGAGTTTCTAGAAGCCACTTAAATAGATATTAATTAGAATTGAAAAATATTTCTCCTAAAAAGCGCCTTGCATAAAAAACAGAAAAATTATGCAAACGTACTACTTTTCGGTAAATAATGAAAAATCTAAGGAAGTAATTAGCATTTTATATATTTTTTTCCACGTATAAGTCTTCGCATAAAAAAATTGAATTTTAATACTAATCTTGGTATGTGAAATTTCACAGATTTTTTTGTTATAGTGACTGAACGGCCAAGAAGCATAAAGCACCGGCTTCTACGCCTGTAGGTAAAATGGGATTTTTGATAATACATACATACAAAGGCTAAGAAACTTATTTTACTTAAAATCACAGAACAATCTTAAAATTATCTGCACCAGCAAAAACATCTGTCCGCGTTTTTGACCCACACTTGCTTAGAGCACATCTGCTCAGCAAAAAAACAAACCCTTGCATAAGTTGAATAGCGAGGTAGACATTTTACGTTGGAAAATTCGAGTGCGTCTATACTAATATAGATACCAGCACCGCGCAACACGATAAAGAGAGAGGGCTGATTGGTGAATTTTCTTCGTTTCAATCCCCAGCCTTAAGTAATTTTGCTGATCTGTAAGCTTAGGCGAACCACTGCGATTCCCAGTCGTAAGACAGGCTTATCACTTCTGAACTGCATAACAAGAAAAGCGCCAACTAAAAATCAATTATGACTGACCACATTTATAAATTCAAAAAATAAAAGAACATTCAAGCCTCCAAAACTATATGACAATTTCAGCACTGTTATAGAAAACTGTACTTGAAATCATTTACTATTTAATCCCTAAGGTTGGCAATTAAATATCTCTCAATTAATATCCCCAAATTAACAGCTACAAATGACCAGTCTTAAAATGAAGTAGTTAGTTTGCAAGGGGAAACTCTAATTTTGCAGACTTACCTTGGTTAGATAACAGTTGCTAGATCTCCTCCTTAGGGAGATCCTTATTTACCTAGTTAGACCATAAAGAAATTCAAAATCGTTAGTTGCACATAATATGCTCTGTATAGAAAGTGTAACTCAACTATTAAAGGCACTTACTCGCTGTCGCTCGTTCGTGCTTTAAGCAGTTTCGATTATTAATCGCCTTCATTAACACACTTGTTGGTTAAAGAACTATTAATCCGATTTAAAAACAGGTTTTTAAACTGGATCGATTACCGATTTAGAAACCGGTTTTTAAAACAGGTTTACAAAACTGTTTATGAACCGGTTATCTTCAGGTTTTCGGTTAACCGGTTTACCGCTTTTCGACTGAAAAAACCATGGTTAACCAAGAGCCGGTTAGCCGTCAAATTAGTTTTTTACCAGCACTATTGTAAACCAAGCTTCAAATAGTACACTTTTATCGTGATTTATTATTAAAAGCTTAATTTCTCAAATACTCTTTGAAATAAAGTATAATATATTCGGGTCAAAATAAAAGAAATTTAGGACTATTTATTCCTCTAATAAAATATAGGGTGTTTTGTATAAAATAAATTTGAAAATAACGATTGAAGACATTGATATTTCAACCGGTATTTTGAATGTATTAATATATTCCGTTTTTGTAAAATGTTAGTATTTTTGTATTCTAAATGAGGACCCCCTCAATTTTTACGAAAGAAATATTCTAAAGTAGGGAAAATGTAACTTTTTAAATGAAAGCTTAATATTGACAAACTAATATTAAACACGTTTATATATTGGTAACAATGAGAGCAATTCAAAAGAAAAGTTAGCATTAAACGTAGAACTAACAGGGGCTTAAACAGCTTTAAATAAATACAGGGTGTTTCATTAAAAAAATTATGCTTTTTTGGGCCCAACTTTTTTGGCACACCCTGTATATATTGAAATAATTTTAAAATGTGCCCTTTTCAACCCCATTCAGGAAACACCATTTCAACTTTTTATCGGAAACTAAAGGCCAATATGGTTGAGATAATTAGAAAGAGGTTATACCATACTTCTCGATATACTCTTTCGGGTTGAAACAAAAGCTGGCTCAAAGTTAACAACTTCTCAAAGTAATTAAAATGCGATGAACGCCACCTGGGCACACAATTTCCGGTGGAAAATGCTAATTAATCAAAAAACGATGGGATTCTAATAACCTTAGAGGGGGAGAGGGGCGATACGGCTTAAAAGCACTTCTCGGAAATGCAGTCTACAACCAGGTATGGTAAAAGGGGACTGTTCGGGAAAACGGTGACATATTCCGGCGGTTAGCTACTGCTTATCAAGAAACTTTAACAAGATACACAACACTAGATAATTAATGCCACTTGTGTAGTCGAATCAGATGTGCTCGTGAATAATTCACGTCGAAACGCATAACTTAAAATTCAATCAGTTAATTGGAGTGGTTAGATTGCTGCTAATGTTCCAGAGTGCGTTGGTGGTTACGATGTCAAGATCAAGATCCTTGTAGTTGCGTAGTTTATCTTCGTTATTATGTCAGTGCTGCACCTTAGAGCAAATAATTTTTGCATAATAAATTTTACAAAAATATTTGATTTAGTTAATACCAACCCTTGGTATTTCTACAAATGGTTTTCTTAAAACTTCGATAACTTTAAAAGAAAAGCTAAACGCAACTGCATTAAAACTTTCTTGTTGATAATCTCGAAAAGGGTATTGATCAAATTATACCTCTTAGAGCATCGATAAATAGTAGCTCCTAATTGAATAAGAACAAGTTTGTGTTTCTTTTAAGCTGACTTTCTGCGCAAATATAACAAATTACCTAAAACCAAAAAAAAAATCCATTGCATCAAACGTCAATTCCCGTAAATAAATGAGAATAGTTTCGGGGTGTTTCTCAAAACGGCATTCGCTTTAAATTTGGTTGGCGAAGAATTTCTGTAAAAAAATAATAGGCAATACAGTTTTACATAAACAGTGCATGGTGGTTCAGAAATGGGGGTGGTTTGAAATGATACAAAGCAGAAGACCTGCAGCTGTTGGTGTAGATAGCTAAACCATATAATCAAAAACTGCTTTAACCCAATTGCTTATTTACACTATACAGGTCGTATTAAAACATGCGGAGGATATTTATATGGCGCACTTCTGTGTCAAATGCCCATCAAGAAACTCTCGTACCAATTTGTTGTTAACCCGTTGGTTATTGAGTTATTCCTGGTCTTAGTTTCAGTTCTCAAATGTTAGTCGTTGAGAATTATATGTGAATAGTATCAGTAACTTACAGTTCAACAAATAAAATAAATATCCAGGTATTACTTTAGCTCTTTCGGTAATTGGTTTACATATCATTTTGGTTTTAAGAACATACATTCTTTGTTGCTTAACAGTATTCAAGATATTGCAACGCTGGGAGGAATGGAGTTATTTTCAGTTTTCAGTTTTGTATTCTAACCATGGTTGATGGCAGCAGCTGAGCTATTACTGAGTCAAGGCTGATAAATGATTTCTCAATATGCTTGGTATAAGACAGTTATAGGTGGACATCTAATTAAGATTCAACCTGCTCCAATACTGGTATTAGAAAAGCAATGGGAAACTACTCCATTACATTTTCCAAGTACAATTATCATGGCAATAAATGATGATGGCAGTATCATTACTGATGATCGACTTCGGAAGCCAAGATCTGGCAGGGAAGGATTCTCGCAATTAGACCTTTTCAGGTCGACATCCAGCAAAATCCCTATAATTCAAAAAAGATAACAGTGACTCAAAACTTAAAGATCGCAACATTGAAACGTACAGAGCATGTATCAAAGTGGCAAAGCACATAACATCGTGAAAGCGGTAAACAGGTTAAAATAGATGTCATGAGAATCAGCAAATTTCACTGGTCCAACTCCGGAAAATGCAAAGTTTTAACGTCTCACCCCCTCACTAAGGGCGTTATAAATTTATACCTTGCGTTAGCTCAAATCGGAGAAATACGTTCACTCAACTCAAATATATAGAGTAAGGAAACACCATATAACTACTATCAACATAATGTTCTTAGCTAGATTACATAATAAGCAGTAATTCAAAGTAAAACTGAATTGCACATTACTTAAAATTAACATATTCTTCTGGAACTGTGTTTTCTGGTTGAATGTAACCCAATATGCAGGAGAGTACTGAAGGCGGTTAGCAAATTTAAGGGTTACCTGGGGATAGTGGTGTCACGTAGATACTAGTGCGGAGGGTGCTGTTGCCTTACAGTGGTCCGGCGTTGATCCAGGAGCGATGACGTTGAGAAATTCTATAGATATCATTTGCTCGGTTTTAGCCGGGAAAATTAATTTGACAGCTCGCCCGCGATGAATTCGTGGAAGGTGAACTCGGTCTTCAGACACCAGGAAGTCGACTTTAAACGTCCAAAACGGACTCTTTAGGTAAGTTTAATACTTGCGGCTATAAGACTCGATCCGCCTCTAGGCGGTACGGGTAATATGATTCCTATAGGTACTATCAACAGTAATATCCCAAGTGCATTAAAATAGCCGATTAAATTTTGACGTTTTCTGTGAGAATGTTTTGCTAAGAAATATGTTAAGTAAATCTGCCGCTCAACAAGAATCCCGAGTGTGTAGCACGAGGGATTTTGGGGCGGCAAATTTACGAGGTATATTTCTTCAGAACAAAACATTCTGATAGAAAATCGTCAAAATTTATTCAGCTTAGTTTACATGCACGCGGGATGTTCAGCGTGATTATTTCCTGAATAAATAGATAAAATTCAGTTGGTGAAGCACCTTAAATAATCATGTTAAAATTATGCACAAGCGATTAAATTTTGACACATATTTAACCGCGGTTAAATTTTGACATTTAAATTTTTGTCATTATTAAACTGACAGAAACCACAGTGATTACGCATTATTATAGACATAAAGGAAATAATCATTAGTAAATTTAGTTTACTTTGCGTGTTAAACGCCTCGGTGCGCTTAGGGACTCAGGAGTACGGAATCGCTTTAAGCGCTTAACCCTGCAAGACAGTTCAGCTACTAAGCTAGTGTTTAAGCCTGAAGAATGATATTTTCCAAGACAATTGAACTACCAAAGCAAAATCAAATTCTAGCGGCTTCGCTTTACAGGTAAGGTACTGAAAGTTTAGCTTAAGGGCTGGCAGTTCAGCTGCCACTTCCCATGAGGTCTGGTCTGTTAAGGGTTGGAGGTCTTCTCCGTTAGACGGTTTAACTGCCAGTCGGAGTACCCGGTCGGAAGAGGATTTGGAATCAGGACTTAAGTGGGAGAATCTCAAGTGACGTTAACTGGTCGCTCAGCTTCTTATGTACTGTTCGGGTCAGGTTATCAGAACATCCGCTTAAGGTATCGTTGAGTGGGAGGCGACGCGGTCGGTCATTCAGCGCAACTTTGCGCATAGCGGGAGCTTTCTCGTTATCGGAAAGCCAAGCTCCCGATAGATGTAACGCTCGATTAGGCGATGTATACATTTAAATACATTTTTAATGTTTAATGAAATGTATATAGAAGCTACAGTTAGAAAGTAGTCGAGTACTTTGCATTTTCCAGAGTATACCATTCTGGAAACAACACTTTGCAATACAGGAATGGCATTGCAATAATAGTTGCACCACATATCAAACTGATAGTCAAGTGCAATTACAGGCAACCCCAGTGAATCTTAACATAATACAGTACAGAAGTATGTACTCACGTCTAACTAGAGATGAGACAATCTTCAAGGAATTCTTTTTTTTAATAAGTATAGCCAGCTCCGCGTTATTTCGTTATACATGGCTGCTATAACTACGTATATTAGGGTGTCCGTAAATTAATTAAAGGCTTTAGCCTCACTACAATGTATAGTTTTATAATATAACTTCGCTAGATTGTTTAACTGATTACATCTCACTGTCACACTGTTTTAGCTAATCACTATTGTCAGAGCTACTTTGAGATGAGAAAAGTGTATCCTGAGGAGGTCTTCTTTTGAGTCTAGTATGTATACCCCTTCTTCTAGTGTTATACGTTCTAGCGCCAGTGCATTTGTTTATGTTATGGAAGTACTTTTTAGCAATGTCTTTAGTGAATTCCTGTATTGTAGGTAGACTGGCTTCTCGATGTAGCTGAGTATGTCGTATGTACCACGGTGCATCTTTAGTACTTTATTCTGAAATGTTTGCAGTTTTTTAAACTGCATTGGAAGCTGCTGCCTAGACTTCGCAGGCGTACGAGATTATCGGTGTTAGTATGGATTCATATATCACGTTTTATCACGTACACTGGTGCCTACCCCGGGGTTTGAACCAGGGACCACTGATCGGTGTGATTACGCATCTGACAACCTTACCACTAGGCCACCAGCGCTGGTTGGTAGGCTCGAGTGTACGTGATGAAACGTACAAAAAAAACAGGCTTTCTCAGGACTAACCAGGAGTTCATTCACTTGGGGAGTGGGGGAAGATCAGAAACTCCTGAAGCGTTGTGTGATAAACACTCGAGACAGTGGAAAATGTCCGCTAAAGCATATCGTAATAGACCACTGCTTGGAGATTGATTTATGTCGGTAGCTCATATGGATGAGCACTTAAAGAACTTGTTATTATTATTGCGAAGCAAATGAGTTGCGCGGTCTTGGCGATAGACAACCTACTGAGGTATTTTGAACAGTTCCCTTTCTGCCAAATGCGTTTCAGTTACAATCAGGATCTATTTTATGCCTGGCTAGGAAGGCAATAATTAGGGATCTTTGTTTATGTAATCCATTGGCGTTGTAGTTTACAATGATGAGGTTGGATAAAACATGGGATGATTTGCCATTAAGACGGGAAGGAATGATTCAGAAAATAAACGATTTGATTTGTTTGTGATAAGGGGCTAGTAAATCCCAAACTGATTGGATTAGATTGGCGATGGATGGAGAATTTGAGGGATTAGGAGTAGGATGTTGCGAACCACTGGTAGGTGTGGGTTTTCCTGTTGTATGTGTGTGTGTCGTAGTTTGTTTTACGTATTTATAAAAGTTAGTTGTTGTTATGTAGTCCATTCATATTAGCAAAATTAGAAAAAAGAAATTATAAAGTTTTACCCTTTGGAGATTATACGCACCAATGGAAGAGTTTTCAAAAGCAAAAGAGTTTCCAGGTACCAAGTGGTTGATTCACCCCCAAAAACTACCCCTAACACGCACTGCGGTGGTTTTTAGCTTTTTCTCTGAAACCACTAGTCGTACAAAAAATGTTATACTTATCAAAAATATTCCATGTACAATTCTAGATAAAAAAGTTTCTCCTGCCAATTCCATTCTTTCCAATGGATTTTTAGCAATAAACGATCAAAGTGGGGGGTTGATTTCAGCGTAGATTAGTGAGACAAGTTTTTGGTCCCAATACTTAACCCGACCTTATAATTTTTGCATCAACCCTCTTTTCCTGCGTGGCAAGAACTTATAACAGAAATTACTTCAACTTTGCCATATGTGAAGTCAAGGGTTCTCGCACAACCTTTTGTAAATCATTCTCCGACACAGTTAAGTACTATACTGACCGTTTTACCTATGCAGTAGATGAATGCAAAGAATGTGGTGTAATACACGTACACAACTTCGTTTTAGAGTGATTTTATAATTAGCAAAAACTTAATTTTTAATTTTTTTTGTGAAAATTTTTCGAAAACTACAAATTCTACAGAAACGGTACAAAATAGAGCGTTAGTTCAAGAGACAATTTTTTTCTAAAAATTTTAGCTGAATTCAAAAATATAATAATATACCGGGTGTTCTATTTAAAGTAAGAATTAATAAAAAAAATATAAAAGAAAACAAAACAAACATATTTTAGAGGTATTCAATTGGAAAATCACCTATCTCACATCAAAACACATTAAAAATTCAATAAAAATGTGTAAAGTTTGAAGAAAATCGAGTAAACACCATACTTCCGGTAATGCGATTTTCTTCAAAAGCTTGATGTCGCATCTAGATAGTACACAAAACTTATATATAAAATTTTAACGCCATACCTCTTTTCGACAGACAGACAGACAGACCAATGAACAAAAACATGTTCTTTGGGCTCAGGAGACTCTAAAACGTGAAGAACTCTTGAAAATTTCGAATTTTTGGGGTGAATCCAATACTTCGTAAAAGAAAGTAAAATGTGGGCAATCTACGTGGATCTAGACCTTTGACCAACCATTGTATATAAAATCATAGGACATCGTACTACAAAACAACCCTGAACACGGCAAATTTACTAATGCCGACGTCAGATTGGGAGGATTTCTTCTGTTGGTGTAGTTCTTGGGATCAATCGAAATCCATCGGAGGAAACGGAATTGGAAATAAATCTTTTTTGTAGAGAACTTTATAAGGAAAATTTTTAGTAAGTATACAATTTTCTGTGTGACCAATGGTTTCTGAGAAAAACGTTAAATACCACCGCAGTGCGTGGTTTTTTAGGGTGAAGCAGCCACTTGGCGCTTGGAAACTCTTTTGTTTTTGAAAGCTCTTCCATTGGTGGGTATAACCTCCAAACGGCAAAACGTTATAATTTGTTTTTCCTATTCGACCATTATAGGTCTAATATCAATGGACTAATGGTAGCAGGTTGGGTGGGTGTTCTCTTTTTGTTTGAAGTAACGTAGTATGGACAGCCTCTGTAGTTTGCAGGATGTTCTCCCTTCTCCTCTTCCATGATTAGTTATTGTAAACGTTCTCATTATTACGGATTGAATATCTGTAATTACAGCTTGATAATTGTTAGCACCTTGAAGAAACATCTGAGGTATGTTGTGGGATTTAGCAGGTGATTTTTCTGAATCTGTGCTAGTGGTATCTTTAGCAGGGTCAATGTGAGCAGGGAGATAATATTTATTCTTGGTAAGACGTTCGGTGTTATGGAAAGAGTATTTCTTATTCTGATTATCTGTGGATGAGGATCTTATTGTTCGTTTATTTTCGTTTGTATTAGTATTGGTGACAGCTATTAATTATACACCTTCCATAAACATGCTTGTGTAAGTAGCGTTTACAATTATTACAACAATTGGTAAATGATAAATAAACCCTGGCTTGTAGTGATGGTGGTAACACACAATTTAAACTATTTCACATAGAGCACACAGATTATGTTCACTCGCAAACGTGGCTCAATATCAACTCTATCGAGGAATTCTGTGAATAACTAGAAAGTTTGATTAAGATGACAAAAAAGCGTGAAATTAAACTCATAATGGGTGACTTCAACGCCAAAGTTGGTAAAGGCAAAAGTGGATAATGCCGTAGGAATAACATGATATACTGCTGAGTAAAACACTTTTCAAGCTTCCTAATCGCAAAATCTACACTTAGAAGTCTCCAGTTGATTCACCCGAGAATATCATAAGAAACGAAATTGATTATATTGCTGCAGTACATACATTTGTATAAATAAATCTAATTCAAGATATTTTAATTTGTATCTATAAAGACCAATATATGTTTGTCATTAAGACTATTCGTCTTCTATTTCTACTCGAAAATAAATCGATTTGTCTTACTGAGCCACGATTAATGGCAAATAATTAAGACGATCTGTACCTCAATCTATCGTATTGCAATCTTTTTGGAGATGCTCTCCTTCACCGTGTGCTGTAAATTTTAGCTGTAGAGCTGCCCATTTTGCTTGCACTTCGACCCATGAGCTCCCATGTCCGTAAATCTTATTCAAGTTGGTCGACCAGCGATCTAGTAGTACCCGCCAGTTCACAACGCTGGTGGTCTGTGACTTTTCGCACTTGTCGTTGATTAAACTGAATTGTAGCTAAGTTGAATAAGTTTGATTATCGACAATTCTGTACGTTTTAACAAGTAAGTTGTATGTGGTCAAATAATTTATAGGATAACTAGTCATTAGCAGTGCACTAACGGCTTCAGAACTCTGCAGTGGTGTATCAATATTATCTTTTCTATGGAATTTCTGCTTGGGCAAACACATGTGAAGCTTTTTCCTATCAGGACAAACAGGCAGAATTTCTTTGTTACGGTGACAGCTGCGAAGCTGACCCGCTTAAATATAACGTAGTAAATGTTATCTAATGAAGTTCCTAAACCGGCAGCATCATTTTATTTTGTAAAGCGCAGTGCAGTTTCGCGTATTTTGAAGTCAAGTAAGTAGTTTTAGAGATCATTAAACCAGGTAGGTAAGCACCGTATCAATATTTCCCGTTGCCAACGACGTTTTTCGTAATGGCTCACCGCCTCGTTTTTGGCAATCAAACTCGTGTCGTTAAGATGCTCATAATCAAACTTCTATCGTTAATATCTATAATTTGACGCCCTTGAGACTAGCTATATAATCATCTTTCTAATACATCTCTAGTATATATAAAATTGTTAGTAAATCTTCTCTGGAGGTAATCTCTAGAAAACTTGTACAAATGTATGTTCCTCACGATCGTAAACCGCCTCACTAGTTTTTAACAACATTTTTATTTTGATTATTTTATACTTAGCCATACTGATTTACCTATAGCAATAGAAAACTGTTCCTATTTAGATATTTTGAAAAATATTAACTCTATCTAGAATGTTGGCGACAAAGGAACAAACAAAAATTACGACCTTAGTTTTTCATATTATTTGTAAGGTTAAGTGTTAAAATCGGGGGTTAAGGGTAACGTAGCAAATCACATGTCAAAAATCTGGCAGTTTACATTTTTAAACTACATGTAAAATTATTTTAGTGTTTGAGAAAGGTGAGCTTGTTTGGACGGTAATTATATTATTGTAATAACATAATTTTCTAGATGTTTGTATCAGCATCTACGATTTTGAAATTCCATAACGTGGTCGAGCAAATTTCTGCACCGACATACCAATCCCTTGAAGCAGGAAACATTGGTTCGCTGTCCTTAAGCAAAGACGATGGGTTTTTGGCCTTCGTCACAGAAAACGGAATGCCGGAGATAGTTTCCCTGAAAGACGCGAGCAACATCAAGAACGTCCACACAATTATATCCGTTAACGGGGTTTCCACACTCGCCTTCGAAAGATCCACCAAAAGACTGATCGGGCTTGCCACGCACTCAGGCCAGGTCGCTTTGTACGACACCAAAACCAAGTCCATAGGCAAGCTGTTCCAAAGCGCTCCCTGCGAGGTCAACCTGCTGGACTTCAACTATGGGGATCAACAGATGGCTGTGGCTGGGGCAAATGGCAGTGTGCTGCTTTACAATACCGACAAAACCGACATATTCGAGACCTACTTTCTGTCAAACTCGTGCTGCGCCACAACAATGCGCTTTCACCCAACAGAAAGGCAGCTCTTGGTGATAGGCGCTGAAGATGGCACCTTAATCCAGTGGGATATCGACGCCGGTCAACACCTGTTCACGATCCAAGCCCACGCTGCTCCTATAACGGGGGCGGTTTCTGTCAAGAATTCCCACTTTTTGGCATCTGTCAGTTATGACCACAAATTTTCTATCTGCGATGAGCGTATGGGCACTTCAGCTTTTAGAAGCAACCTCCAACATCCTTTAACAGCAATCGACGCTAGTTCTGATGGCCTCACCATAGCCATAGGGGCCTTGTTCGGCGATCTCTACACATACGACATTCGAAATTTAATCTTGGCTATGACCACGGAGAGGCCCCATGACACCAGAGTAAATGAAATTTTATTCGGACACAAGGTTAAGCACGATTTCGCTGACATCGTTGCTGAAACTGACACGGAAATCTGTTATGCTGATGGAGACGTTCTGCATAAGGACGATTTGAAAGAACATCACAATCCACCACCAGCTAATGTCAAAGTCGATGTAGAAGAAACTACATGGGGAAGTGAGGTCAACTGTCAGCTAAATGAAAAGAAGGGAGGTAATTTTGCATTTGCCAAGTGCATGAAAGAGCAGGTGGCAGATGCAATTCGTGGCAGCGCCGAGGAAATTAAGTTTAACCTTACAAGTCAGCTCGATAGCTTACAGAGCATTATTGCAAACGAATTCCGCAACATCAACGCTGAGTTGGACGAGAAATGGGACCTTAAACAATTACCTTTTATTGCTTCTGAACTAACTACAAACAAATTAGAGGTCGACTAACGGTTTCATGTGATGTCAAGAAAAGAAACTTGTTATTGGATAGCATTTATAAAAAATCGGCATAATTAAGTAATAATAATGATAAAAATCAGCTGTAATATGAAACTTTGATGCTGGTTACGAAGGCTAAAAACCTTTTATTACTATTTCAAGTCACAAATACGTTAGAGAGATTACTGTCGGGGAAAAATTATCAATTAGTGTCCTTGCACGTTTGTCGACCGAGTCGATATTAAACTGTCTTTGTGGGCATCAGTTGTTGAAAGGCCGATGAGATGCATCATCAAACCAGATACAAAATTATGCCTGTTAAGCTGTTAGGAACATGGTGTGTTTACAAATAAAACGAAGTGGTCTGAGCGACTTTTCGTGTATAAAAGGGCCAAAATTAATTGTTGCATTTGCACGTAATGTTGGAAAATACCAAGATGACAAAAACAGGTTTATTTATATGTAATACCACTTTTTTTATTAGTAAACTAGCACAAAACGGTAGCCGTTTTCGTTAAATTTTGTACTTGCTGTAATTTTGTGTACCGTTTTCAGATGTCGTTAATGATATGTGAATCAAACATTAAAAAAAAAAATGTTTTTGATTAAATTGGTAAACTGGGAACCTTTTTGCACCACACAAGTTTAGTTTTTAAAGTTAAGTAAATATATTCATCAGTCTTTAAAATTGTTTTTTTTTAATCGGCAGTAAAATACCTCGAAATCGTCATTAAAATAAGAGAAATTGGCAGTGAAGTAATCCATTGTTTTATGAATTTTTGTAGGTGGCGGGGCGACAGGTAAACGTCAACCGACGTCAACATAACCTACAAAAGTTGGTGAAAATGTTGTAATTTTACGATTTCTCGCTTTAGAAAAAACATAATGTACGCCTCGGCACTGAAGTTCCTTTTTATCTCTCATGTGGCTTATTTGCCTTGGCCCTAAGGGTATCAGCAAATAAAGCTACATCGTGATTAAAAGTTAAGCTTCAGTGCCTTGGTATACAAATTACCATTATTTTCTGCGTTGTGAATCTTTAATGATAATCTAGTTATTCAACAACCTGGCTAGAAAAATTACTTCAATTGTCAGCCAGGATATAAGTATCTAAAGCGGGAAGGTTATAAGACGATTCGCTACCGTGGTGTATATACTATTTTTTGCACTACCAAACGGCTTAATACCTAAATTCCCAACAAATTTCGAAAATATTTTAACTGTCAACCTGACAATGCAGCTCTTTAAAACGTCAAAAGTAAAATAGTCATATTTGGTAACTTAGCAATTTATTAGTTACCACGGTGAAAGTTGTTTATTTTACTTTCTCTCCCGTGGTGGAGAAAATCAACTTCAGGACCTAAAGATAGGCGAATAGCGGTGCGTTCTGAGACTAGTAGTGCAAAAAAGTACATTATTTAGCTGTCATATGTTCTTAGATCTACATTTTGATTACTATCAAATGTATTGTAATGAAGTTGCTTTAGACAATATCAAACTATAACGTCGATGTAGCTGCATTCAGTTTCATAACGGTAAGGACTGCAATTACTGTCGAGTGAGCTACATAGTACAGTAAAGCTAGGGTTTAACCCAAACATACAAAAAAAATTCTACCTAGCGGCAAACTGTTTAGTAACCATCTCCTAGTAAGTAGTAAAAAGTTGCACGACCTCTCGCGTCGTGTTTAGGTGGGAGGGGGTGGAAAGGCGGTAAAATGGTAGCTTTCAACAGTCTTTCGCAAATATCTCGTTAACTATGAGATTTCCTGCAAACTTTGCTTTATACAAAATTAATCTACATTTAATGTACAATGAAAATACTCTGTGCATTTTTGCGTTTCAATCAAGGGTTACGAAGGTATGGAGGGGTAAATATGTAATTATTTTCCAGTTAGCCTGGAATTCATCGTACTCACTTGAAAATACTTAGTGACGCAGAAATAACATAAGAACATTTGTATGTATGTATGAAATATGTATTTAAATATAGAACTAACAGTCATCAGATGTGCACGTTTGTAGCCTTGACAGCGGTTTTCTGGCTCGAATTTTGGTGGAATAAAGTGCCAAATAATTAATAAAAACCGGTGAGCAGGACAGATAAAAGTGCATTCAATAACATTTAAAACATTGTGAAGTGCGATTAGCTTCCTGGTGCTAATTGTGCAAGTAAATTAACCTAAAATAGATAAGGTGATAACGCGGTCGGTCGAAATGTCCTTCGCGTCGTTCAAGGGCCCACCGATAAAATGTCCCCGCCGAACTCAAAGCTCTGCATGGATCCCGTCTTATCAGAAGAATACGCAAAATGCGGGGGATGCGAAAAACCCTATTATTTTGACTGCTCTATCAATGAAAACAGTTATTGTAAGTTAATAAAAACGGAATTGCCCTTCTTGCGTAGGTATAGTAACCCGGCAGAGGGCTTCTTTGGCTTCAACCAGCATCTTAAAAGATGGGTGGTGTAGCTTGAACAAGCGTCCAAGTTCGACCAGCAGAGTTAAGCAACGCTCTCTCTGGTCAGAACTTGGATGGGAGTTCCACGGCTGCATCTCTCGTCGCCCCGTGGTACGGCTATCACGGAAAAAAGTTGGTCCCGGCGGTCATAACAACATCATGACAGTCGTTAGTGGGGTTGGAAGTCCTCATAACTGCGCAGCGACGCCTATAATTGGCCTAACGGCTGTTGGCTGAGTGCGAATTAAATAAATAACCAACCAGATGGAGGTCCCGAAGAAACGGAGATTACATTGAAACACGTCTTGAACAAGTTATCCATAATAGGTGAAAAAGTTATATTTATTGATAATGAAATGCGTGAGCTAATAAACGCTACAGCATTTCTTTCCACTAAATATGATGATGTGATAAAACTCCTAACTACCAATACAGAAGAGGTAAACTGCATCAAAAAAGAAGTACGCGCTCTAAAGCAAAAGAATGGGGAAAAAGATTCAGTTATTAAAAATCTAACTGCAAGGCTGTCTAATTTGGAGCAGTATCGTAGAAACCACAACGTTGAAATTTTCGGAGTCAAAAAGAGTGACGGAGAAAACTGCAAAACTATAGTAACTGCCATTGCAAAAAAAAATGAACCTGAACGTAACCGAAGACGATATAGGAGTTGCGCACCGCTTGCCCACCAACAATAAAAATGCTCATCCCTCGATAGTGGCTCAATTTTTATTTAGAAGCAAACGCGACAGCCTTGTGCAAAAAAGGGCACTGATTGTTACCAACAAAAATCTTCCTGGCATGGCAATTGGAGACAAAATTTATATAAATGAGCACCTCACCTACGAAAATCAACAATTATTAAGAAAAACCAAAGAGAGAGGAAGAATTGCTGGATATAAATACGTGTGGATTAAAAATGGGAAACTTTTGACAAGATGTCATGATGATGGGCCTGTCGTGAGAATTTCCTGCGAAGAAGATTTGCTGAAACTGATGCCGGTACCTGGGGATTGGGTTCGTTAAGGTTGGATATGCTTCTTATATGTAAGTAATGATGCAATTTACTTTTCTTTATGGTAATTACAACTACTGATGATTTACTGAATACATTAGGTAATGATGATATTGAAACAAATACATTAAATAATATAAGAGAATTGCAAAATAAATTTTCAATACACTTAAAACATAAAAATAATTTTTGTTTATTACATATTACCATAAGAAGCATATCCAAAAACTTTGATGAACTACAAATATTAACTGAAGAACTACATTCATTACTTGACTGTATTATACTGACTGAAACATGGTTAATAGAAAATATAAATTGTTTCAGCCTAACAGGATACACCACTTTCTATAACAACAGCAGATTTAAAAAAAGTGACGGTGTCGTGGTGTTTGTTAGAGCATCTCTGCCTGTGGCTATTAATTTAACTGAATATGATTGCAATTACAATATAATGAAATTACAAATAACAAAAAATATGGTGTAACATCTATTTATCTACTTTGCGTTCGTACTGAGGCTATTACGATACGCGTTTGCGTATCGCAATAAACACAAAGCGATGCTATAATAAAAATACTAAAAATTTTAATTTTTTTCCTTTAAAAAGTGGCAAAGTAGATAAAATACTGTATGATACCTCGTTTATAAAGCATTTTGTAGCACTTACTCCTTTAGGGCACCCCTCGCTTCGCTCGTCGTACCCTAAATCCGTGCGTGTTACAAAATACTTCTTATATAACTCGTATCATAATATACTATTATAAATCACCTGCTTATAATACTAATAAATTTTTAAACGAACTTGATCTATAAAAAGTTACTGTAACTTGGAAAATGAATTGATAGTAGGCGACTTAAATATTGATATTTTAAATTGCAATGACATAAACATACACAACTATTTGGATATTCTCTCAAGACATGGGTACAGTTCTTACATAAATACACCTACTAGAAATAATAAAACATTCTTAGAACACATTTTTTTCAAAACTAACATTTGTAAAGATCAAATCACACCCATGATACTAAATTCAAAAATAACTGATCACAATCCTCTGATTCTAAACATTACTTTCCCAAATAAAGCAGAAGCATCTGGCGATCTGCTGGAGAGCTACACTAAAAAAATTCAAACAATTGGTTATAAAAAACTGACAGAAGTACTACAAAAAATTGAATGGAATTAGATCATATCTGAAGATAGTAACAAATCGCTTCAAAATGTTATCGAAATAATTCAACTTGAAACAGAAAAATGTAGTTACATCAGAACATTATCTCATAAATTCAGAAATCGAAAACCCTGGATTAAAAATGGTATAATTAAATCAATTCACGTCAGGGATGAGCTATTTATCTCATCAAATGTGGTTATATCCACAAAATAATGTAATACGGGAAATATATGAAAGGTATAAATCAACAATAAATACTCTTTGTCAAAACTAAAAACAAATATTTCCGTAAAAAAAATTAACTTAATAAAAACAATCCACAAACATTATGGAATATTTCTAAAGAAGCATTAAATAATGAACCACAAAAACAGTCAATTAATTGTTTAACTATTGATGATAAAACTATAGAATGCAAAACTAATATAGCCAACGAATTTAATAAATACTTAGTTAACGTTCGTAAGGCATTGTCCAAAAAATTCAGTTGGACAAAGAAAAACAATTCTCATGATTAGTCAAATTTCGAATTTAGAGCTCAGCATATTTTTTACCCCAACTAATTGTCAGGAGATTATAACAATTATAAATCAACTTAAAAATAACAAATCTTCCGGTATAGACAATGTGCTTTTTGCAAGGATCGTTTCCTAATTGTCTCAAAGCTGCTATTATAACTCCGATACATAAAAGTGGACCGATAAACTGTATTTCAAATTATAGACCTATATCTATTATTTCCAATGTAGCATAAATTTGTGAAAAATTAATATAGATTAGGCTCACGTCCTTTCTAAAAGAGCCTAAAGTGCTTTCAAAATATCACTTCGGCTTTACACAAAATAGGAGCACAAATGACGCGATTGCATTACTATGTGAGCGCATATACAACGCATTAGACAATTCAGAACCTTGTGTTGCGGTATTTCTCGATCTCGCTAAAGCATTTGACACAGTAGATCATACAATCCTTCTAAACAAATTATATAAATGTGGAATTCGAGGAACTGCATTAAGTATTTTCAAAAATTATTTAAGTACTACAACACAACTAGTTAATATTAATCAGACTAGAGGCCCTTCGGAAATAATTACATCTGGAGTACCTCAAGGTGCCATACTTGGACCTGTACTATTCTTAATATATTATTATGATACACGAAGTGGTATGATCAATTATAACAAAGAAATATTTAAAGCTAATAAATTTGGAAGATCACTATAATTAAATCTTGATGGGTGTTAATTTTTAAATATTAATAATGAAATTAATTGAGACAATGAGAGAGGTAATTTGATATTAAGATATTAATTGAATATACAAATTTGATGGTTGCAGTGAATGTTAATAAAGAACAAGCCAATGTTACAATTGACAAATGTATTTGTTATAATAATCAGAAAGAATATCCTGTAATAATAGAATATTTAAAATTGAAAAGAGTGTCATAAGAATAGTATCTAATATTAATGAAATTTTTGTTTAAGTTAGTTACATAAACAAACTCATCGAAAAATGTACAATTGGTCTTGAAGTATTTAATTTTGCTTAATAAAAACTAGAAATTATGCCTTATTTGTATAGTTGTTTGGTTGAATACAAATATTAAGGCTGTTAACAAATTTACGAGGTATAGAAATGAAAGTGAAATATTAATTTTATTGGGGCTGGACAATCTGTGAAGAGATTGACGAATACAGTGAATTACATAGAAAGAACCAGAGAACTATTGGTGAACGTGACACAAAATTAAATATTTATTTTTGACATTGGTGGTTGTATGGAAGTGAGGTCATTCATCTAGAAGGAGGTTAGTAGGAGTGCTACTAGAATTGGAAGGCTTCTGAGGGAATTGCTGAGTGCAGAAGACTATCTAAGGAATAAACAAGATAAGATCAGATTCATTTAGAAAGCTGAAACGTACCAGGAGTCTATTGGAGTTGAAGTTGACGCTTGATGAGAGGATTGAAGCTGGATTCAGCGGATTCTTGAAATTGGTTGACAGGAACAGTTTGTAGGTATCACACAAGGTGAACATCGGGATCTCTTGTGGTAAGGAGCAGTAGTGTTTGGATATTTGCAGAGTGAGCTTAAGAAGTGATATGGTTTGCGTTAGTAATTAATATCAAAACATTTTAATAACGAGCAATAGGGAAAAAGTAAAATACAAAACAGTAACTATTTTAATGAATTAATTAATCATTATGTCAATGTAAAAAATAGATTTGTCAATACCTGGTTTGAGAAGGTGTGGAAATCAGTTTGACAGCAAGTGTCATTAAATATAATTTGAAACTTCAACTAATAGAGATCTAGATTTGGCGAACCACCCCTGAAATAAGAGTACTTGATTTGAAAGCAATTATAGTTTAACTAACGGGGAATTGTATTAATTAAGGGCAAGCTTAAAGTAAAATATTGAATACATAAATTATATGACTATTTCAAA
This sequence comes from Agriotes lineatus, assembly GCA_940337035.1. NCBI lineage: Eukaryota > Metazoa > Arthropoda > Insecta > Coleoptera > Elateridae > Agriotes > Agriotes lineatus. The sequence goes on along the minus strand of OW679203.1, from coordinate 28,595,119 downwards.
TATATGAGATAATTCCAAAATATAACATAAGGTCACATAACGTGGTGCTTTTGTAATACATAATTAATAATTATGCAGCCGACGAGGAGCTAGCATATCTTTAACAATATATTAATGACCTTCTGTTATCTACTGATTTGAATGGTCAGCTGATTGCTTACGCGGATGATGCTGTCCTGATTCTGCAAGCAGAAAGTTGGCATGCAGTGAGAACTGCAGCAACACAAGATTTGTCCATTATAAAACGTTGGTTAGATGCAGATATTTTAAGTCTGAATTATTCAAAACGTATGTTTATTACTTTCAGTATATATGCAAGAAATCAAGCTGATTTTACTAACATTACAATTCATGATACAAATTGTCCTGTAACTGCTCGTAATTGTAAATGCAACATTAAAAAGGTAATTTCCACCAAGTATCTTGGAATCACCGTGGACCAACACATGCGATGGGACATTCAACTAAACAATATATGCACTAGATTAAGAAAAACTATATATGTGATTAAGAAATTAAAAGAAATATTATTAGTTAAACAACTTTACTGTTTTTACTATGCTTTGTTGCAGTCCATCTTCTCCTATGGCATATTAGGTTGGGGTGTAGCAGCTCGCCTTTACACGGAGAGAGTTAAAATAATACAAAAGTATATATTAAAAATTATTTTAGGAAAACCTAGTATATATCCGACCTCCCTTGTTTTTAGTGATTCGAATGTCATGACATTGCAGCAATTATTCTATAGTGGCATATGAAAACATATTTGGAAAAATTCACAAAGCATAAATATGCATAATCATAATTACATTACTCGACACAAAGCTAATGATATCCCACATAAAGTAAATAAATCAGTCGATCAAAGATGTTTAAATTACTACATACCAAAGCTCTATAATAACTTCCAGTTGTACATTAAAGAAAATAACTTAGACATACATCGGAACAATTTTAATAAACTTGTCAAAAGGTTTTTACTTAATTCTCCATAGATAAAATTTTTGCGTGTATTTTAAATTGAATCACTTTCTTTTCATATATTTTTCAAGCACATGCATGATTTGTGCAAAGGCACACACAGCTGTTTTTATAGCTAAGTAGTGTATCTTTTATTTCTTTATTGTAATATCTTATTCAATTATTGTAACAATATTTATTTACTGTTACTAGCTTAAAAATCGATTATGTAAAACGAAAAAAAAAATTAAGAACATTATTATTTATTATGTATGCGTATATGTGCGTCTATGTGTATGTATCTAAGAATATACCTACATTGCTCCCCTCCTTTGTCGTTTTAATCTTAATTTTGTCTATATTTCCTTTTAAATGATTCGTCATATCGTTTTCCTCTTTATAATTATACCTACTTAAATTACCTTCATATTTTGTCATATTTACCTAAAAAGATAAAATCTTGAGGATAGAATTAAAATAAGGTTAACTATAAACTTTATCTAATAAGCTATAATACAAAAAAATAATGGAAATTGTTTTTCTTCACAATACATGCTTTTCAATAAATTAAATGTTCTTCAATAGAAAGAGCTATGTACAACATACGAAGTAGTTACATAAGAATAAATAACATCAATCAGTAACCTAAAAATCTTCAATCTTTCAAAATTCACAGTTTCTAACACACCCCTCATTATAAGTGCAAACAATGAAGAAGAGTACTATTTCAGTATCAGCTGCCTTTGTGGTTGTAACTAAACGCAGATAACCACCAATCCTTTTACAACCCCATTTTAGTGGATCTTTATTGACATTGAGCCATTGTTGCACTCTATAAGCGTGTTGTTGTGCAGCTGCTGGAGTGGGTGGAAGTAGAGCCAACCTGAAATTTGTGTGCACAGGTTGGTTTGCGATGGCTTGCAAGTAGCATTGATGGCGTAGAGTGTCCAAATTATCTGCACTTGTTGATGCAAATATCGAAAGGAAGAAATGGTATGCAGCTTCAGCTAGTGCATCTGGGTCTGCATTTGGGTTGTTAAAGGTCCTCAGCTTTGTATGAAGCTTCTTGTCACGTCGCACTTTTTTAAAAGGCCTTATTTTTCCGTTTCTATAAATTGAGGAAATGGTATCACATCCGGTGAAAACGTAAACTGTCAAGAGAACATCCTTCATGTTCCTAATACCATGTCTCAAATGCAGTAGATTTTTTCTTTTTGGTTACCTTTCTTCGGTACAACCATCTGCAACTGTTTGTTGCAGTAAAAACGTCCTTGGTGTCAGCATCACCTTTTTCCTGAATCACTTTGCAGCCAGCTTGAGGTAAGTTACCGTGATGGGAGCAATCAGTTGCATCTTGTTCTTACTATTAGTTAGAAATTCTGCTTGTCCAACAGTGACATTAATTCCACTTTCAGTTCAACATGTGTAGTAGTGGATGATCTGCGCAAATGCTTTTCGTCTTTTGTGCTGTGTTCTGCACCATAACCATCAAAAACAATAATAGTTTTTCCGTAATGAGTCTATTGCTCACAAATCTGTCTGAACATAGCTCGGTGTTGCCACACAACACGATGAAGCAGGTGCCCTAATTCAATAACATAATATGACACTCCTCCAGGATCAGTGACGTCAGATGGTTTATGTGCTGCACACTTAAACATTTTGATAATTGAGGCATTGCCACCCTTCCTCATCAAACCGGATTCGTCGAAAAGAGATGGGGAATAAGCACATAATTCATATTAGAAGATTTCGGACAGCTGTTCATCAGTTCGTACGGTGCACACCATACGATATGGAAGCGTGTCAGGATTTAAACATACAGTGTCATTGCGAATTGTCACTGCTTTCGTGCTGGTTGCAAGAGACTTCACAACAAACTTTTGCTTTAGTTGTATCCCACTAAATTTTTTCCTCAATCTCTTTTTGGGTACTGCTCCTATTTCAAATGCATCACCACAATTCACCTTTTTATCAGCCACTAACCCTGTTGATAAGAAAGCCAATTTAGGGAGGAAGGGGGTTGTTCCTCGAGCCATGAAATGGAAGTTTGCAAATCTTTGAAACTCTTTTTCTGAATTGCCCCACGCTGCTCAATGTGCTGTTCTGAAGAAGCACTGTGAATTCCCGCAAATGACTCCATCGCTTCAACAATCCTAGAACAGGTTGACATGGAGTTAATCCACGTCGCAATGGTGAAAACTCCGTCATTTTTGCTTTTTTTAGCCAAACAGGTAAAGTGAAATTTTTAAGCCCTCCATATCATTTCTGTAATTTATTCTGCAGCGCAAAAATGCATGAGACCATTTTTATTGTAAATTAAATGTAGATTAGTTTTGTATAAGGTAAAGTTTAGGTTATACCTCATATTTAATGAAAAATTTGTGAAAAACTGTTGAAACCTACCATTTTACCGCTTTTCCACCCCCATCCTGCTTAAACCCAACGCGCGGAGTCGTGCCACTTTTTATCACTTACTAAGAGAAGAGTACTAAACAGTTTGCCGCAAGGTAGAACCTTTTTTTATGTTTGAGTTTTGCGAATTTTTGAGCTATCTTTACTGTTTTAACAGACTAACAGAAATATGTGAATTATGAAGAGCGAATAAAATTCTGTATTTGTATATAGGTGCTGCATATATCTCTAGTTCTTCTTTAACCTGCTCTCTAAAATGATACCAGGCATTTTAGTAATAACGAACATGCTCTAGTAGAAAGTTGAAAACATTTTAACATAACACCTTCATTTTCTGCGTTTGGAAATAAGATTATTGATACTGTACTTCAATTATTACGAATATGAAGTCAGCCAATTCAATATAAAATAGCTATTTATGACATTAAGCCGGTAGCTAAGCATTTATGGACGAACTAGTACATCAAGGTTGAGCCCGCCAGGGCGAGACACATGAACTAGTGAGGCTATAATAGCGAATACCGGCCGTGTGTCGCGGGATCAAATAATGCACTTTTGTCCTTTGGTATATAATATACTATTGATACTAGCAACTAAAAGTATGATATACCTACATACACTTTTTGTGCCAGTAAGAGAAACGTCAACTTCAATGACATATTTTGGTATTAAAAGTGATGACTTTGAAGACGGTTGCGGAAAAAAAATTATGAGTGGGTCTCTAGTATTTAAACTGTTTCTTGATAGTTCTCTCTCTCTCTCTGTCGCTCTTCATGCGTTCTATTCTTTAGAGAATCGTGACACTATGAATCATCGTCATGTAGAAGTGCTGACTTGGACGCGTCGAGTCGTGTTAATCATGCAAACCATACATATACTAGCATATCGCATTTAGGGTGGTTACCGTTGTGACTACCTAAGCCATACACATAGATAATATCCACAACTCCTTTACAAGAAAGAAATGAAAGAACTTACACTTGACACTATAACTTCCTATGATAGGAGATGTTAAGCGATTCAACATCACATCAATAAAATGGCTATGGTCCAAGCAGTACTAAGAGTAGGTGCCTTTTATTATCGTATTTTGCTATGTTACATCATTCTTATCACACAAGCTATACACATACCTATAGTCATAACACTTCAATCTGAAAATATCTTTGACATTGTCAATCACTTGTAAAGGAGATTCTAATAAATTCGGTATCACATCAATGACATGGGAAAGTTTTAAATGGCTGAGTGTCCTTTACTGGCCTATCGTCTTTATGGTGATAACCGTTCTTATCACAAAAGCTATGCCCATGGATAGCATGTTCTTCATCTTGAAATAAACAGAAAAAACTAACAAGACACATTAAGCTCGACGCTGTAGCTCCTTATCGAAAGAGACGATAGTAAATTCAAGATCATATCAATAAAATTGCTACGGTTCAAGCAGTCCCAAGAATAAGTGTCTTTTATTGGCACATTGTCTTTGTTCTGTTATATCGTTTCTATCGGACGAGCTGTACACATTACATACCATCATTTGGAAATAAAATTTACATTGTAACTTCTTTGTGAAAGAGAGAGAGTAAGAACCTTGATATCGGAGTAGTTTTAAATGGCTGAGTGATTTTTATTGGAATTTCGTTTTTATGGCGATGCCCGTTGTGACTGCACAAGTCATGCACATAGATAATATCCAAATCTTCTTCATTTGGATGTGAGTAAATAAAAATAATAATAATAATATACGTTTAACATTGTAGCTCCATAGCGAAACCAACGTTAGTAAATTAAATATCATATCACCAAAATAGCTACGTTTCAAGCAGTCCTAGAAGTAAGAGCCTTTTATAGACACACATTCTTTGTTATGGTACATCATTGCTATCACACGAGCTATACAGGATGTTTATAAATTGGCGAAAGAACTACACATGGCGATGAAAATGAAATAAATAAGAAGAGTATTCGTTTAATATTGTAGTTCCCCATCGAAGTAGGCGTTAGTAAATTCAATATCATTCTATAAAATAGCTACGTGTCAGGAAATTCTAAAAGTAACTGGTTTTAATTGGCAGATATGCATTACTATGGTTCATCATCGCTATCGCACGTGCTGTAGACATATATAACATCCGAAGATTCTCATTGGGAAATAATCTTGGTATTGTAACTTACTTCTGAAAGAGAGGCTGAAATTCATTATCAGAGCAACGGTGTAGTAAAGTTACAAATGATCTGGTGCTTTTTACTGGTATTGTAACGCTAACATCTGCAGCAAATTATAAGTTTTACATCAAATAATGCATTTTATTTGTACATCGCCCATTTAGGCACAATCGGGCGTTACATCTAACCAACGCTCTGGTTGGTGATAACAAAACAAGCATCCGCTATGTGTAAAGTCGCAGAGAAGTAAGCAAGGCGTTGACCCTCCCCCCCCCCCACGTTAGTTGTTCCTGAAGCGACGGCACTGATAATGCGGACCAAAAAGTATAAAAAAGACTTTGAAACCATTTCCACTCACTTGGGTCCACCGATCCTAACCAGCAGTACTAGACCCAATGGGGCCTAGCTCCTACTCATGTCCGTTCGACTTGAGTCTTTAACTTGAGTCCCTGGATTTCCCTCTTATTAATCCTCTGCTGACCTTATCTTGTGACAGCGCTACTATCCTATAGTTCATTTCCCCTAACCTGGACCTGACCGCGTTTTATCTTGTGACAGCGTTACTGTCTCATAGGAGATTTTGCCTAACCTGGGCCTAACCTAGTTCTATCTTGTGACAGCTTTACTGTCTCATAGGACAATTTGCTAGCTCAAACTCAGCACACCTACGTCCTACAGCCTACAGCCTTCAAGCATCTCCGAGGCAAAATGTACCGGCAATCGACGAACTTGTACCCCAGGTGAAATTTCACTTTTAAGTTATTCCTGGACTCCCGAATTTGCATACCAGGGAACCACAACGACCGGGACGGCTTAACACACTGCCAATGAACACCAGATATCCTGTATTCTTTGTGTTTCATGATATTTTCCAGACTGCGAAACGTAAACAAACCGCTGTTTCACGGCTCGCAAACCTGTCGTTCAGTGCGCTGGATATACAACGCAGCAGACCTACACGGACTCAGACTCGAGGCAGAAATCGACAGCATGTACTTGCTATTTGGGTTGTTGACCTGCTATTGATGAAGAAAACGAGAGACCAAATGGAGTTTTATTTACATTAATGTACATAGCAGTTTTATAAACTAAAACTAATTTTGTATAAATAGTTAACAATATTATACCGTTGATTTATAAATTGTGATTTCCTGACCATATACATTTGAGATTAATGAACATTTTTTGGATTGAGTTACCCGAGCTGGAAATTAACGAACCTTAATGGGTTTTTCCAAAAGAATATCAAAAAAACTGTATACGATTCATGAGTAAATCTCTTTTATTGGCGCATATACTTTGTTATGTTAGCATTGCTATAACATGAGCTATACACATAATACATAGCATCCGCATATTCTTACTTGCTGATGACCTCGACACTGTGACTCACAGATGGCGAAGCTTTAAATGGCATATCGTCCTTATGGTAACTCGCTTGTGACCACGCAAAGCTTACACATAAGGCAAAAATACAAATCTGAGAAAAATATATGTTTAACATTTTAGCTCCCTAGTCAAGCGGACGTTAGTAAATTCAATATCCTCCAATAAAATAACTACGTTTTAAGCAGTTCTAAGAGTACCTAAGTGGCTTTTATGGACCCGCATTTTTTGTTATGGTATATCGTTGCTATCGCATGAGCTATACACATACATTCGAAGATTCTCATTAATTTGCTAATAATTTTAACACTGTAGCTCACCTATAAAGGAGCGGCTAAAACTTCGATATCACAGCTACGATATGGGGAAGTTGCAAGTAGCTGGGGGCCTTTCACTGAATTATCGTCTTATGGTGATAAGAGTTGCCATACATATACATACGATTTACATCCTCTACATTTGGATATACGAAAACAGCAAATAAGAATAATATGCGTTTTGTTCGCTAGCAAAGCAAACGTTAATAAATTCAATATTTTATCAATAAGACGGCTAGGTTTTAAGCAATGCAATGAGCAAGTGTTTTTTATTGGCACATATTCTTCGTTACTCTATCATTGCTATAGCATGGGATTAACATATACACAGCATCCGAATATTCTGATGTAGGTAGTGAGAACCTTGACACTTGTAAGGGGCTAGTTCGCGTCAACTTGGTATTTAATATTCACCAAGCCAAATTATATTCCTTACATTGCAATAATTAAAACATGCACCGAGTGTTTTGCCCACCAGGTCGTGCGATGCAAACCAACTGATACAGTCGTGAGTGCGTCTATTAATAGATCAGAGCAAGTTGTGCGCGAACGGGAACGCGGTGCGTTCATCCAAACAAAAGGGACGCCACGTGAAGCATTGTGCGTTTGATAGTTTATGTGTTGTCTGCAAGCAGAGTAGCCGAGCCTCGTTATTCTTGAGCCGAAATACAGCATCGAGAACCTAAAACTACCTTCAGATCGACACCGAGGAACACATCCTTCATAGTAAGAAGCTGCTGTTTGGGTTCCGAGTAAACTAGTCGATCTTGTCACAATGTACGAGGTCTCTTTGATCAACCACTGCCAGCTCGGTATCTGATTGACTGCTTAGTTTGCAATCCATACAACATGAGTTTTGAGGGGCAATTACGCGCAACTGGCGCTTACTTGCTAAATTAGCAGGTCAGCATAAAGCATATAAATCATCCTGTTGACACATCGCATTAGCTGATTTTAAGCGACTGAAGGCAGAGCCGTACTAAGTAAATTTGTACGCGGGATTTAAATATTGTTTACACTGTTGGTTTTTTGACTTGGCGTTTATAATTAATAAGTCATACCTGCACAGGAGTGTGTTCAAGCATGTAAATTCAGCATTAAGGTCGTCGAAATTTCTTAGCTATTGATAGAGTATATAAAATTTTTATATTACCATTGTGTACTATTTTATGTATTTTTATGCATGTATATTCTTTCCCAGAGTATATGTATCTTCATGTAGACTGTTTGGTTTTTATTTCTGGTAGGAATTGCATGTACAATTACAGAATTATAGATAACAATAAGCAGGCCAGAATGAGCTATATTGATAAAGCCCTTAGCCGAACTGAGGTAAGAGAAGGTCTTGTGCTTCTACGACTGGGTTAACTAGCAACGAAAGGGCAATCTAAATTGATAGTAAAGTAAAGTATAGGGATTGACAAATAGCCGCTTATACACTGTAACTGACTTTTAAAGACGCGGTTAAGAAATACGATTGCACATCAACGGCTTGCCAAAATATCAAATGGCTGGGTATCCTTTACTGGCATAGATAACATCCATATTATCTACATTTAGAAAGAAGAAAAAAGAAAATAATAAGAAGAATATACGATTGAAGCTGTAGCTCCCTAACGTAACCTTTGTCATCACACAAGTCTTATACATAATCAGATATTATCCACATTTTTCTTCAGTTGGAAACAAAGAACAGAAAAAAATAAGAAGGAAATATTCAAGCACTCTTACTGTAGGTGTCTTTAGTTGGCATATGACGTTATCATACATGTAGATAGCATTCCAATATTCCCTTGGAAATAATTTTGACATTCCAATTCAATTATAAAAAACAATCTAATATATTCGATATCACCGCAATAAAGTGAAAACTTTTATAATAATCACTAGTACGCGAGTACAAAGTTTCTTTAACTTTAATTATATTAATGACGGTTTTAGTTGCATTGTTAAAACTAGTTAGCTTGGTTGAAGTTAAAAATTTCCCTTTTGCAATACAAAACAACAAAGGTCTCTGTAGATTTAAAATTGTATTTTATATATCATTTCAAAAAGTTTTCAGTTTTCTGTTACTCCGAGAATGGGTTCTCGATACTTCACTTTCCGCTTCTCCTATTTTTAGTGTTTCGTTAAATTGATCTTTGTAGTTTATTGCACGGAAATTTAATAAAGTCGACTTTTTAAGAACCTATCGGCCTGAAGTAATTTGTCGCGTTGATTAAAACCAGGGAATTAAAATTTATTCGCACCGTAGTTTTCCGCAAGAGCACGGCGTTGTTTGAAGCTTTTCGAAACAAAGGGAGCTTAAGCTAAGCCGATGCTTAACTTAACATTTGCAGAACGTTATCCAGCCGGGTTAAGCCTTGGAAACCGCCTACATGTGCGACAGCTTAGAATAAAAAGGCGCTTCGTTTTGAAATGCTGATTAAGTGCAATTTGCATTTGATAAATGAACAGTTTTTGGGGTGACTGCGGATTAGTGCCCAACTTTCGTCGCTGCTGCTGAAAATGGGAAAAACAAGGGAGGTGGAGTTCACCTTTATCGTCAGGAAACGTTGCGAAATGATTGTAGGAAATATGCAACCAATGTCTACAAGCTGTAATTACTAAAGTTCAATTAAAGCAATGCCCAACCTGCACGTTTTGTTCCGGCGGGAATGAATGTAACTATCCACTAAACCAAACAACGACAAAAAGCAAATGCAGTCACGCCCCGACTTGCCCACGTTGTCAAATAAACAAGCATTGTTGCAGGTCTACACCGGTACAGTCACACCGCAGGAGGAAATTGTGCTCTTTGTTTTGATTTCCATTACAACGTAGACCTTTTCCGTGCACAAAGGCCTAAATTGTTCAGCTGAAGCTACTTCGCCGGCGGTTTCACCGCAGCCCATTGAATCCTGCGCTCAACTCTTTTGCTTCCCCCGAACTCCAGCAATCAGTCATACCATCTATGCCGATTCGCATTGCAGATAACGGAACTCTGCTGATGTCCCATTTACATAGGAAATAGATACGTTCTAGTTCGCAAAAAGAGAGGTTCAAGAAACGAAAATGGGACGGGAAACCGCGAGCTGTGTGCTAGTAGCAGCAACTCCAACTTTTGTAAAATTAGAACCAACGCAAACTAGACTGTGATAATGGCAGTAAGAGGATACATGATATGCATATCCTAGTTTTAATTGATTGATTTTTTGTTGTTGAAGTGGTGTGCATAGTAAATTAAAAATATGAAAATAATGCTAAGTGCTGTGTATAGATCCAACATTGCTATGTGGCAACTTCAAAATACATTGAAAATAACATATTTACTAAGAAAAGAGGTCCATAACTTCGTCGCTTATGTTACAGCTTTAAAAGAAGAACGAAAATTCAGGATGGATAAAGATGTTAACAAAGAAGTTTTCCGAGCGTGGTAAAAGGAAGTACTTGGGCTATAAACTCCAAGTAGTACATCCACCCACACACTATCAAGGAAAAAAGCGTGCTCATAGTCATGGCACAAGATGGCGAGACAGACGTTATGTAGGAAATATTCTCTCAACCTTGACAATCATAATTCATACCAATTGTAGCAGTACATATCTTAGCTTCTACAATGATACCGTTCGGTATTAGTTAAACTTAATAGATAGGCAACTTAAAGTGCATTAACAGTATAAGGGGTTGCCTACGCTTTGTATAAATCTAAAGCAGACGTAATAGAAGGCTCATGGTTAAATTAGTAAAAACAATAAATAACAAAATTTGCTACTTCCTTTTTGGTTGAAAAAGCAAAAGGACGCTTATCTGTGTAGAAGCGAAGCAAATTAAAAGTTCTACCTTAAAAAGGATACACGCAGACAATAGTAAGGCTTTATTTACTCAATCCAGCATATTATTAAAACAATAATTTTTCAGGCAGATAGGATAAATCACACAAACATTTTCTTTCTGAAAAGGGCAGTTATTACTTAACTGGTAGGTAACTAACAAGCTAATACATACAAATCATAATAGAAGGTTTTCCTTTATTCAGCTCTTAGAGACTCCTCGATAGCTACCAGCTCTTAGGCTTTTTCACTAGTTTGCATATCCTGGTTGATTATATCTTCACCATGGAAGAGGGTATTGATGTGCTCCAAGTTGATAAGGAGAGAAAGGAGAACTTAGTTAGAAACTGCTAACAAGTTAGGAAATCACTCACCAGTCAAAGACCATTTCTTTGGTTAGATGAGGGGTTCTTCTCTGTTGATATTGGAAGATGAAGAGGTCCGAATTCAATGGTTCTCTGCATTAACCGTATGTTAATCCTGAAAGAATTAGATATTGTTAATTAGAATTAGACCAACGTCATAGCTTGAATATAGTTAAATAAGGGCATAAGCCTTAATGATAATCGATAACAGATTAGTTTCAAAGTAAAAGAATTGTTACTTACCTAGTGTTGATACTAAATGGGACTTGAATTGGATTGCAGCTGTCAAGTTAGTATTTCAATCACTTGTCAAATAACAAGCTTTTGGTCATACGGGATTTTTCTTATACTCCCTGGAATGATATCAGCTAAACTAAACACCGATCATTAATTGTGATTAAGGAATTCGAATGAGAAATACGAGGGTATAGAGAGCTCTTTATATTTTCATCTTACTACTGAGGTTATTAGTTAAATATGTATAAGAAATCTCCTGGATACTTATAAATTAATTAATGCAGACGTTTAATTAGAACAAATTCTAACTTGTCAGGGCAAATTAGGATTAGTAAGGAATTGCATAACATTTGTCAAAATTAAAAAGGCATAAACCTTAACAAATAACATATAATCAGTTCATTGTAAGAAAGATTACCCAATTATTGTAAACATCTTAAAATTAAAACTTTATAATAAAGTTATGGCGCCCATTTCTGTTGATTAATGAACTATTATCTTTATGTGAAAGTGAAGCGAACTAAAAAGCCCACATTGGTTAAACCCTAAAAAAAACCGTACATTGAGCTAGTCGGAGACGTGTGAGCCATCCAAGGTAAGTTATAAAAAAGGGGCACACAATCATGCATGTTAGCGCCTACAATAAAATTCAAAAAAAGTAAGATTATAACCACTTTAACATCACATGCAAGCAAAATGGTACCAAGCATTTTACATCAGAAGCTTAAAATATACTTAGTGCTTCAAATCCCTGAATGACGAGTGATTTTTGTCTCTGGAATATGCAAAAAAGAATAAATACTGAAGACTAGAGTTCTGCTGGAAAACGTCAAATAATGCATTAGCACATTCGACGAACTGAAATGAAACCTCTTATATGAGATATTTAAAGAAATGAACACACCAAAAGACCTTATAAATCGTATTCCACTTATATACGAGCAAGACACCGAAAAATCCCTTGAAACCATTTTAAAGCAATTAAGGAAATTCTCAGCCAGCGTTGCAAAATTCCAATGGTATATATTGCTCGCCGCATTCTCTTCGACGCACTTCCTGTTTAGCGTGCATTGCTCGAAGACGTGTGAAAAGTTTGGAGTCTCTCTGTTTGATTTGAAATTGGTTCGTATCGTTAAGCTATGTTGAGGGGCTGCTCCCAGAGGAGGTATTTTGCTATTCGTATCACTCATGTGGGAGTCCAGCATGTCGTATAGCGCCCTTAACCTACAAACACGTGCAGCATGAGCAAGAAGTGTACGATATTAAAGCTTATTCAGATGATAGATTTTTTCGACGTAAAGCCTAAGTGGCAAATTTATATTACGCACCTGTGTGCATAATCGGAGGTTGCTATCAGGGTTCGGTTCCGTGCACCACGTCCTAGACAAATATTTAATAAAGAGATTTTGAACCAGCAGCTTTCCAAGCAATTAGTCAGGCGAGGCCAAGCCAAGCGTTCGTTCTTCCATGGGGACTGCAGGTGCCTTAGCCGCTACTGCTAGGGATCGACGAATAGCTTCATTAGATTACATTATTTAAGTAATTGTAATCAGTTACATCAGTACGAACTCTTTGAGGCTCAACCCACTGCGTTTAGAAAATTAGAGTTTATAACATTCAATTTGCATTAGCTCGTCTTCGTTATATGTGTATAACCACGTGAGCTTCACCCTTTATACGTTCTTAAGTTTACGAGCAATTATTACTGTGCTAATAAGAACTTTTATTGTCGAATTAGAATAACTGTTGCGTAGTTTTGGTTGTCGATTGACTAACATAAATCGTTTGACAGTTTCCCAAAGCAGGTAGAGGTCAAAGAGTTTAGTTAAAATTTCCTGCTTAATTTTCATCCCAACAAATTAACATAATTTAGGAGAGTGACGAAAAATGCAGGTACCTGGATGAGTAGCCCTTAGTTACATTAAAGTATAAACAGGTATAAACAGTTTATTCACTCAGTGAAGGAAATTATACTAACGTAATTACTTGTTCAGCACTACTGCTTAAAGTGATAATTTTCTCGGACCTTTTACTTGGCAGCGATATTTAGCTATTTCTCCTGTGCAGTTTAGTTACCAAGTTTAGCGTACCAAAAACAAGGCTTCCAAACCCATTTCTGAGCTAGATATAAGCCGTTTTGTGCATGATCTGTGATATTTTCTTTTTTTGCGCTATTTGTTACAAAATTAAGTGTTCTCGAAGATATGTCTATGCTAGTAATTACGATTAGTTATTTATACCATACTTGATATTTCATCAAATTGATATCATTATATGATCCTTTTATAACGTGGATTTTGTTTGTGCTGATACGACTGAGTCACCTAGTAGTTCATTGCATCAAGGAATCAGCAGACAACGTGGCAACTGGAATCAATTGGCGCCTTTTAATTTATTTTCTACCTTTTTCGAAGGTAGTTTAACCCCGACCCATTTTACCTTGTTAGTTGGTGGCATGCCTATCTTTCATTATCAGCAAAAAATATAGTAATACCAAAACATATGATAGTACCGTCTCTCTTTAATACTTCTATGTACCATAGTATATGTTATGTGAAAAATAATTTATAGATGGTATGGTGACATTTTACCTGGTGGAAAGCAGTTCATGCATGTATTTTGTTATGTCGATTTTAAAGCAGACGGAGCTACTTGTTTTATGCCAGCGAAAGAGGTAAATGCGTTGAACTTCTTCAAGCGAAAACAATCGGACAGCAGACCTTGACCGTTTCCAGATTTTTCGTTTAAGTAAGCTGTAATTTGCTTATCTTGAGGTCCTGTTTCTTATCGTTAAATTTCAGAAAAACCACGTTAAGTAAATACATCTACGTTATTGTTTTAAAAATGCCTCTGTGTATTACACCCCATTTTGAGCACAATAATTTTGAGCGAATTCCCGTCTGATATGCGCTGATTTGCTATCTTAGTGTGTTATCAATACTGATTTCCATTGCTTGCAACCGATGTCACGCGTACAGGTAGATGTTGAAGGGTAAGTAAATAAGACCTTCGCAGTTGCTCCCAAGAGAATTGCATTTACCTGGATGGGTTTAATATATTCATTTTTGATTTCATACTGTTTGCTTCCTTGTGAAGCAAACTGCAGTACGCATTTTCTTGGAAGGGAGATAGATTCTTTGCGGATAAAATAGGGTCAAGGGTCCGAGGCATTTTCCCAGCACCGATACAATAGGCTATTATGGTGTCGGAAAACTCTGCTAATGCTAAATAAACTGAGAAAAAAGACACTACATTAGAGATTTTCTTTGCATATTTGATTAAGAGCAATAAATAAACTGCTTTTCCTGTTTCTTAGACGTAAGGTGGCACCTTAAGATTATAGTAAAAGTGAGGTATAGCTCTGTATTCTTCCTGATTTTCAACCATTCTTTCCATCAACTTTGCTCCGGGTTTTACGTTGTTATCTTGTCGCAGGAAAATCAACGCTTACTATATATAATAAGCAGGCTGGGGAAGGGCCGTAGACTGAAATGAAAGAGAGAGCTGGCAAAATTTTAGCAGATCCAGAAGTAATTTGATGATAGACCCTTTCAGGCTGTGTCGGCGGGATAATAAACAATAGGCAGCGGTTGTTCAAAGATTTCCTACATGCAATTAGCTTAAATCTACACGCGATGAACGGAAAGTCTTCTTAGGACAACGTCAGAATACGGCAGGTTTGCGAAGTGGTAGATTAAAGTACAGGGGCTCAAATGCGACGATCTCTCCATATCTTAGTAGACCATGACAGGGATGACCTACGCTTTCCTCTAATTACCAACTTTTTTCTTAATAATAATTCGAGTAGGTATGCATTTTAAAAGTAGTTAATTAAACGCTGAAGCTGTATATCCTGGCAGACCACTGAATTTAATTGGCTATAATTCCAGGCCTTCTTAATTATTTTTTAACATCAGTTAAGCCTCGTAATGGCCTTACAGACAATTTATTTTCTTTTCGCTAACTTACATGGCGGAACTTTAATACTTCCTAATTTAATTTTTCTCTGCCCTGTCCCCAAAGCGCCGGCCAGACGTAGATATGAGCTTGATAAATTTGCGCTTTGTTTATAATTTCAATTATGTTGCCCGTTATAATAAAGCAGGGACTATTATTACTTCTGCGGCTTGCCAGCCCCGAGGGCTTCGCCGGCAGTCTCTTTTACCTATTTGGGTAATCGGCATTTACATAATCGTCCACTGCCTCCACTCTTGCCGTTCTTAAGACCATCCGCGTTATTGCAAATTAGCGTAATGCCATGTATATTAGGCGTAATGGGCTTCCAAGAATGCCGATTGTGATTCGCCCAGTAGTCAGCTACATTTCAGTCCCGTTACCGCTATTGTTCGAAGAGCTGGAATTTGCAAACTTTACATGCTTGAACCACAGCGAGAGACTGCTGGAGATAGAGGATGTGGAAACGAACGCTAGATTTGCTGCTCTGGAGAGAATGGAGTGCTTTGGGCATTTACTCTTTATCCAGGAATCGCTGAATTATGCAGGTAGATGTTTATCTGAGTGCTGATTTTGATGTATGTGTGCACAGGTAGACTTTATTAGCTTCTACTGCAGTGCCTGTTATTCCATGGTAGCTGCATTTAGCTTTGTTAAATTATTATATCCATATTTTACAATTTTAAAGTAATTTTGCATTTACAGCCTCAACAATATGCAACTCAGGACAGGTAACGTTTGTAACCCTGTAGCTATTTTTCAGAAAATGTTGATAAACATGGCTAGTAAATGCCGCTTCGGAAATATTACTAATGAAAGTACTAAAGATATTAGAAATAAAGCGATTTCAGTTATACACACATTAAGAAAAAATCATTTTGTAACAGTTGAGAGTTTCTCGAAGCAACACACTACAAATAAGAGTAATCTGAATACTACTTGCTCTAGTGATTGATATTCATCTAATTTCCTAACCAGCCTTTTATTGATTATTTTTGGCATGCCTGTATATGGGAGACAGCAAAGACTAATCGCTGGATAGCTTTCCAGTTTTCTATTTCCTCCTTTCCTGTAGTTGAAGTATTTTATTTTCCCTTTATTCTGTCGATTGATACATTGGAATTAATTGTGGCTTTATTGAATTTCGTATATAGTTCTTGCAGTAGTTACTAATTGCTGTTCTTTTTGATCGTACGTTTTGATTTTTTTTCTTGTTTCTTCCTGATGTCACTTTAGATTTATGTAGGTCTACGTAGAATTCTACCACGTTTTTAAAATTATTGTAGATAATATGGTTTTCTGTGTTTCGTATCGCTTCTGCTTTCTTCTTTTTCTGATGTTATTTGAGACATGTAGGTCACTTGCTTGTCTCTATTACTTTATTGATTTGCCTTTCTTAGTCTTAGTTTTTTCTACAAACACTACAAATACGATTGGAATTTCTACGCCGTTTATGTGCCACAATATGCTCTTGAATCTCCCATGCTCGAAGATTGAAGATAAACAAAATACGAGTACAGCAATGTTTCGCACAACCCTCCTAAAATTATCACAAAAAGTGATCCAGAGGGCCCTTCTTCTTTAAGTTCCGCTCATATGGGAGGTTGGGAATCATCACACGCGAACTTTATCTACCGCTAATTTAAGGAGTTCGAGAAATATAACCTCTTTCCGTTAACTTTGTCTTGAATTATTAGTTGAAGTATGCTGTTTTTGTTACCCTTTAGAACATTTAACTATTTTAATGATTTCTCGATCCTTATTCATTTGGTGTAACGCTACTTGATTAGCTAATTTCTTACCGATAACATTCTCAACAGCCACTTATAATACCAAATTTCATACACCTCAATGTTTTTAAGATTTTCTGATTTCATCGTCCAAGATTCTACTGCGTATAGCAAGTGGAAAATACGTAGCACCTCAGCATTTTGCGTTCTAAAATTTAAGTCTATATCAAAATGGCAGAGATTTTTAAAATTTTTATGAAAATACTTGTTAAGTGGATTTCAACCTTTGCAGTTTATTTTTCGTTATACGTGTTCAAGCAATCGCTCTCTCGTAAATTATTCAAACTGACTGCAGCTGAAGTTTATTCCGTTCAAAACGACCAGCTGATGCTTCATAAATTAGTGACAAAACTGTAAAAAGTCACTTCAATATTAAGAGAGGGGCTAGAGAATACACACGTTGAGCAGATAATTTCGAGATGTCAATCAAAACGCTCATTAGGCTAGTAAAAGGTCGTAAAGGTCATTTTAAGATTGATATATAAGCATAAAACTAACACGTGTTAGCAGTAAATTCCTTCTCGCACAACATTAGTCAGCGCATCTCCGGAGTAGCGCCTTGGCCAATGACATTGCAGAATAAATAGTATGCACTATTTTTAAGCCAGTAGTAGTAAACATCTAATTGTTTCCTGCCACAACACTTTCAGATCTTTTAAAAGGGTCTTATTCACTTTCCTGCAGGGACAGTTCCTTTAGTCGCCGCATCGAAGCAAGTTGGTGCCGATTCTTTGCACGTCCACGACCGTTCTAATTTCCGAAGATATTTTCTCAATCCGCACTCTATTTACGGAACCGGATCGATTTGAGTCATTTAACCTGGAATGTTTACCGAATTGTCGTCTCATCATATCGACGCACTCCGGGATTTTCTTGCATAAGGGACGAGACACAAACATCAACTTCTGGCATTGCAACATTCATCGCTTGCATTCCGTGTTATCAATTTTTCCCCCAGCACTGCAGCCACTCGTCCAAGCTCATTTCCTGAGAAACTTCAAGCAATTCAAGCAGCAGATATGATCTTAGACGGTAATGTGTAAAATTTATATTAATGTAGACGCTCATTATTTTCGCTAAGTGAAATAGTGTCCGGGAAACGAATTAAGTGACGCACGATTGAAGGACCTCATATAGCGTTCAGATAACAACAAATAGTCAGTATTATTTTACAAATTCATAAACCTGTATATAGTTAAATTTAGAATACCGAATGAGAATATTATAGTCATTAGCATTTCATGAATTCATAATCCTGTAAATAGTTGAATTAAGATTACCGAACGAGAATATTATTCAGCATTTTGTAAAGCACCATGACGTCATATAGGACTTGGAATTTAAGTAATCAAATCAGATGATTTCATTGTATATAGTATTTTTGTGTTTGACGTTAGTATATTGATTTTAATTATTCTATGTTTTCTTGTATTTGATGGTTGTTGCATGCTTTATTTCCTGTATTTAAGTGTAAAAAATTCTAGCTGTAAGAAATCACTTAAGGTAAGTTCCATTCGAAATAGCGCAAAGGACGTCGTTGCAGCAGTATCAACAACACAACTCTCGGTGATTTTCTCTTTCCACTTTTAAGAAATCGCTCAGTATTATTACTATTTCAAAAGCTGTGGCGCCTAGGCATTTCACCCCCATTAAGTTACTGAGTCCTGCCCGGTGTAAAGCACAGTCCCGAAATAACCTACGCCCTCACGACTAGTTTACGGCAAACCTTTTTGTTATTACAACCATTCCGGGCGGGCTGGGTTTATAATCACCCAATATTGTCGTAATCCCGTTCTATCGTGTAATATACTACGAGTAATTTCAATGCGGCATTTGATTTTCTTTGTCTGTTCTCATTTTTCCTTTTACTATGCACCAAAACACTTATAGGAAGGCACACGTTCTATGGGAGTGCTATTGGTATAGAATATGCATTATCATTGATACTTTAATTATTATTAATTACGTTTTCTTTTAATTCATATCAAGGCCATACCTTCTGCATGCAACATTCACTTGTTTGACCAGATATTGCAGGTCACTTAGACTATTCGTTGATCGCAGTATTAGCTGGTTGCATAGCCGCATGCTCCAAGGACTGGTCAAACAGAATCGAGAGTTAAACAAAGTTCGCAGGGGTCGGCGGTCGGACGGGTGTCCGATTTATAGTGGTAGTAAAATTGCAGCCAGCCGTGCTTCGGTGAACACGTTAAGCTGTCGGACCTGGTTGTCATTTCGATGACAATCATTGAATACGTCAGAGGCGCTCGCGCAACCTAAATACTCTGTCACCAGGCTTCTTACCACAAGCCATATTATACACAATAAACCGTTTCATCGGCGTAACGCAGATTATTAATGATTTCACCGTTCAGAAAAATATAA
This sequence comes from Agriotes lineatus, assembly GCA_940337035.1. NCBI lineage: Eukaryota > Metazoa > Arthropoda > Insecta > Coleoptera > Elateridae > Agriotes > Agriotes lineatus. The sequence goes on along the minus strand of OW679203.1, from coordinate 28,575,332 downwards.
AACATATGCACCAAGGTTGCTCAAGGACTTAAATTTAGCGACTCGCCTAGTCAGCTATAACTGGAACAGCTACCAGGCCATCTGGGCCTTAACAAAACCGTTGTAGCCAGAGAAGGTGGCTTCACTGTCAAGCCCGACGCCGCCGCTTGGCCTTGGCAAACAAAATAGGCATCGCACCGTTCCGGACTTTGTCTTACCCTTAGAGACGAGTTCTCGCTAGTCCGAAACCTAAACCTGCTCGACGCAACAATCCAAAACCGTAAGAAATCTTCCAAAACTGCCAAACCTCGTTTGAGCCTCAAACCTAAATTTGGAGCGTATTTGCTTGTATTGCTAAATCCAATATCTACAAATATCTTCCTGAAACCGCCCCCTGTCGAATTCGTTGCTTACTGAACCCGCTACGTGAATAAGACACTTAAAAATAGCCCTTCAACCAATCAACGTGACCCAACTACCCTTCCTGTACCCTTACGGGCCAGGGCTCAAACAGTGAACTACAGAAACGACAATAATGCGCTCCCTGAAAAGCAACGGTAAGCATAGCGATACAGGCTCACCAGGTCGATTTACTAACACAATTAGCTAAGGGCACAACTTACGCCTCGTCAAAAAATGTATTTCCCAGCACCAAAGCATCATTTCGTGCACTAGGTGCATCAATAACTATTATATCCAGTAAAAAACTTCAGTATCACAGGTTTACATGAGATGGAATGAAGCAAACTCGCCAATCCTCATAGCAACTAAATGTCAATAGTAAGATTACTACACAGCTGCTCAGTTTGAGAATATTGCATACAGCCGTTTTGATTCCATGAACCATGCGAAATCTCGTACATGGAAACGTGCAGACAACAAGGAGAACGAAGTCAATAGCAAGTTAATAGTTAATAAAGTATGTTGAAGTTCAAGTAGATGGCAAGTGGAGATGTAAATACGCATAACAAAGATGAACGAGATAAATCGTAAAACTGCTACAAGCTATCATCATTTCGTAAAAAACACTTTGATGCTACATTAAGACTAACCACTAGGAGCTTCGCCAAAAAAACATAAGTTAGTGACACTCTCCGATGAACCACAACGGTTTAGAACACAGAAACGGTGTGACAGAGCACAGCAAAGAACCAAAACGTGCCAGTCATAAACAGTTCCATAAAGGAGTGCCTTTGTACTTCTTCCCCGATAAAAAGTAGAACTTGTCACAACTGTGTGGAGTAATCAGTGGGCGTCTAACTTAAAATGTGAAGCGATGTGCAGCATAATGGCTAAACGTCAAGAATTGGATTATGTGCCTCGCACGTGCACCTCGCTTTGACAAACTACTTTTGCAGTTCCATAGGTGTGCAACTATTTAAACTACGCTGTCCGACCAAACTGCAGTATGACAACGCTACAGCAAATTCAAGATGACAGAGATGAAGTTTTTGCATTCTAAGATGACCATCCTCAGGCCAAGACGTGTAATTAAAGATTGACGAAACTGGCCAAACAAAGAGCAATAAACCCGAATTTCGATTTTCGAACTTTCCACTCGGTGAGTTATTGTCATTCCTGTGGCAGCAGAGGTAATAAACCAACGCCTATTGCGTAAACCAGGGTACAACACCAGACGGGAAGAAAGAGCGAGGATTTATTGTGTTCTGAGCATTATGTCTGTATTCTTTAAGCATAAAGCATTGGGAAGAAACTTGGTCAGATTCAAGTTTATTGACTCGGTTGAGCGTATTTACGACAGAGACTGCGGTTCGTTCATTTACCTACAGTTCAAGCATTTTCGGACTGGTGAGGCACTTCGTTTTTGAATTATTTCAAATTCTTCTATCTGTATGTACAGCTCTCTGTCGCTATAGCATCGACCGCTGGACTATTTATATAGTATATTATAATTATCTAATTACTCATCACTAGATTACTTCGAAAGTAATATATCATAATCGTCTGCGACAGATAGTACAGACTTTGTCCTACCTTGTTTCTTTTAGATGCGCACTTGAGATCCCTACACCAGATGCTAGAAGACACTAAAAATTGCAGATTGTGTCGTCGTCGCAAGCAAACTCTTTTTCGTATTATATGGTAGCATGACGTTACCAACCATATTGTTATGAGCATAAGAACACCTGCACTACTTTTGTTCCAAATATTTTTCTAACCTGACCCTCTGATAAAGGGCAGCTTTGATATTTTATTCGTTCTTTCTGATAACAGACATACGTTCTTTTCAGGCAAGACAGAAAACGGTTTTAAAAGTTACAGTAGTGATGCCAGTTTTCTCGAAACCAGGAAAGGCTCATATACTGTTAAATGGCTTTCCACTCCCTCTCCAGGCTTTATATGAGCAAGATTGTTTTGCATCTCTCTGGTTTAACTGTATCTTGGTGTTCAAGCAAAAATGAAAAATATTTAATCACCCATCCCTCCTCCACTGTACCAGCGTATGCCTTTAAAATTTGTTGCCGTTCGCAAATCAGAGCTGTAGCAAAATACATTTTAACGAACAATCTTTGTTAGTAACTGCAGCTTTGTTCGTTTCAATTCATGCGAAAATCTTTTTTTCCTGAGAACTTATTAAAATGTTATATAATAATTCTCAACGCTGTATCAAGGCTAACCTAAATAATTAAAAATTAGCCAAATATTTCATAAACTCGTAACCGCTGGCTTGGATAAATCCTTGTCTCCATTCAAATAGGGCGTTTAGGTAAACGACTTGCAATTTATAACCTGGATAAGCACAGAACCCACATGGGGTTTCTAATGCGTAATTTAGCCGAAATTGAAATTAGAACGAGCTTTGCAGCGAACCGCCCTTCAAAGCGATTTACGATTTTTACTGACTTTGAAACTTTATTGCAGGCTTTGTTTTGAGGTTAGGTAGATTGCCGCTCTCATTTCGCGATATAAAATATAAAAATGTTACAAGAGGTAATGGAAGTAATCGCAGGCTAATTCTGTAACGCATGCCGTAGGTGATATTCAGATGCAAATGTAGATGTTTGAATGCTTTTCGACTTGCTCTGAGTGAAGTAAGTTTAATTTTAGAACCGTCCAAACCAGCTTAGATAGCACAACTTAAATTCCACTTGAAGGCAACGCCCACCACAAAGCCTGGAACGTCGGTTGAATTAGTATATATGACGTTTTCCATACATTCACAATGCTAACACTGAAAGGGTAGTTGTCTTTAGAGTCCCTCATTATTTGAATACTAAAATTATAAAAGCTTATGCAGCAATTTGTATATGAGTTTGTATTACTTAGAATTCTAAAAAAGTTAGTTGAAACTAATGAGACGTGGGACCCGTACCTGGAAGATAGCTGTTATATAAAAATATCATTTTTAGCAATTATTTTTACCTTTTGAATTCCAAAGCATTTTAAAAGCTTCTATGACTGATGTAGTGTTTTAGCAAAGTGACGCACTACTTCAGCAAGTCAAGCTAAGATCGGCGGTTGCTGTATCTTTACAAGAAAATTAGAAAACAGTTGTGGAAGAACATAGTAATGATCTTAAATTGCTCTCTTCATTTATTGAGAATTATTGCGTATGTTGGCTTGCCTACGCTTTTACTGCATATTTAAGAAATTTTATGTGCCCATTTTGAAACCCTTTTTCTCTAGTTTTATTCTGATGCCGTAGAATGAAATGTTATGAATTATCTTGGTAAAGGCTTCAAAGACGATTTATCTTCTAAAATTTTCAGGGAACAGAATAAGAATTAGTGTAATGACCTGCTGCAACGTTTTTGGTTACTCCTGTATTTTTAAAGCCTTAAGGCCACATATATTTCAGGTACGGAACCGTCTACCACTCTACTTTCACTTGATTTTACAATTTACTGAAGTTACTTCGGGCTTTCAGATAGTCTTCAACTAATGTTAAGTAATTATTATTTAAAATGCAATTTTAATAATGTGCCGATGGATCTACTGGTAATACTGGTTGTTTTTGGCAGAGCATCGAACGTACTTACTCTCGAAACGTTATGCTGTAATAACTACCTTTTCAAATAGTGCACGGGTTTATTTTGTGGTTAAAGCGAATGGGTTCGTTCAGGTTTACGTATATTTGGGGGCAGATAAGTTGTGCCATACTCACGTAACCACAATGCGCTGTCCATGGCGCTCTACGCACTATACGTACTTCAACTAGAACTGTATGCCTCACCTGATCGGTACCGAGCGCTTTCAATTATTCAAATCATTTTGTATTTCTAATATACCCCTGCGTACTCTTCATTTGTTAAATATGTTGTATTTATCTATAACATAAGATCGATCGTGAAAATGTCTTATCGGAAAATTTCCGCTTCGAGTGGCAGTGTTTAGCAGATATCATAGAGGCATGTCGGTGTGAAGAGACTTTTGGGGCCTTTTAGGAGACGAGCTCGAACGGTTTGATGTTTGTGTTGAATTAAAATCGAGCATGGGAAGCATTGCTGATTGTTTTGTACCGAATCAAGACATTTTGGGGCAGTTTTGCCTCTCACTACTTGCAACCACGTGCACCGTATGCGCAAGCTCAATAAAAGACGAGTTCTGCCAAGAGTTCATTTCCCTGTGGATGTATCATCTAATTATTCTGTTTCTTAGAATTCTTTTATGGCGGAGCTTAAACGCGAATTTCTGGATTCTAACCTGATTATCTGCTGTCGGGAATTGTGAGGAGTCCTAGAGACATGTTGGTATTTTTTGAGTGGGATTAACCTTTTGCTCAACTTCCAGCGCAGTTTTGGTAGAGGGATTTTAATAGAGCAGTCATTTCGGGCTTTGTGGTAACTATGTTTGAGATTGGTGGTTGCGCTGTCTTTTGAAACGCCATGCAGGTTGTAGAGACAATTTTTGTATTCAGCGCTTTCAGCAATTTTACCGCTATTGTATCCTAAATTTTAGTACTTTTCCCGCATCATTTAAGCCTAAATTAAAAGTTTAGTTGTGTTTTAAAACCGAATTTCGTTTGTTGCATACAGTGACGCTTCCCGGCTTATTTTAGGCTAGTAGATTTAAATTTATATATGTTTATTTGGCTAATGAATGACGTTTCATTCTCAATTACCAACCTAGGGGCCATTGTCTGCGATTTTATCGTTTAGGTTCTGTCCCGATTTGTTATTCTTTATGCGAAATTTTTATGTCAGCGTTGTATTGAGTTGGACAACATGACGCAATCTGTACGTTTTACACATGAGTTAGACAGAGTAACAGTTGAGGCGCACAGGCGCGAGCTCAGTTTGGCTTGAGGATTCAGCCCGCAAAGTTCAACAAGGCAACAAGCGATAGTTTTTGTTCTGCGGCGGAGGCTTTGCCTTCGCCGCGCAAGTCAAACTTATTAAATGGTAAAACTAAATATGTGCTACTGGTCAAGCCGTGGTCGGTTATGTGACGTTTTGGTGAAGTATTAGTTGAGGAATTCTTGTATCGCGAGGTTTGGAAGGCTGCACTTGACGACTTAGGCGGATTATCAATTGAAACCTCGTTTTGTGCTACTTGGTCGTTACTAAAGTTACGTGTGTCGTACCACAACCCTTGTCTTTCGTACGTTCTTCGTTTTGCTCTTCTTCGAGATATAACATCGTCTAAACCAGCTTGACATGTCGCACCCTATTCATTTTCCCGTAGTTCCTCAAGCATTTTGGGGGCAATCGCTTGGAACCCGACCTACAGCTCTGTTAGACACCATCACCATAGCTGCTGAATCTATCAAAAGGTATTGTGTCCTTTTGTAATAATTTTAATGAGCACTGTTGACAAGTTAAATATTAAGATTTTGAATAGAAATTACCGCCTTTAAGTTAATTCTGAGTATTTAGCGTCAATTTAATGTTTGTACTTAGCTTAACGTTGTGAGATTCAAGTAATTGCCGCCATTGTGTCATATTGGGTTGTTTACCGTCAAGATGTATTGTTCGAAAGTAGTTTCGTTGTATAAATTAAAGTTTTTATTTTTTTATGCAGTTATACTGCTGGTCTTCAAGTTTACCGTCTGTTTAGATTAAACGTTGCGTAATTAACCATACTAACCTTTATCGAATATTTCATTTGATTATTGTCACTTACATATTTATCCAAGTTAATATAGTTTATTTTTAATTAGTTGTGTTTTTCTTTAAGAAAGATTTATGTTTGCATGTGTTATTTTGTGTATTTTTTCTTCGTAAAGGGATTCAGTCAGCTGTTGACATATGAGAGTAAGGTAAGTTCGACCTGGCTGTTCGTTGGATCGTAGTTCAATCATTGCCAAATTTGAATCAGAAAAATTGGGTCATCTCTTCCACCTTCTGGATGAGCTCGCCTGTGTTTTTCCCAATTTAATCAGTAAAGTGGTGGCGCCTAGCAATTAACACCGTTAGTGACCATCTAATTAGTATCATTTATAGCCAGCCACCCTTCTTCCTGATGTCTAATTCGGACAAATTAGCATTTACAGTGTAATTAAGGTACATTTATGGTGAACTCTGAAACTCTTTAATTAACGTGTCGTCACGACGTTTTCGGCCTGTAACAAGGTATACTTGATTGTAGAACTGGTCGTACTCTACGTTTAGTACCACATGTAGCTAGATATAATTGCAGTACGAATGTGAACTTGTTTGTAACATCTGTGCGTAATTTAAAGGTTTACCTCACATTTTAAAAGCACTACATTATCTATTCTTGAAGTTTATTTATTCAAATGTTTCTGTATCTACTGTATTTAAAGAGTAATTCTAGTGCTGAGTCACATATTTATTTCGGGCTAAATATAGCAATTGTACCGAAATTGGAATTGCTGAATGGCTAAAACAAACCTACTACACGGTTGCCCAAAGCGGTTAAGAGCTCTTTATTTTATATTTAGCTCCCCAAATTTTTGTTTGCTAGTAAGGATTAGGCAACTTTACAGTATTACCTTGCTTGCAATCTTTCTCCGACTTTCGTTCGTGAGTTGGCCATTTCTCTAATAGATTACGATCTGGATACACTGCCTTGCTTTGGCTTATCCTCAACTGAAATGATTGGTAAATATTCTTGACCTAACAACAAAAGTTGCTGGCTAAGACGCAGATGGAGAAAAGGGGGTTATTACAATCTTAATTAGGTCAAAGACCCGGTAAGCGAAATAAAGATGTTAATTGCCATACGCCATAACTTTTAGATCGGTAAATCTGCTCACATAAAAGTTGAAATGGTTAACGGATCTTAAAACATGTTTGCAGTGCTCGAGCAACGGTTCACGTGCAGCTACGTTAAACTTACCTTGCTTACTTTTACTTACAGCTGACTAAACTCCTTTACAGAGAACAAAACATCATAAAATACTATTGTAAACGTCATACATCTACTAAAGAAGAGCACAACTGATTGAAAATGAACTATTAACATAGAAATATGTATGTACACAATAAACATTAAATGAAATACCCAATAAATATTAATTGCGCAACGTATAATCTAAATACAGGCGGTACACTTGACAGCAAACAATCTACCTGACTCAAAAATAGTAACAACTTTAATTACGCAATGGTTACGCCTGTAATTAGGGCAGTAAAACTTGACGGTAAATAATCAAAACTGGCTTAAAGGCGGTAATTACTATTCAAAACCTTAATTTTAAATGACAACAACTACGTTACGTAAAGAATGGTAATACTTTGTCACATAAATTACCACTTCACTACGCATTGTGGGCTTTAAAATTACTAGAAAAACACAGTACTTTGTAGGGGCTCAGCCTGCTCCGATTATGATGTCTAACGATGCTGACGCCGTGCCCAAGCGACAGCCCCAAAGTGCTTAAAGAACATCTGTCTAGTGGGTCTAGACGATGTTAAATACCCAGAAAGTAGAACGAAAAACGTAATCAACAGGAAAGGTTGTGGTACTGTACACGTAACTTCATTGAAAACAATTAGTGCGAAAGAGGTTCCTATTAATAATCCGCCCCACAGGCGTCAATTGCAGATTGCTAAGTCGACGATACGAGAATTCCGAGGCTAATAACTGCACCAAAAGTGTCTTAAATGACCGATAACAACTACTTACATTTTCACTTAATTTCGACGTTGTCCGGCGAAGGTACCAGGCCCCCGCCAAGCGAAGCAAATGATAACACCTGTTGCCTCTTCAAAGTCTGACGATTAATTCTCGAATCCCAAAGAAACGCAAACGTGTGCTACTTACTCTCTCTGACTCACACAGAAACGTTCGGCTTGCGTCACTATTGCACCATACTTCATCAGAATTGCTCGCGAGGAATGGTACGCTGGGACTAAACATGTTGATATCCAATCGTGAAAACTGCAGACATTGGGCGGTCAATCTGGCAAGTAATATTGGGCGTCAATTATAGGGCAAACAACCATATGTGAATTTAAGTAAACGTTGCCCAAGATATGATGAAATGAGCCGGGAGACGTTAGTATTTAAAATGAACAAAATTGGGTATTGGGACACAGCTAAACTATCAATTTGAACCTTGATGAAGCGAAAAAAATACTAGTACTTGGAATACAAAAGCGGAAAAGCGCCAACTTCAAAAATTGTCCTTTCACTTTGTGCACACCTTTCTTGACTTCACTTTGTGTTAATTCGTAAATAGTACAAATACTGTAACAAAAGCGCATTAACTTTACACTTCAGATCACAGTTCTGCTGTTTTAGATTATTTTATATTACAATAAATACAGCCAGCATTTTAGTTCTAAGAACCATAAAGATTATGCAACGGTTACACAATAATTTATTTGTTTTCTCAATTAAAAAATTCCCTACATAAGTAGAGACTTGATACAGTAACAAGAACAAGCGTTTGTTGCTTTAATGAGGCACTACTATAACCCTTGTTCACAATAATATTACATTGTAATGAAACTTACCAAACTCTATTAGATATCCTGCTCTTTTAATGTCTGAGAAGAATTGGAATCATTTCGCCTACCTGAAAAAAGAAGTATTTAAATAAATATGTCGCAGGGCAAGCCAAAATAAGAGAGTTGGTGAGTAATGCGGTAGAGTAAGCGTACAAAATGTTGCTATATTAATATGTAAGTTTGCTCCGATTGTCTTATGTAACGTTTTTATTATTTCGAAGGTACAATTTCAAAATATTGACAGACTGGAATTGTTCATTTAATAATCCCACTCGGTGAGTCGGTTCGTTGTCGAAATGCATAAAATAATAAATTCAAACAAGAATACTAGGCAGTTTTGATCTGTGTAGCAGATTACGAGTAATTCAATCACATCGTGTAAATATCGACTAAGCCACTCGAAAACTGACGCAAACGCGCGAGTTGATGTAAGTTATCCATACCGAAAGAGGACAAAAACGAATGCGAGCCTCCTGCCAATATATCAATATTCCCGGAAGTTTAAACCAACACCAGATGCAAATTTCCCAACCAACTCCCACAGTATGTTATAACAAGAGTCACTGATGCCCCCAGATGGAGCAAAATTAAACGCCCACTCTCGATTTCATTCAATTAGTTGCCTGCAAACAGTCCCGGATTTGATACCCCCTGTTTCAGTTTGTGCGTTATGTGATTCATTAGAGTCTTCGCGAGAAGAACTATAAGTTTGGCTATGGCTACAATAAGACTTTTCAAAGTAGAATTCGGTTTTAAGTATTCACAAATGACTGGATATAAAACAATCGATGGAAACAAGAAATGCTTTTAGCGATGTGGTAGGTCTATAAGTTTTGACAATTTAACTAAAAAGCAGGAACCTTGTTCTCTAATATAATAGTAGTGATTATAACGGCTAAATGAATACGGAATCTCAGAATATCATGCTTCATTGCAATAGTTGCACTTCGTTAGAATTGCACTGTAAGCGCAACGAATTATGAATTATAATTTAGCTAAATTTAGTCAATGTTCGTCGGTAATTAACTTGAGCAGAACGATACTGATAAGCGCATTTTGTTCACACGAAATGACAGATCCGATAAATGTATCTCTGTGAATCAAAGACATCCATTTTCTTCGTCTTTAGCAAAATCAACATTGGCGTTTCCCTATGTTCCGCATGCTGTCAAATACATTGCATAGGTTTTTCACCAACTTTTTTCCATTACCTGTTATGGTTAGATGACTCTTCTACTGTATTCACAGCTAAGTATTTGGTATTTTTTAATGTCTGTGGTGCAGGTGTTCGTATGTTTGCGCACCCACGGCCTCTGTTTACTGTTATCTGCGCGGCCAAGCGACTCAAATGTTCACTTTTGTTTAAAAGCGTCTCCCTTTCCTGGAACGCCGTGATGGTGGCTGGGTTGTAGCTTCTTTGAAATTTCCCTACGGCTTTACAGGCTTACAGAATATGGTTGTTTTGGTTTGTGGCCCGCGCAAAAGTTGCGGATTGTTGTAGCCCGGGCAGTTCTGTGGACGATTTCATTCTCGCACCTAGTTGGAGAATTTTATATGCACTCCACCTGTCATTCAGCGGCACGTTGGCCCAAGTTTATCTGGGGTAAGTCCTTTCGAAACTGTTTGCGTTTATTTTGGGTTCTGCGTACCTGAATAATTGATTTCCCAACCAAGGCGTCTAGGTAAATTGCGACTACATTTAATTTAAAACTGTTGTGGATCATTTTCGTACCTTTGTTAGGAATTCGTGCAACTGATTAACTTTAAGGCGGCCAATAACTGTTTTAAATTCGTACTAATGACTACTCGCAATCTGTACTATTAGTTACCGTATATTTGTACTGAGTTCTGACGAATTGAAAACTATTATACTGTGATATTAGCATTTTGATATTATTATCCGTTACTGCTACCTGTGCGTGATTTGAGCTTTTCTGTCAGGAAATTATGTGCTACTTGAGTTTACGTCTTCACACTTGAATGCCTGGATACACTTGTCGTTAATTGGTAAAGATTCGTCGGAGCCTTTTTGGCTTTTAATCATGTATCGTTACTTAAAGTGCTGCATCCTGTATTCTTGACTAGCCGGTCTTCAACTGTATCCAAGTAGTCAAAAAATTTGTTTTGTTAGAGAGAATTAGCCGATGAATCGATTTGGATGCTAGCATACCATTATGGATTGTAAATATCATTGATGTGATACTTCCGTAGTAATATTTGTCTCCTGGTCATTTTTAGGGTTGGATTTTAAACGGTGCCCAAAAGTTATAAAATGAGCTTACGTACATCGAAGTAACACAGAATTAATTGTTTTGCTAAAAACTAAGCAATTTCTATTCTACCATGTCCACAGTTATATTGCTAATCATACAAACGACTATTTCAAAAGTGTCAGTTCGAAAATTCACGCCGCCACTGCTTTTTATAAGCAAAGAGGAAAGGGATTGGCCTTTCGTCTCATCGAACTTCAGGTGTAAATCAGTAATGGGTCAGCAATCACCGAACAGATAGTCTGTGCGTGATAACGTTTCCGCTCTATAAATACAGCTATTTGGGAAGCCCTTGCCCTTACGACCACTGTCGAATATACCCGGCTTCTTAAAGTAGAGTGTAATAATCTAAAATTGCCGCCGATGGCCTGCATATCGACGCCCTGCAGTCTGACAGCGCCCTGCAGAGAAATCGCGTTGTTAGCGTGTAGAACAATGCCAATTTACCCGTTGGCAATCTTGCGGCTACCCATTTTGGTTTAATCAAATTCCAATCGCCATTTATCTTTTCATTTGCAAACCCGCAATTCTCGACAACTTTTGGCCGCTATTGACCATAATTCCGGCTAGTAACTTTTTTCAACTCCGGTACTCGACTGCCTGCATTCCAATATCGTTGACGTCGATTGCATTACTTCACAAACTTCTTGTAGTAAGATAAGCTTTCCAAGACCATAAAAAAAGGTAGCGGGCATTCTCATTGCTGAAGTTGTCCAGTAGGTGGCGCCTCTACGAATAACACTAGTTTGTCGTCCTCTTCATTCCAAGACTCACCCCGCACGATGAGCAACTGAACCACTTCAGGGTTGTTCCATGTCGTAAACAGAGTTTTCTCTGTAACAAGTGGTTTTGCTTATTTACGCTGCATCCAGATGCGTATTTGCGACGTTGCGAGAACTTCGCGACGTTCCTACGTCCTGCCATTCGATGTTTGGATGACGCATTCCAGGATCAAACCTGTATGCGACTCAGCAAGTCTTAGGGCCGCTTGCAGATAAAAGGTTTTGCAGTTCAAACCGACAAGCAATTGCTACTGCGCCGTGACAATCGCTTTCAAGGAATGTGATTACCTACACGAATTGTACGGACCTAAAGATGCTAATACAAGCGTGGCTAGTTTTTACCAGAACCCACTATTATGACGATTGCATTTTTAAAAGACAGTTACTATAGAGTTTTGTTTTATCCCGTTTTATGTATGTTTTACAGCGCTCCTGCGAGTAACCCCAAACTAACTTTTCGCATATGTTTGTATCTGTGTTTTAAGTCAATATATTTGTGTAAATAAATTGGCTTTCTTGTATAGTGCTTGAAGTCAGTTTCAACCCGATAATACTACAGGGGTGGACAAGATTACGGCTTTGACAAATATTGATACTGTAGAAGCTTTATAACAGGAACTGGGGTATTAAGAAAGTTTCATGTATATTGAGCTAGCAAACTGGACAAAAATAGCAGATATATTGCGATGGTATTTAGCCCTCAAATCGGCTCTGATTGCAGTACAAGCAAATAGCAAATTAAATCATTAAAGCACAGAGTTGTAATAATGCAAGCATCTGAGAAAATTCACATAAATTGCCAAATCATAATAACACTGGTATAATTCGCCAATGACATTGATTAATTTTGAATAGGCACAGAAATATGGAACCTCAAATTCCGTGTATTGGGTTTAGCAATATAATTTTTATCGTAATATAATAGATTTGCACAAACTAAAAGCCGAATCTAAATTAATTAAGAACTGGCACAAAAAGTTCAAGTTAGACACAGCTTAAAAATGGAAGCGTAGAAAGTAAAGTCATTAGAGAATGGGTAGCAAATGAACATTTTTAATAAAGGTGAGAACAAGAATGACTAGAAGAATAAGGCAAAGAACATAGAAAAGCCAGGCAAGTCATTTATTACATGAAAATACAAGACTTGGAGATTTGAAGAGATTGAAATAGCAAGAAATTAGATGGAATTCAAATAAGCAAGAAATTAGACAATGTTGGTGGATTAAAAAACTAGTCAGTGTAGTGATAAACAATGGGCATTTAAGTGTGGTACAAAAATCAAGTGAGTGGCGCATAAAAAAAACGTTGAGAAATAAACAATTCCAAAAGACAATAATTCTAGTACATAAGAGTTTGTAAATAACTGATAAAATTTGTTAAAATTAGATTATAAGTTATGTTTTTGTACCTGGTTGATTTCCTACAATTCAAATCTGTAGACAGTGTTTTGTCAATTACGACAGGAGATAGCAATTGTTCTAAATAAATGGGTGAAAGTGCTTGGTTTTTGCTCTATCTTTAATTACCAAAATTTCATAGAAAGCATAACTGTATAAAAAAATAAATAGCACCATCGTAATCAGCAAATTCGAGTGTATCAGCACAATTGGAGGCAAGAGATTCCAGGTATTTGAGTTTTTGGCGTTCCGAGGCGACGACGGCAGCCACGGCTTGGAGGCGATTTCCCGCAGCATCAATCTGCAGCATCGTGGGAAGGCATAGGGTGTCAGGATTCTTCCGGCAGCTCCACACATCAGGCCAGAACATAATCCAGCATCACGAGCAGCCCGGGGAGCAAGATTACAGCCAGATTCACCATCAAAAGGGGGTCCCGAATCTACGAAAGTGAGGTTAGTGAATTGTCCAATTTTGATCTGCCCGATCGGTGTGAAAATTTGAGCATACGTTAATTACGACCTGGAGAACACGAAAATCGTAACAGTTCCCGTGGATGGCGAGGTATTTTCCCAGGATTTTCAATTAAAATCGTCGATTGGAGGCACCAAGAAACAAATGCAAATACGGCGTCCTTTTTAAGAATGCACCAATAGCTAACGATCTGGAAAAACAAAAGATTGCCTAGAAGCCGCTTGAAGGCAATTATTCAAAATCTTACCATCAAAATTTGTTCATTTAATTGTTGATAAATCAATTTCCCACGCGAGCTGAAAATAATTAGAACTTGTTGTGATAGATTTGACGTACAAACGGCACATTACGCCTACATTTCAGGTCAATCTGCCTACTTTTCAGAGGCGTACCGTAGAACTTTAACTTGGAAAGTCAGGAACCCAACACCCGAGATTTTGAGTTTTAATTTCATGTCTTTATTTAAAATTGAGCTAGCGAAGTTAGGAAATCAGATGAATGGATTAGAAAAAGGGCAAACTACCATAAGAGTAATTCTCAATTTTGGCGTACCCAACGAAATTAATTAATCAGTTAGTTTGATTTAGCAAGTGGTAGAATTAAATTAAATATTGTGTGGTGACTCTTTTTATTTATCACATTAATTATAAACATACAAATATTATACGTACAGGGTCATTGCAATATATCCAAATATTAAGGTGTACGGGACGTTAGGAGGATAACCTTCGATTAGCTATTAAACAACGAAAACTGATATTCCTTTTTCTTAGTATGGGACAAAACCACCAAGCGATAGCATTAGCAACAAGAAAGAAAGAGCTGTCCCAGAAATATATGAAAATCACCTTTTCATAGGCGTTGTGAACGCAGCTAACTTAATTAGTGCTATCGTGTGTAAACAATCGATTTTAACCGGATTGACAATAAACTTTGAACTATGGGGAACTATGGGTCAACGGTCATCATCACAGTCTAGTGTTTCTGTCGTTTTGACGAACATCTCCCTGGGTCGGTTATTTACCATGTCTGAAGAAGGCTTTCTTATTCCATCAGGTGTCTTCAGAGTGCTGCAACCCTTGAGCTTCATTACTTCAAACTGAAGGCTTGCTTTGCTTGCAAGTCGATGTTATTGACACTTTAAGTTAAATATTTGCAGTATTTTCTGAGTAAATTTTACAGAGCTTATACTTCCTATATTTTTATACATTTTCTGCTCCTATCTACCTTAATAATTAGTAGTAGATCTGCTATAATCATTATATACGTGTCTTATTCGGAAATTTACTTAAAAGACATAAGCTTAAACTGCCCCCTCAGGAAAGCCCTCGAATATTGCCAACAGACGGGCTGGATTTTAGCCAGCTTAATAAGGTTTGATAAAGTAGAACTTGTAACCGTGAGGTCACCTAAGGGCCATTTTATTCAAATAGTAAAAAATTGCATAGCTATCAGTGCCGGATGCGACTGGTTATTATTTTTCCTGTATTAGAATGAAGAAGGTGTTTGCCTATACTCTGTGCCACTACATGCAGGTGATTTTATGATCGAATTAGACGTTAACAGGTGAAAACTCTGTAATTCCACAAGCTGCACTAATGTCAACGATTCCACCTTTGGATATGAGAATGGAGAATTTTTACAATTCTGTGGCGCTCGGCAAATAATAATTATCTACTTTCTACGTCTCTCCGGAATTTATTTAAACAGAAACACCAACGCTTTCAGAATACAACCGCGTCCTTGTCTCACTGTAGCTAGCTATCTTTTTGTTTGATTACTAGTGAATCTATTTTAGAGTGTTAAAATGCTAATGTATTCTATAAGCTTAAACTTAAACGTCGTGTTTCATGTTACTAAGAAAATATTTGGGCAACTATATTTAATAATGATACTTCAATTTTTGCTAAATCTTGAAACATTGTAGACTGTAAGCAACAAAATGAACTATTAATCGAACTTTATATTTGCGAAGATAAATTACATAAAGCAGCGTCAGTATGAAAACGTTATAGCACAATGCAATGTCACGATATTGAGAGTCTCATAACTAGTATATAGTTACAGTTTGTAATTTTAGCAATGTGTTTATTTACTCGAAATGTTAAAGCTCATAAAACTTTATCTCTCATCTCGATTTTAGTATGCTTTTATTTGGTAAAAGCACGGTAATTCAAGGAGCTATCTCAAGTATACTAACAAATCTAAAATATGATTTGCTGCGCTAGGTGGTACTATACATATATGAAAAATTTATATTTTATACAAACATTGCTTTGATAAATCTAGAAAACATTTATTTTCGATAAACTGGTGTTTCTTAGCATTCTCTCGAAGCTAGGAAAAAGGCTGCGAAGCTAGTTTCCCAAGAAATCATTTCCAAATTACTTCATCATCAACAAGAGCATCTCGAAACAAAATCGCCGGCCTGAAACGAATGCCTTGTCAGCTCCTTATACAAACAATCTCTCAAACTAAATCTTCCAGTGGAGTGATTTCTTGTCCACTTATGCGATAACGGCGCCCCGAACGTATCCCGGTGGACGCGAGTCAATATCCCGCAGGAATCACGGAACTTCCAAGGTCCCTCTAATAGCCCGGGGGTTATTGTGGCTGATCCAACTCTATCTCTACAAAAAGATACGCGAAATCAGAGGCGTAGAATTTAATATAACCTCTATGTTGCTCGGATGCCTGGAAACCAGAGCCCCCCAACAAGTAGAGCGCCAGGAAATAGATGCCTAGGGGCTGTGGCTCTGCAAATATGCAACCAGGCGTCGAATTGGTATGTGAAAATTGTAATTATTTTTTTCTTATTTTAAAGAATTGCTAGTTTTGAGCCAGAATTACTGTTTGGAGCTGATGAAAGTACAGAAGTCGAGAACTTCTGATACAAGCTGATGGTCTTTATTTCCGGCTGAGATTTTAAATCCTCGACTAAGGGTGGTTTTTGGTGGTATTGAAGCAGTTTCTTCTATCAACCCGGCGACGCCTTGATGGAAAATGATGTGCAGCGTTGTGATTTTTCGATTTAAACTTTTTGCTATATTGCCTTTGCAGGCCTAATTTTTGTTGTCCGTTATTACAACTGACCGTGTCGCTAACCTTATTCCATTTGCTAGCTTGAAGTCTAAATTGCAAAGTGATAGCAAAGCAAGTTATGAATATTTACAAGTTCTGTCATGCTGATAATTAATGTAGCGCCAAATAATATTTATGGTTTACTGTGTACAATGACCAAGGATGATGAAGTATTATTCTAAATTTGTCATGTAGCAAGTGACACGTTTGTATATGATACTGTAAATGTCATATATTCTGTTTTTATGATTAATTACTAAAAATTAGGAATAATGGTTAAACACTGTAAGTAAAAATGATAGTGCGCGTTCATGTCTTCATTTTCCCATAGTTACCTGTAATACCGAATAGGTACTTTACAAAACGCTCTGGGCAAAACATTAACATTGTTTTCATCCTCTTTCTCCTTTGCAAAAAGGGGATTTAATATAAATTTGAGCAAGGGCAAGCTAATAACAATATCAAACAAGGAGGGTGTCCATATAGAAGAATTAAGAACAGCCGATGAGATAGTGGAAAATATTTAGGAACGATAGCAACAAAAGATTTGAAATTTTTTATAAAAACCAATAGCCAGAGTTCGATCATTTTCGAGTGAAAATAAATTAAGAACAATCTCCAGGACATGCATCTATTGGTCTTTATAAATATAACTAAAACCCCATTAAAATAAAACTAGTTATAAAAATGTATGTACACAATAGTACATAAAAGCTTCATTCGAGCTTAGGAAATCTAGAAACGCCTGAAAAGGTAAGCGACCAATAGCGCCTTTTTCGATGCGTGTGTGACTTCTTAGTACGTTACCTTTCAGTGCTTTCTGGTCGAACTGCGTTGCATCGACTACGCGCAAAATGGGGTTGTTTCGTGCAGATCACAATTCGCGCGGCGGAGATGCACAGCAATTGCGACTGAATTTGCTGTCATTCAAACTTCAAACACAAATTCAATTTAGGCCGACTCTAATGTCACACATTACACATCTAACATGGCTGGACGAAAAAATAATCCTAAAAATAGTGATAGAGATGAAAGTGAATGACGGAATCTCATAGAAAAAAACTACACGGTATATGGATAGAGAATATGACAGAGCTAGCATTATGAAATAGTACCATACCGGCCAAACAAAAAGCATTGTAAAGCATTTAAACAGCTTTAGAAATGTCGAGATATAGAAAGTATAGATAAAGGAGAGGAAGTTATATTTTATTACTTTCGAACGTTGTGAATTTTGTTAGCTATGGTAACACATTTAAATGATCGCCCAAACTCAAGCTACTAGTTGGGATACATTTGCTAAAAAATTGTGATATTTATTTAACTATGCTTGAAGAGTCGTTGGTATCAGCCAAGTTATAGCGCTAGGTCATTTAAATAGTAGAGTAGGCAAAATAGACAATGACGTGGTGGAAATTATTGAAAATTATACAGTAAACAAAAATAAGAATCGACTAATAAGTGTTTGCAGAGACTATGAAAGTGTAATAGCCAACACTAGCCTGCATGAAAGCCATTATCATAGGGCTATAGAAGAGCTTAGTTGTGGTAAATTGTACAGGAAGAATACAAGTAATTCATTTGGATAGTTGGACATGAAGCAGCAGAAGAGCGGTTAGAGTAAGTGCTCATTTGATTTTGCCGTTTGCGGCTTTAAACCTCCTATGGAATTCGTTCCTGATTTTATTGCTAGCTTTATGGATTTTGAGAGTAGAGCTTAATCCATTCCTTACTTATCGAAAAGCGACACAGTGGAATTATGAATCCAAGTTCACTTCCTCTCAGGGTGTCATCAAATTAAATCTTTGAGTTTTAGAGGTGATATCCATTTTGTTGGATTTGGTTCCCCATCCATTTCTTTAAAGTCATCGAAAGTTAACAAACTTTTCCAGCTTTCTTAAGCGGCCCTTTATAGGCCCTTTCTGCCAACCCCTTGCCAGCCCCTTAACTACGCCCACTATTACTTTCTGCATCAAACTCTTCTCCCTGCATAATGTTTCTCAACTCTCTGATGAATCAGGATGTCGGCCAACGCTAGGCAGTTCAGCTCTTCCCATTGAAGCATACCTACACCAAAAGTTTTAAATCTCACACTGCCCCAAATAATGAAAGGATGTTTCCTCTTCTCTTCCACATTTCGGGCAGTCGGGATCTTTCTCTATTCTTATCAATGTTAGGTGTCTCCTTAATTTACTGTGGACTGTCAAAGTTCCTATCTAAAGATTTGTGGTTCTTAGAGGCCCATTAGGAACCGTTACAATCGCTTCGCGGGTATCGGCATGCTAAATATGGCCTAGGAGCATTAGCCCTATCTTACAACGTATTTTTACTTAATTCCGTTTTGTAAAGTTGTGGGTAAGATAGTACCAAGGGAAGTTTATGTTTTTCGAAGTCCTATCGATAGGCTTGAGTTCTATTACTCAGGCTTTAAATTAGCTTTTTACCAGCGCCTGAAAGCCTGAATATCAGATACGATAAGTTTTACGCTAATTGAAACCTGCGCAGTTCTAGTAACTGTATTATGATTATGAACCGTGATACTATTAAACGAGCAATTTAGTTTTGAGTCAACATTTTCATTACTTCTTTTCACTATCTCACTTTGTTCATTTTATTTTTCCTTGGCCTAAGGTAGCTCTTTCATAATATTCAACATACAACCTCCTGGGTCGTATTGTATTAAGCCACCTTGTTTAACATGTATGTGCCCACTTTGAATCTCGGTGCATGTGGGACGGTATTCCTGATATTATTGTTGGTTTATGCAGCTGCAATAAATCCATGGCTTATCTGTCGCCTCCAATTTCAATCAAATCCAAGAAATTCCTTAAATTATGTAACGAACATATCCTTAAAACTTAAGATAAAATTCGACGTGTAGGATTAGGTTACATAAATGGAGATGTTTTAAAGCGGGTCTCAAATTACCCGTGAAGACAGAATCACAAATGAAGAAACATGTCGAATGATGAGAATCACGAGAAGTGTCACCAAGACCATAGATAATAGAACGCTTCAATGATACGTACATGTACAAGGAACGAAAGAAAATCGATAACCGAAGAAAATAGTACATTGAACACAAAAATTAAAGGAAAAATGGGACAGATCAGTAATGGTATGGAGCAGTTGCATGAAGAGCTATGGAAGAAAGAAGTTCGAATAAAGAGATTGGACATAAAAAGCTTTTGAAAGAAATAACGGCAAACTACTACGGTGAAAAGCCAAAGAAGACAAGAAGAGGATACATATTGAATTGTTTTACAACATATTAAAAGACCGTTAGTGTCTATAGTTTAGAAAAACTTGAAATTGATAGCTAACCTTAAATTGCGAAGGCCACCTCAAAGTCAGTATTGCAAAACTTGCAAGGTAATTTGAAAGTTGTTCAAAGGAATGTTATTTATTATCTATGCTTGCAGTCACATATGCTTCCTTATCGGCATCATCTTCATCAGCTGTCTGGTGTTTTTCGTCTTCAAACTGTGAAAATTGACTGCTCATAAGGAGAATATCGTCTTGTGCATCTTCATCTTTTTTAATATCAGAACATACAGCCATACAGCCTGTAGAATTCCTTGTGTCCATTTACCCGTTAGGTCCTTCAACAAAATGGTTTTCAGGAATATTCATTGAAACAAATGGTAATTTTCTTGGCAAACTAAGAAAGCATTAAATCGTCTTATTCGTTTCGCAATTGATCAATCAAAGATATTTATTTAATGTCGTAATATTTCAAGAGGTTTCAGACTTTAGAAATCGGGAATTCACATTTCTTTTTTGAATCCTAAGATTGCTTTGTTGCAGTTATCTATTTACAATATCAGTTGCTTTTCCATCCTGCGCTACTTATTATTTGATTGGGGTTAGGTAACTTCGATCTTTTGAATTTCGTTCTTCTACCGTATCCTCTATGATTGTACTAGCCTCTAATAGCACAGGATACGTTTAAGTTTTTCTTTCTTTGTCGTTTGCGTGTTCTTGTTCGTCTGCCTTTACTATCAAAATGTTTTAATTGAAAACAGTCGCACCATTCAACCTACTTTTAGCATCGTTGCGACACACCACATTTAAAAAACCATGTGTTACACAGAGCGACCCTTCATACATACAGATTGCGACAGGCAACTAGGACCATGGCAAAAGCAAGGGGACCTTACATGTGGCCGTAATTGTGTTTAACAAACAAACAATCAATGGTATAAATTCGATTTTTAAATTTTTAAATGCAATTACGGCCACATGTAAAGTCCCCTTGCTTTTGCTAAGGTCCTAGTTGCCTGCCGCAATCTGTATAGCTTTCCAAGTGGTTTCTATTCCTGAGAAAGTATTAAATTCATCCTTTTGACATAATTTGGACAAGTATATTTAATTTATTAAAAAGGTCTCAGAGGTTGAACGCAGATTTTCAGGTCTGTTATCTATGACGATAGGTTTTTTCGGGTTGCGCCGTGGTGGTCGTTTTAAAGCCGACGTTTCGGTGAAGATGCTGTCAGCTTCTTCAGAAGTTTTCTAAATGACCACGGCATAATCCGGAAGAGCCTACTATTACATAACGTTGCGTATGACGCACGACGATGTTGGCCATTTTGCTTTTGCAAAGACTTATGAGTTGGTTGCAAGTCAATATTGGTTTCCGAAGATGCGTAGATTTATTAAGAAGTATGTGAAAAACCGCTTAAATTGTTTATATTTTAAATCACCTTCAGGTAAACCCTACGGAGAATTGCACCCTATTAAAAAAATTCCAAAACCATTTCACACTATTCACATCGATCATTTAGGGCCTATCAGAAGCACGACAGGTAATACACATGTTCTTGTTATAATTGACGCCTTTACAAAATTTATCCTAATCTATGCAGTAAAAACCACTAACTCTAAATCAACAATAAGGGTTCTCAATGATGTGATTAAAGTTTTCGGAGTCCCCAATAGGCTGATAAGTGATAGAGAAACCTCAGTTACGAGTAATGAATTCAAAGATTTCTGTTTGAAAGTTGGCATTAAACATCATTTAAATGCAGTGGCTATGCCTCGCGGAAACGGGCAGGTTGAGCGCTATAACAAAACTATAACAGACTCGTTAGCTACCATGGGAGCAAATAAAGCTGAAAAGAAATGGGACGAGAAAATTAATAATATGAGGTATCACAGTGTGGCTGGTGTGGATAACATCAGGCCATGGATCCGATTCGAGTAGGAGAGTCGGGTGACAATAGAGAGTGATGGTAAGGGTCAGGGATATTTTGTGATTATCTTGCTATGGGCTTCGGCGGTAACACTTTGTGGTCAAGTACAGGTAACTCATAGTTCTGTTTTGGCGGGAACACATTGTGGTCGAATGGTAGTGGTATTCACATCATATGCCTGGGGTCACTGAGGTATGCGGGCGCAAGGCCACTGGTGACGTGACCAAATTTTTAATTATTATATGTAGATATTTTACTTTTTTTCAACTTTTTATTAATTAATTAATAAACTGGGCCCAGTGTATTGTATTCTATTAGGGTATAGGTTTGATTGCTGTTACCTAAGAAGTGCAACCTGCGGAGTTCATTTTTTTATTTTATTTTACTTGTCAAGGTGCTCTGTCTCAGACATTCTGTATAAGTTTCAGGCTTCCGTGCCGTGTTACCTGAGTGAGGACACTCAGTTCAGTCAGGAAAGGCCGTGTTAAAGATTTCTTATGGTGTCTGGGCACGTTCTTCAGCCCCGATCCCTACGATCGAGCTGTTCCCAAATTCCTATCGGTTAATGGGGTGTCAGCTATCAGAAACAGTGCCTACAAAAACAATGGGCTCTGTGTTATGGGATCGACACGAGCAAGGAAATCACCGGCCCTTGGACGCGGCACAATGGAGATGGGGGCATTCTCGGCCAGCATCCGAATAGAGACGCTTCGAAGCTGAAATAACGTTTGAAAGTACTCTGTATTCATTTTTTGGCGATTATATATCTTTTGTTAACTCAATCTGGTTTTAATTCCTTTATAATTGAACAGATCCAGCTCTACGGCACGGAGATTTACCTAAATTTTTTCGATAACAAAAGCAAGTCGAAGTGGCCACCCGTGAACATAAGGCGAGCAATAAAGAACTCCGTAACTAGCCGAGAAGTTCCCAATAAGATTCGAATTTCGATATCCTAGTTTTCCAAGCACGGGATAATAGTGCATTGTATCTCAAGAATACTATGAACTTCTTGGGCAACCGCTAAATCATAAAACCCTTCTACTTGCGTCAACGGGGCTATATAACTAAGAGATGGCCTGGAGAAGGCACTGCATAATCATTCATTGCATATTCAGCATTATGTCTAATTTCTTTGAGCATTAAAAAAGAAGTTGGTCCTTTTCCAGTTTATCTGATCGGTTGAGCATATTTACGACAGGGACTCTGGCTCGTTCGTTTAGCTACAGGTTACGCATTGTTGGACTTTTGTTGGGAATTTACTTGTAAATTGTTCTTTTTACCTAATCTGTTTCTAAGTGTACCTTTGATACATATATGAATGGCCATGTATTTTTAAAAATAAAAGTAAGTGCTATTGCTGTCTTCATCACTTATCATTTGACCTAACCTAAATTCGCACATTCATTGACAAACAGCCTCAACGGACCGCATAACCTCTATTGATAGTAATTTACACATTATAAAAATTAAACTAATGGATAAATACACATTCTAGGAGTAAATATTTAATTTCCAACAAAGCGGTTTCAGCTGATGTTTGGTGCCCAATTCGAATCAAATTAGCATGAAGGGTTCAGAGGCTGCCTTGATTTATGATTCTACCTCCGTTCTATGGAAAACGGACAGCAATAATCAATTTGAATGCAGTGCTCGTTAACCGAATACAAGCCCCTTGCATGCATCTATAATTTCATAGTTCGCCCTATATTATGACGGTTGCGATAGGTGTAAATATTTGTGGTAATCGCTTCATAAGCTTTGACAGTTATTTGGTATTTTAAACCGGGTTTTATTACGGATCCGCATATTGCGTTATATAAACGCGCTTGCGGTGGTTTGATAACCCTTTTTCCGACGCAGTAATGATATTCAGCACAAAATCATGGACCTGAAACAATTTTACATCGGGCCGGTGCAGCAGATTGCCAAATCCCTAATGAAAAAGTTATCTTTGTGCCCCGAGAAGAATTTCAGACTCTTTCTGCGTTTGGAGATCATTAGCGACACTTGACGGCTAGTTAACGCAGCAACAAGATGTCTCCAATCTAGGCCACTCGAGCAATTTGTTTCTTAAGCGCGATATCTGGAATTAAATTTGTTACTGGCTGGTGCAAGCTTTTTGAAGCCCAATTGCTGGAAAATTCGTTTTGCAATTTACTTTTTCAGGCGTTATTTTTAGTAGACTGTAGAAAACCTTGTAATTTCCCTAAACCATCAGTTGATGAGTAGTTGGATAATTGCCTTAAATTAAATGATACACCGAATGTGTTTGTTTTGGTTCGCCATGGAAGCCACATGCAATAAAACATTGTTTAGAAAACATTAAATCAATCATTTCTCTAAACGACGGACGCCCTGCGACAGTTCTTCAGTTGCAAAGGTAAATTTCGCGGGTCAGAAGCCACAAATTTGTATAAACCATAAGTAAATGTGTGCTTGCAAAACGCTAGTCGCACAAAGCCCTCAATAAGTAGACGTTTATTTGATATTCCGACATGGGCTAAGTCGAAAAAAGAGAAAATCTTAAATATTTTGCAGCTATTAAATTTTCACGCTCGTAACTATTGTTATGGTATGATGCTTACAGCAATTTTGGTTGCATTTCTAGCTTACGAATGTTATTGAAAGATTCAAATAGGCCAGAATTGGTATTGCATTTATTGTAATAGTTTGAGTCACTAGTAAACATCGATAATTACATAAAGCATAATTAGCAATAACTGTAATTAATTAACAAAGGTTAGTAATTGTAAACAACAATATCGTCAGGGTTGCGATTAGCATGAAATCAAATTTTGGCTCAATATGGCAAATGTAGATAAGTTTATGATGACTGACAGAATAATTGTTAAATGTCAGGACACGATAATGAACTCGCTTTAGTACAAAGGCGTTTCGAAGCGTTACAGAGGTTTAATGCAGCATTTGAATTGATATCGGAATGCCAAGAATCGATGACTCAGCTAAAGGAGTTAACCCCAATGCAAGAAGGCACAAACATGCAAAGAGCATACAAGAAGCAATCTGAAAACTAACGAAGGCTATAAGAATGTGCTAGTGGCGTTTTAATTAGTGTTTATTAACTCAAAGTCAAAAAGTGCGACCAATTTTGTGGTTAGAGTTTCCTGAATGAAATTTACGAAAACAATTAGAAATTAAGATCAAACACTTACAGATAAACAATTGTAAACCATGTTGCTATGGTGACATAGCGAGTCGTTTGTTAATGTTTATTGAGGAAGCCAAGTCGAGAGCTTGTGTATTAGTTGGCTTCCCAATTTTGATAAATTTTGTTGATAAAAGTAAATATTTGGAGCCCAGTTGTGCGTTTTATTTATTTCCCTGTTTGTGGAGGTCAGGTGTGGTTAAAATGGCTATGTTCGTCCTCGAAGCTGAGATTGACAAGATTGGGAGCTGCGAAAAGAGGACATCAAGATGCAGGAGCTAGAGGAGGCTTGGTTCGTGATGCAGAAGCAAGCAGCAGCAGCTGAAAACCCTTCCAGGAAGCTAATACAAGCTTGGCGTCTTTTCGAGGAGACCGGAAGCGGGATCGACATTTCTTGGAGGAAAAACATAGCAAGTTGGCGTCCTTTTGCATAGATTAGCCAAAATAATTGAATCTTATAAAAGCATTGGAATAATTTACCTGATGTGAACTGATTGTTTGTTCGTTAATTTGTATTCAAAATACGTTGAATTCTATATGTTTCGAACAGCTTTCTTTGAGATTCATGTTTTAAGGTTTTCTGTAATTCGTTAGAACCGAGAATTTGCCACACAATGGCTAAATTTATCAACAGTGTACCAACCTAACCCTGCACATACGAGTCTCAAATTGCTAGCAGGCGCATAAGTTTTAATAAGTTGCAAATGAATGAAATATAGAAAGAGCAACATACCTTTACTATCGTAAAAGAATAATTAAATAATCATATTTTTAATTGCTCACACAAAGAGGTAATATAATTCAAACTAAGCTGTTGTGTCTGCTCAATTTTAATATAATACAAAAAATATTTAACAATAATAGAAGGGAAATAATAAAATAAGGCTGATCAACATAATATATGAACTCAGATGGTCTTCAAAGCTTGTTATCTACAAGTTCAGTTTTTGGCCCTGAATGGTTTATTTTCATGTTTATATCGGTAGCTATAGACAGTTTGTATTCGCATACTACTGTTAATTAGATTTACTCAGTGTAATTTAGCATAGGTGAAAGGGTGAGCCTCTGCGTGCATCGCTTATATTTATGTGTGTTCAGGGACCCCATCATGATCCTTCAGCGGTGCTGGCGGGAATTTTTAACTTACGCACTTTCCGCGGGAGATAGTGTATTAGCCGGCAGGTCTTTCTTTAAACTCCATGTGGGTGAACGGCTCCAAGTGCATTGTTCAGAATTACCTACGGCAAATTAAATAGAAGCAGCTTCCAAAATCTTTGCAATGTTGAAGCTATTGCATAAGTTTGGATGCAGCAAGCTTTGTTTGTGTGTCTATCAAACGCCATTTTATCGAGTAACGGGTGAGTACACAAATTGAGAAGCAGCCACGTATATTTGTGGCTTCCATTGTGGGCACGCCAACCGCCATTTTGTTCACCAGTTATCAGTCACTGTAGTTTCTCCCACATTTTGTGTGGTGGAATTCCACGTATCACGCCGTTCAAGGTTTGGTAATGCAATCCGAGTAGAGCCCAATTCGAGGGCATACAGCAGATATCATGGCTCAATTACCAGGCAACTCAATACTTACAGGTTTGTTAGATTCACGATTAAAGAAAGGCGCTTAGGTATGGAAATTGTGCCGCCGTGCAACCGTGTACCCCTGTCCTGTACCTTCAGACAGGGTCGACTTCAGGCAGTTTAACCTCCGAGCTTTAACGACGGTTGAAGTGGTTCTACTTTAATATAGTTTTATGTATGTATAAAGGTACGTGGGAGTAGCCCTAACCTGTATCGCACGTAGATTTCCATTTTAGTTTTATATTTCTGTTTATGAATGGCCAAACAGTTTAGCGTATAGTATGTTTTTGTATAGTTATAGGTGTTTTAAAGTTAAAATATCTGCGTAAACAAACTGGCTTTTTTATGCAAGTTGTTTGAAGTTAGGTTCAGCCCGAGAACACTACAGGTGCGGACGAGCTCCCTGTTTTTGGCAAATACTGATCATTCGTAACCACGGTTGGGGTATTTCATAGGGCTTAATGTATTCTGAGCTAGCGAGGTAATTAAGCAAAGAAAATACGTATGAAAATACTTAGGTGTACGAGAAGGTTCATTTAACTTCAACGTCTCGACGGAAGGGCTAAACCAAGGTATCGTTATACAGTTAAGATGATTCTGTAACAATGGCTGAATTCCATTTGATGCAGTAGGCATGTGTGCCACCATAGAGTTGGAAAGATAATCCTCGCGAGAAAATCCGACTGAAAAGTCTTTCTACTATGAAGTGGAAGGCTATTGAATTGAATTGATTTTATTTTTTCATTCCCTCATATTCTGGGATCAATTGTTAATTGTCTCCCAGCGACCGTTTCTCTCTAATGTTGTTTGTTTCTTATCATTTTTCCAAGTTTTCCTAGATCTGCATTTTCTGGTACGGAACTACTTTATGTTTTATGTTTTATCTTCCTGCCTTTTTCCGCATTGTTCTTAAAACTGTTATTTCGGCTGCATTTATTCGGCTGCTTCTTTTTGCTGGTATTTATAGTTTACTACCACATATGAATATTTGAGTCGCTACTTTTTGACTATTATATTTTTATTTCTTTTATCACCTTCTTCAAAAAAGGTACCTCTTATTTCTTTTGAATCTTGTCCTTAATTACTTAAAGCTGCCCAATTATATTATGTTTTTGCTTCCTAATGTATTGCTCTGTACTTTATCATTCGGTGTCATCATCGCAGTTTTTGCTTTGTGTTTTCTAAGTAAATAATAGCCTAAACAGGAATGACGCCCAAACACGATCTGAACGATGCAGGTTATGAGTTGCTTGGCCCAATGGAGAAATGTGGATTATATTGGATTATCTAAAAACAAACAGGTTCGAAATTACAGATAACAAGTATTAGACCTCGCAATTAAGTTGTAGCCAAACAGCTTTTCGCATCAAGTAATTTTTTCTAGAAAACCACTAGAATATGTTGCGAAATTTTTGGCAGCTGTCAAACGTAACATGCAACCGACTAGCTCAAAACAACGACTCGAGTTTGACTTAACTTAGTAGGTGACCAACTAAATAAATACGCGCTAAGCGGTTCTAAGCAATGCGATCACCCCTAAAGTCCTGAGAGCACAAACCACTAAGTGACTCGAATGAAGCTAAAACGCAAAAGAAACCCAAAAAGTAACGAATGTCATATAACTGATATTCTTCTAAAAACCATAAACGGTTGAAGTGTGTGAGAACTGATGCTAACACACAAATACATAAATATTACACAACCATAGCTAATATGCATATATTTATATCTATAACGTATTGGGAGCTACAATTGTAATAATGTAATAAAAAACCTTAAAAGATCAATTTAAAATGAACAATTTCACTAACTAAAAATATTGTACACTTCCTCAAAATAAATGTCAGTTTCTCTTGAAGGGTGAATCTTATCTAGTCCCCTGCATATATATCTTCCGCCATACAAATCAAACCAACAGATTTGAAATATAAAATTATAAAGCTCCAAACTGTCTGGATCCCAGTGTAAAAATTAGGTTAGCCAAGCAGCGACTTAATTTAGCTGCATAAGCTAGCCTTAAATAGTATGATATATTTATTCCATTACAGGAATCACTCCTAACGTGTTAAAAACGTTTTGGCTAGGTATAACCGGATTTTTACAAATACCAAAATTTGAATTTATATAGCCAAAAAGAGTGAACTTGACTAGCTTCCAGATTGTGACTATAATCGAATTTAGCCTCCAAATGCAGATACACATATTGTACTACGATTAACGTTAAATTACAGTACATAATGCTAGTACTAAAACATACTGGAATGAAATGCACCGCCTGCAGGCTTAATAATAGCTGAAATTTCGTGCACATTAAGCCATCAAAATTAGCTCAGTGGATCTAAAACTATAGGTAACACGTTTATTACATCTCACGATTAACAGTGTTACTTGGGAAATGTTTATATTATAGATCCATCACAGGTAAAGTATGAATACTAGGCCAATGGATAAAAAGGTATTTTCTATAATAGAAGAATATTTAGAGATCTTGAGCAGAATTGCAGGAATAATCCAAATGGAGAACTTCCATCCATTGATTCAAAAGCGTTAAATTTGATTCGATAGGAGTGTTGAGGTGTAAATATATTACAGTTTAGCATGCCACACGCCAGAAATTGCTAGTCCGCCATTATTTATTTCATTGAGCGATTTCCTATCTCCAGGGAACGCATCACAGTGCTTTTAACGAGTAACACCGCCAAAGGCTTTGTTTCAATCCGCGATAATTAATTATCGTTAGTTAATTTGAGAACTGCTATTTCCGGGTGCAGTACGCAGGCGGTTTGCATGGCATTCCTGATGTAGAATAAAAATGTTTAAACCTAGTGAAAATCATAAAGAAAACCGAGAATTTAATATTCTCCTTAGGCCATTGAAGTGGTGTATAAATAAAAGGGATGATCGTCGCGAGCATAAAAATCCAATACTCCACGCTCGTTCAAAATTATGCCCATAACTGCCACTTTAAGAAGCGATAATGTGCCAAAATCATAACACCGCGCTCTGTTTACGCTTCCGGCATAAAACTTTTAATATCCCGCCCCAGCGCTAAAAATTAAATTAAAATCAGTGCCGCTGAGGATCGAGCAGCTCACTTTATAGACTGTGAAGTTTCATGCAGGAATATATGGATAACGCGCGAAACTCCCATTCTGAAATTTATAGAAGCTAAGTGTCACCCTGCCCGATTCATGTCGGCGGCGGCTGGAGCATTTCAGGCAATTGTAAAAAATTGGAAGTTATAATTCGATATTCATTTTCAAACATTTTATTGGCCGGCATGCCTTTTTAGGCACCTTCGACGTTCCAAGGCACAAGAGTAAAGCGCAGACACAAGTAGGTCAGTCGTCACTCTCCAAATTAAATTAAGCCTAGCTTACCTCACTGCCTACATTTGAATGGAAACTACGGCGGTTTGCTCCTCGAGCCAGGGGATGATAAGGATCACTCCTGAATTTTGAACGTGAGAATTCAATAACCAGTAAAAGTGCCTTACTCATTGTTTCTCTCAGGAAACAATAAGCTAGCTTTAAACAGTATAAAATATTGTTTCTATTACAAGAATCACTCCTAACGTGTTAAATGCACTAAAGGACTTAATTAACCAAGTACGTTTTGACCGGATCTATACTGTAACGTTTGACTCCGCATCAAATTTACCTAAAGCACAAATAGTGTGCTGTAAATTTGAATGCCGCTAATTCCTGTTACAATCTTCACTCACGTCTCCATAGCGTTCGAATTTTCGATAAGGCCATCCTAGCCGCTATGCGCGGAAGTGTAAACCGGTACGCCACGCAGTTCTCTCTTCAATCTCCTTTAGAAATGTCCCAATAGAGTATAAAAGGAAAATCCGAAGCTAGTTAACGACACTTAAGACTTGAACCTGAACCTGATCCTGACTACCAGCTGTAGGTCCTGGCCCCGTTGCCTGAAGCTCCTTTCCTAGTACGTACCCTAATGGATTCGGCCCCAAATATAGCCGCAAATATAGCCTGTTTCAGTTCTGTTGGTTCGAGTATATCAGACCTACGGATCACCCGCATTTACCGTCTTTGAACTTTTTTGAAAGGATCCACGGACAGCAAGCGGACCAAGCCAACATGCAGTGTGGGTTGTCGAATGTTCCAAAAAACGAACACCGAACTAATATGCCGAAGGGACTTTAGTTTCTGATATTTATGTACATAATATTTTCATTAACTAAGAATTATTTTGTATATACTTAAATACATCTAACAATTTATTTCTACATTGTATTATCCCTGTATTTTATACATTTCAGTAGAACGGATCTTGTGCATTTGAGGTTTACCCGAGGCAACCAGTTAAAAACTAAATTTAGCAACTTTTCTTCAAGCTTAATTAAGCACTCATTGCAGGGATTTGTAATTAGATTTGAGAATTCCTTAAACCAATCCAGATTAATTACAATACAAATACAAAAATCTGAATTAATATAATTAAAAACTGTCAAATTACTGTCTACTACAATGCTGACATAATGCTACATTATAATAATAGTGGTGCCCTTATTTATGATTTGTGAAGTTAATTGTTTTCAAAGTTTTTCTTCTTCGCTGTTTAGTAGAACATTGGGTAAATCATTATGTTGGCACTCTATGTCGCCTTTGCCTTGCAAATTTACACTAACAATGCTATTTTGGGGTTCTCATTTCGAGCTCTAAGCACTGCGACTGATACGCCAGGGCGATCTGCGGCTTCTCACAAGTCAGCGATTACGAGTCGCAAACAAGTAATTCTGTAGCTCTTAACAGATTTTACGTGCTTCCTAATTACGAAAAAGGGGACTAATGGGTCAGTTCCGAAGTGTCTTTGACCTACCGTATATGTTGAAATAATTTCATAGGGAACTCTATCTGCTATCACTTCGGATATTTGCCTGTATGTATGCTTCTTTTCCGCCTTCGCATATCTCCCGCACACTCGTTGGACATTGACTGAGGTCAAAGCCCCGAATAACAAAATACCGAATACGCCTGCCAGGACATTTTAAGTTAATCTACGTTGTTTTAAATTGAGCATGAACTGGATGCTTATCAGTAAATTACGCCTTCAGCAAATGATTTAGGCTTTACTTTTGTCTTCATTTACTGAAAATGTATTTTGCAAAGCTTCCCACTTCCATGCGTATATTAGCAGAGATGCTCATACATTTTTCGGATTGTCCTATACCCCTTCGGGACGACCCTATTTACTCTTAAATTGGTTTTAGACTATAACAACATGATTCTATTGGAACCAAAGTGGACATAAGAGCGTTTTATTTCTTCTATAGCCTATGGTTATGGGGCAGTTTCCTTGTTCATAATAGAATCGGGAGTGGACAGTGCAAAAAAGCAATGATAACTAGAAGAGCAAAGACAACAAATAAGTATCCGATAAATCAGGTAGAACTGACTTAGTGAATTGGAATATTCCGTCTGACATATTCAAATGCAGCCTATAGTAGCGAGGGATGAACTCGGGAATGGAATGTCAAATAAATGTTCCAAATCTTAAAAAAAAATCCAAACTTCTTTTAAGAATCAATCACCCTTAGGGAAACTGTAGCAACTATAGGAGCCTCCTCAGAAGGACCTACATATATAAAATTAAACTATTGATGACAGCAACGTAGACCTAAGAACTCCCAGCTTTAGACTTTTGAACTTCCCGGCCTGTTCTGAATTAAAACAAATGATCCTAAAATCTGGGATGTTTCCAGTATAGAGAACGATAATAACCTCTTGCTAATTTTAAGGCCACACCTGCCTCTAATACAGGCGTGTAAGCCCGCAGCCGAAAATTCAACCCTTTGAAAGTAAACAGTAAAATACAGTTTTTCTGGAAGCCATTTATTTCGATTTACAGCCTGCCAGAAACCATTCAAATGTGAACAGCAAATCGGGTATTGCAAAATTGATGGCCGTAAATTTTCCACATACCTCCCACAGCATAACCGAATTTATCACAGGGAATACAGGCAAGCGACATGCACGCCTTAAATTACCTTGCTCGAGTCTCGTGGAGATACGAACATCGGAACACAATTCCGCTGATGCCCAGATATGACAAAGAGCACGAGTCCGAAAGCACGTGCGAGGAAGACGCAGCCATTCTACGGCAATGTCCCGTCTAAAATTTACTTATTAGTATTTTTCAGGCCATTTCGCCGGAGCCAAGCCCGTTCGGTTTATTTTTGCCGGCACGTTGCCTGACGCTTCGGGTTCAAGGAAGGATGGCGCATCCGTGGAGAGGATTCTGAACGAAAACTAGGATAGTATTGATCTTCCTTATGACGAATTAGCCAATAACTTGGCCTAGAGTAAACCCAAGTGTTGCTAAAGTTTTGACGAGAACGTCCAACCTTGTTGTTTGTTTAACGAAACTGCTACTTCATGGTACTTCGCACAGGGTAATCGTTATCTGGATCAAGATGAATTGCATGTTCTAGTTCTGAGAAAGATATGATTGTAGTACAACTAGATCATTGATTACTACAAGACAAGTAATTATTATGGTTTTGCGATAACCAAAAAACGTTTTATTTTGATACCTTTGGAACTTTGCAGCATTTTCTCATTTTAGCTTAGATAAAACTGTTAGTAACCATGTCTAGTATACCTAAAACTTTGATTATTTGAGGTACAAAAAAAACCGTACCGCGTTGTTTACTTACTATAACATATAATACCACAAACCTTAAATTTACATTTAAAATTAAAAAATATATATTAACTTTACGTTTGCTTGGTGTTTCTAATTTTTCATGTTATTAATAATTTTCTCTTCAAATGATTTTGAATCATTCTCTGGAGCTAAATAGCAGGGCGGTTGCAACATTTTACTAGCGTTTCTCGATTGCTGGTGTCAACCGGTGCTAGAGCACTGGATTACATGATTCGAAGTCGTGATGCGATAGCGCGCAAAAATAACATTACGGTGGTAAGAACGTCTCGGTTGTTTGGGATCATCATACTTTTACAGTGTTAAAACTTTTGGGCTTCCGCTTTCGTGCTTTGAATTGCCGTCGGACTCGTGGATTGACTTCCAATTGTTGTGTATAATTCTACGCAAAGATAGTATTTCGAAGGTTTTGGTTTTTAGTTGTTATTTATGCTGCTTATATGTGCACTTGGCCTAACAGATACAGGTTTTGAGCCTTTGTCCTTCAGGAAGGCTAAACTCCAATTGGACACTTGTGTTGGTTTGCGGACAGCCAACCAAAATTGCTTTTCCTTATACTGCACCTGTCGTGCCGCGACGTTATTTACTAGGGAATGACTGCCGTTCGAGGTGTCCTGTTTCATATCAGGCCCCTCTCCAAGTGCTTGAGAGGGGCATGATCTCCTGGCGGGCCAAAATGGGATATGGGTTAACAAAAGTCTGCCCATTAGTTTGTGTTGATGGAGTACCAGGGGTACTGTAGAGTAATATAAAACAGCTACTAGCAAAGTTAGAGTGAAGATAGTTGGAATACTGCGAAACGGGGGACTGTTCACTATTCTCCCATGAAAAGTATGTTATGTTCAAGCAGGCTTCCCCAGATTCTGTGGTACTGGAGAGCATATATTGGACAATTAATCGAAAAAGACAGAGAATACTACACTCCTATATTCCTAAGCTTTATGTATTATCGATAATGTGCGATGGCGGAAACTATGGTCTATCCTAATCGAGATGGGCTACTCGTGCACCTTGCACATATAATCAAAATCCTATCCAAATGTCTACAAAATGTTGAATACAATAGAAAGTTCAAAGGGCATGTGGATTGTATACACTGCTGTTCAAAATGTACAAGAAAAACTATAATATTTAAGATTTTTCGATGCAGTGATAGATTCTGACCAACTTAAATTAGAGAATATTTTGAAAACCTTTGAGAACTACTGCATTGGAAATACACCTCAAAATCAACAGTAAGAACAAATGTTATATTTCTAGACCAAATAACACACAACACGCAGAAGAAACTGTGAGGTTGTTAATTGTTCCGTATATCTTGCGGTATTCATCAACAGCAGTGGCTATTGTAAACCAAAAATTATACGATGATCATGCACGATTGCTGTGATGTGTATTCCACGCATTGTAAAACTTAATTCGCGAGTGTAGCGTTAAACGCGAATCTAGAGCCTGTCCGCGGCATGAGGATCAGTGTTTTAACAGAAGATTGTCCCAGAAAGAAACAAGTATTAGCGTATGAGCCTTGCCCGAGTGCGTATGTACCCATCATGGCAGCAGCAAAGTGAATTTCGATATAAGAAAAGCGATGCAAATACGAGAAATTTTGACAACTTTGCAGTAAGTAATGTGCTGCATATCAGCTCTTGTAGGGTTCACAAGGCAGCGTTTGCTAAAGCAAACGCCTTTTTTAGTATGTATAAAAAAAGAACTCGAATTACGACACACAATAAATGTAAATTGTGACGTCGAGCGACAGAGTCGCTGGTTAGCAGTTCCGTGATTCCAATGAAGCAGTCTGTGTGATTTGTTTCCACGCACCACACCAGCCAGGATTGATTATGCATTTGCAAGCCAGGATACGACGCAACACTTGCCCTGGTACCACTTTAAGGTAACTCCGGTACTGTAAATACCTTTACAGTCAAAAGGCGCAAACGTAGCTTCCGCTGTTAGAACTTTTGCAAGCACTTTAGTATTGCGCTTAGGTGTTAAATTCGCGTAGACTTTTAAATGCACGCGGATATCTACATACAAGGCTGGCTCCAGGCTGGGGTCGTCTTTGAAGACATTCTGATGTTTTACGTTGCTCATGTGTGTTTGTAACGTACATGCAAGTAGGTATCTCGCAAACAGGTTTTTTTCTGGGAACTAATCTCAGTTTCCTTTGATTTTATTTCTGTCCTTGTGTATTTATGTTTTTAAAGCCGGTTTGATCCTGAAAAAGCTATACAGGGGAACCACCTTGGAAAATATTGACGCTATCGTTCTACTGGGGCTTCATAAAGTTGCATGTTCACTGAGCTAGCTAACCGGACAAACAGGGAAAATAATGATTAAAATAGTAAGGCGTACCAGACGCTTCATTATCATACAACTTGTAGCGTAAGGACTAAATGAGCCTCGTTGCAACAGCGGGCAGTTGAGAACGTTGGAGGACCACAATAAATTGGTCAGTAGTGTTGCTGGACACACCCATAGCCTAACTAATTAAAGTTATAGGAAAAATAATCTCAACATAGCGAACATGAGGGTGACAACAGGAAAAATAAAAATTTTGCAAATAAATATGGTATGCTGTTGAGCTGTCTATACAAATAAAAGAGGTGTCAAAGAGATACAATGAGTTTTGATTTCATCGTGAACAACCCACGGAGGTGTTTGCTGATTATAATTTATCCAGTTAGGAGCTGGGATAACACATTCAGGTACAAGGTAGACAATCAGAAGGTTAGTGATCATTTCTTATAAAATATTAAGAAGTTATATAGCAAGATTGGTGCAGCAAATCATTAATATAATTGTAAATATATTTAGAAATTTATTTAGAAGAATTAATTTTCTAAATTTAATAGTGATTCGAGTACTCGATGTTTTTCGATCATTATAATTTGAAATTTACACTTTTGGTGTTAGGTTATTTTTTAGAAACTCTATTTAAATCAAGTTTGACTATTTAACATTTGGTTAAACTAATTTTGACAATATCTATTTATTTTTGTAATGTCAGACCACACTTCGAGGTGCTACTAACAAACTGAAGTATGAATTTAATTTTGTGAAGTACCTGAAACTTGTATTTGATTCACAAAGTTTAGTCGAGGCTTTAAAAAACTATAATCACATGAGATAATTCTAAATGTCAAATTGATCTATGAAATACGTCAAATTCTATTTATTATATTAAGAAGTAAGGTAAGTACATAATTGAGCTATACCTGATAATGCTTCTTTCTATTAGTTAATAAAAGGGTATATTTAATTTGATATTAATTGTAATATCACCGTAAGAGAGTGACGTATTACACTCCTTAGTAATAAAAATGTAGGTAAACAATCTGTTATTTTCGGAGCATAGATATAGATGCCCAATACTCTCATAATTAACTGACACAAATAGAAAATGTTACATACTGGTAGGGCAGGAAATTGCAAACTCTGTATAAATTCAGCGCAATGATTGCAAGATCTTTAATTTGTATCCACTCATTTAAAATAGTT
Organism: Agriotes lineatus; assembly: GCA_940337035.1. NCBI lineage: Eukaryota > Metazoa > Arthropoda > Insecta > Coleoptera > Elateridae > Agriotes > Agriotes lineatus. The sequence goes on along the minus strand of OW679203.1, from coordinate 28,538,342 downwards.
TTTAGAGAAATATAATGACTATAAGGAAAAATTTGTTCTATTGTTTTCGGAATCAGATCGTGTCTTTCCTCTTCACTTAGATGAAATCAATTCCAACTGTTCTGGTTTATAGGGCCTCACTGAAACCGACTGTCGTCCTGGCTTCACGTCTATCGAATCAGCCGTTGTACAAATTCGCTTAAACCTAATAATCTGGAAATGAGCTTGCTATCTGCCCCTGCTCTGTTTATACGCACCGCGACAGTGCCGTAGCTACTTTGGTTGGCAAAAATTAGTCCAGACGTTTAGTGCTTTAGCGCGCTGGAACTAATGGAAATTTAATCTGTGTTTTAATTAAACTCCGCAAATGTATTTACCTTCGCTGAAAGCGTACAAAATGTACGAGGTTTGCTTATTCAACAAATAGGCAACAGTGCAGAATTTAACTGCCAACACGTTTTGAAACTTTTCAGGACGGGATTGCGGGACTGTGCAGCCAGAAAGAGGTTTAGTAAAACTTCAGCTGAAAATAGCTCCAAATATCATGGATAAAAAGAAAATATGGAATTGAGTAGACAACATCTGACGAATTTGGGTATTTATAATCAATATCTTAAGATTGTCCCCAAAAACTCAATTTATCGCTACAAGTTCGTGATTAGGTTTTCTTTCGTTTATTATAGTTAAATTCTTTACGAATTTTAGTAATATTTATTTTGAAGAAATCAGCATTTGCACAAAGTGGAAACAAACGGTTGTTCAAAAGTAATTAATTAATCAAGCTCAAGTCACACAAAGTTTGAAGAATTTTTAAATGAAACGTGGGTCGTTGTTTGCAACGGTAACAGCTTATTTAGTTTTACAAATGATTTAGCTTTCAGAGTGCTTAAGCTGTAGCTTGTGCATAACAATTATAAACTGTATCAAGGGTTTGATTTAATAAACAACTGTGTTGTATAAAGAACCAACTTTTCGGCTGCATAGGATTGGTTTGTTATTCGGATATATACAGATGTAAGTTCTGATGATTGTTCGTATCTTCTTTTGTGACTAGACCAACCTATAAGTAAAACACGAGCTTAGAAATATAGAAAACTAGAATTATGATGTACATCAGAGCATACCTCACCTAATTTTAAACATTGCCTTTGGTACTTGCTCCCTACCCTTAACACAAACATCTATTTTTTGTAAATATACAACTGCACAAATTCGTCTGTTTTATGCTCTGTAACCCAGAAGAGCTCTTAAATATTTTGTAACTGAAAAGAAATATTATAAATCGTCTACTACCAAATACATATATTTTTTCTAAAATTAAGGAAAACGGCATTTGACCAAGGTGTTTTACATGCGTGTAAACGCAGCCCAGCCGGAAATACTCACCAATATCATAAGAGAGAAAGTGAAACCCAACAAGCCATGGAATGTCCTATGCTAAGGGCAAATATCAAAAGCAGAACGAGGAAGAGGGTTAGAGCACTTATGGTGATGGGTGAAAATGCTTTTAGGATTGATTATACGATAAGTCATTGGGTTTTCCAATTAATGGTACTTAAAGTAGGGTTATGACGTTAGAGCTTGTATAAAGTGAATTGAAAAACAATTAATGTGTTCGAATTTACACGCTAGACCGTCAATTTAAGTCACAATCGGTGCTTGAATCTGACGTGCGCGACGATTTGCGATAAACGCAAAACCCCCACGGTGAGCGACCTCTTAAATAAGCTACCATGGGGCAGTCCCAGCTAGCCCTACTATAAAAGATATTTTAGCTAATATGTCTCTAGAGGGCATAAAGGCAATAGGCTTGCTTTGGAGAGGACACTTTGGTCCAGCGCTCTAGTCACCAGCCTTAAGCTCCAAAAAAGGGCTTACGCCCAGAACCGGAAACCAATCCTGTCCTGAAAACTTCTTCTGAACAAGCTTTGAAAGGCTAGTCGATAACTTGGTGGCGAACATATCTTGCTAATTCCGCTTTCCAAGCATGGCCTTCCATAGGAAGAAGACGTAACTCGGGTTTGAAAAACTTCCGGGAATGGTTTGGATGTACCAATAACCAACTGTTCAGATCAGCAGCCTCAAAAATAAAAACCGCCTTGGTGATTGCCAACCTCCGGACCGGAGATGGCACCTGAAGAAGAAGAAGCTTAGCCGGTAGCTTTGTGGCGCGATTTATTGCTAGACCCGCTATACCTAGCCTAATCGATACTTCGGCGGCTAAGCTCGGTCCTTAATATCGACCCACAAATCTTCCTGCGGTGGATCTGTCATCTACGATACCGAGCAAAAGCATTTGGGGCCCGGCCGGGAGCCCCACGTCTCCACCATTCGCAGGAGCGGCCCTGCCATCTCTGACACCGAGTAGAAACACCAGATGGTGCAACCTGTAGCTCCAGACCTACCTAGCCTTCTAGATGAGTGCCCTCAGTGCAATTTACAACGTTCTACCTAAGCGACTCCTACTCACTGAAGAAGGGGACCTTAAATTGAGCTTTAATTGAGCAATAGGTCTACTGATCTGACGAAGAAACTCACTACCAGCAAAATAAGATCTACTAGCCCCTCCAACACCTGCAGCACCCTGCAGAATTCCTCAACCTGCATCACAAGCCGGTAAGCGTTCGCGCCCCTAACCGACTACCTTTAAGGTAAAGCCGCCTCGTAGTACAAGGTTATCTTAGCCGCGTAAGGTGGCACATTACAATCTTAATTATCGCCATGACCTCCGAGCACTCGAGCAAGCTTCTCCAGAAGTGTGAATTATATTCAGATTTACAATACAAAGGTACAAAGCATTGTTTCCCTGTGTGGCCATTTTTAATCGCTCAGGCTATATCGTTCTATGCACATGCAGTGTATAATTGATTATAATTTAACAAGTTCTTGATCTGCATTATAAAGACCAGTAGACGTATTTTATTTAGAATGCTCGTAATCTATTTTACTCGAATAATAACGATCTCTTGGCTTAGTGGCTACCCAGCGGGGCAAAATTAATTGCGAAAAATAATTTGCTAAATTATTCTGACCAGAGCAAGATATTACTTTAATTTGCAAAATATTACAACACCTCAACACCGCCATGAAGAATTTAATGCCTCAGATCGATAAAATATGAAATAATGATGTCTACAAAAGTAAAATACGTAATCAAATGCACAATACAGATGAAGTGGAGATGATTTGATCATATAGCAGGACAAGAAGAAGATTGTTTAAGTTTCTGTTACCTGACCGGTCAGTCAGGTGGGCGTTTTACTACTTGTACCTGGATTCCCATCCAACTTGCATTAGGCAGCGCTTTTTGGGTATTATTATTCTACCTTTGTTTTAACCGTCAATTAGCCAAATGTACACACACTGGCGCCTAAATTTGCTTTGAGAAGCAGGCGATTTAACGGCTTGCATCAAACCGTTAATCTGCGTGGCATGTGGACAGAGCGGTGTTTGATTCGGAGAGCGGAAAGTTTAGAATTTGTATTCATGCGTTTTCGGATAAATGTAGACAGCGCAACGACACTTAAAATCATGATACTCGTTTTTCATACTGTGAAAAAGTTTCGTAACGGAAAGTGTGATCCGTTTCACGATAATAAATAACTTTTTATAGTGTTATTTCTAATAAACTAAAATTATATTGCTTCTGTTTTCAGAGGAACTTTTTGCACCTTCTTAGTTTAGTTTTAAACTATTAATTACTAACACAAGTGATAGGAATTGAATGAATATAATAAAATCTTTTCAAATTTTAATAATCAATTTGCTTTTCAAAACTGATTTTATAACTGAGGTCAATTTAGAGTATTACATGTAAGTGCCTGTTTTAAAGCTACGACAGGGTACCATAAGTGTTATTTGGATTTCCAAATGCTAACTACAAAAGTTTTGAAAAGTATTGGGCTACAGTAAGGTTATTGTGATAAACCTAAATGTCTTTCAAATACTTTGGTGTGATTTTAGCTTGGAGTCTCTACACACTGTACTAATTAGAGGTGCATAGTTTAATTACAGGTACATCATACTATCTACATGGTTATTTTTCTAGTATTAAAAGCAAGGCAAATTACCTATAAAATTACTAACAACTTAATATGTTCTTATCATATAGCGTTCAATAATAGTACTTACTTACATGCAGTTTTTATTTTGCGGGATATCTAGCAGCAGGAGCTGGACGCTTGCGTGACAGTAAATTGTCCCTTTTTATATGATGTAAGAAAAACGTTCATTTAGATGTTTGTTTCTATCATCAACCGTTTTCTGAAGTTTCTTATGTTCCGTGCTCTTTATTGAAATGTTTTCTAAGCAAGGCTACTCACGCAAATACTGTCTGAACCAATTTTCTACAGCGATGCAATCGTTTAGAGAAATTAAGAGATATAACTGTGATTTTAGTCTAGTCAGAATAATACTATATCTCGAAATATTACATGTCATGTAATTACTGATCAACTGTATCTGTAAATTGCTACTTGTTATTAATACTACTTTTATTAAACAGTTTATTTTAACTTAAAGACATCAGAACCATTAAAACTTCTTGAATTTGGGCACTCTTCTTCGATAAATGGTCGAACATCACTTTGCTGCTCTAGTCTTATGATTTGTTGTATACTTGATGTATACTACATGTATCTTTCGAGAAACAATCAGGTAGTGCACAACCTGTTGTGTTTGTAATTTTGTATGAACTTAACATTTATTGCCATAAAATTCTGAATTACTGTACCAAAAGCGTTGCCTGATACTTTTTAAGCTTGACCTAAACAGCAACTAATAATCGCTCGGCTCGGTTCTCTGTCCATGAAATGGACATGGTTTTAGTATATACGGAGTTGCTATTAAAACGGATGATACTTCTCTAGATGCTGACAACAAAATTGTTTTTAAAAAAATTAAAGATAGAAGTTATTGATAGTCAACAGTGCTTATAACCGTAAATAATTATCAGAAATTTCTACTGTCAATAGTAACTTATGAATTTAAATGCTCATGCATAGTGATCATAAAATTGTCCAGCCAGCCAAGGTACATAGATCAGTCCAATAAAATAAGTAGTATGATGAACTATAGTTTGTTTGTGTTGCATTTTGCATTGTTGCTAGTGTAGCAAGCCTATCAATTTTCGGGCAAACATAAATCGCCTTGCAAAAGACTCGCAAAAGCTCTAATAAAAAGCGAAACTCAATGTTCCACCTGTGCTCTCTAAATCAATGAATGTTAGAATTAAAACGTGAAGCGACGTAAAGCAGATTTTCGAACGCCAAAAACTAAATTATGTGCCTCGCGCGTACTGCACGTATTAACAAATTATGTATTTGAAGTGTCAAGCTATTCAAAGTAGGCATTGCAATAAAACTTCATTATCTTTAAAAATGAAAACATGTCGAGGCGTTGCAGCAGGAGCGCGGGCAACCTTTGTGAATGCAAAGAATATTACCCAAGCGCGGTACAATTACGCCATTTGCAAGATGCAAGTTGCAGCTCGGCGGCATGCAGCTATACTTAAATCCTTTTCTGTAATAAAAACGAGTCCGAATTCTAGCCACATCCGAAAGTAGCCACTTGCAGACCGAACCGTCCGGAAATTCCACAATAAAAACCGAATTTCAAAATACTAGCCTTCTAGACGTGTGAATTGTACGTCAAGAATGTATCGAATTCTTCCAGGCAGCCGTTAAATTATAAACCTTTTCTAGTTGCGTAAACTGGAGCTATACAACGTGGAGATGGCCTGCGCATGGATTATGTTGTATTCTGATATTGTGTATTGAAGAACTTGTTCGATTTCAGTTGGGTCATTCGCTTACTCATTTCGGTCATCTTGGGCACTTTGCATTTGTGCTTATAACATCTGTCTTGAGCACTTGTAGCTCGCCAGCTTATTATTCGGTTTATATCGAGAAATCCAGAAAAAAACTGATCCTCAGCGGGCTGTGAAAATTCAAACATATGAATAATATGTTGGTGGCACTGTAAGTCTATGTCAAATTGAAGGTTAGCAGGTTAGGTTTTGCGTCAGTCTGTGTCAAAACTGACGCAAAACCTACCCTGCTAACCTCGAATTTGAGATAGATTTACAGTGCCACCAACATATTATTCACACATTTGAATTTTCACAGCCCGCTGAAGATCACCTTTTTTGGATCTCTCAATAGGTGTTTCATCAGGGCATTTTGCCACGAAAGTATCGACTTGGCTGAAAACGCAGTTTTTTAAGGCTCTATCTTTGGAATTCAAAGAGAGGCAGTTTCAGACGGAAAAGGCTCTGGGTCGCTCTGACTGCAATCGTCGAAGCTTAAGCCCATTGAAACTTATGGCTGGTTCAGCTTGGCACTAAACTCAACTGCCTTTTACTAGCTAAGCATCTACCAATCTGGCAGCCTGCATGCGGCAGCCAAGTGGGATTTAGTGATGTACGTTCGTTGCATCGCGGAGTTCTTAGGGTTTATCGAAGTTCGAGCGGTAGAGGCCGAACACCCAATTGCGACTGTTATTGGGGGCGTTTAACTTTCAAACGCACTCATTGTGTCTTAAAATCAATTTTGGCCTATAACGTAAAGGTTTTTATACCGTACGACGTGACGTCAGGTACAATTCTTGGAGGCTGTTTTGTTGCCATTGGTTGTTGCGGTGTTACAAGTAAAAAGATTACTTAATGTTAGAATTTATTTTGTTGTCTACATCTTGGCCATGTAAACGTTTCTTTATGTGGAGCGTCGTAATCGTGTAAACGTAGCTTAATTGGCAGCTCGAATATGCGCCGATATCTGTTATCTGAAATAGCGGTAAACTTCGTTAAGTTGCTTTTAGGACGCTAGTTCGTTTTAATGGTTATCTCGTTGTGCAGGCATTTTCTTCGACTTTTAGAGATACGAATTGTGTTTTTTTCCATACGTAGCCTCGACTTAGCAGCAAGCATGTAACTATCGTTTCCAAGACAAACCTGTTACACAGAGAGAGTGGTTCGTCATTTTTGGTAACTAGCATTCCCTTCATCCTGTGATCCCCATTTAACCGTAATTGTCATCGCCTGAACAATCTTCTTTGCCGTAATATTTAACTTGCGACCTGGTGGTTCCTGAAAATACCGTCACTCTGCTGCCAGCATAGCTGTAAGAGCCCGTTTGGAGGCTATGTAACAAACTTCTGCAGAAGTTTTCCAGCTAAGTATATTACGACTATGCTGCCGAAAGCTTCATCATTGTTATGGAATTATACCTTCTTGGGGTAACGTTTTTACCGTCGTTCTGGCTACTCAACTATACTCTACTAGACCCACTCTCATGTTGAGTTACTGAATTCCTTTAAGCTTGTGTCAGACATGAGCTTACCTTGTAGAAATACGAACGCAATGGGAATCTTGGAAGGGAAAACTTACGAATAGCATTGTAAACAAACTAATAAACCAAACCACAAATACAAAAGTTGTAAATAATAAGAGATAAAACCAGACCAACTCCTATTTCAATTAACAGCTCGTAACCTAGAAGAGAAGAATAAACATTGCCAACGTTTGAAAACGTGTGACGAAGATAACTATTATGGGGAAACGACTGGTGGATATATTGAAACATATGTCAAGTACGCATACCACGTGAAAAAAAGAAAAATCGTATAGTCTTCTTGCCATATACTACAGGCGTTACAGATCTTTAAATACTAAACAATGAGAATATGCTTTAAAACCCCATGTTCAGTATATAGAAATATAAAGAGATTATTTCCAATCACAAAATGATATACAATATGTAGCTGTAGAAAATCAGGAACTAGGCAACTGGCCTGATATGAAGTGAAAGTGAAAGCTAGCAATACCAGTGGGATCAAACACTCTACTAATAATTTAGGTGGACATCATTTAGGAAGTGCCTCAAAATGACTATCAATTAAAAGGGGATATTAGTTGATCCCGACTTATCCCATCGAGGCCTGCGGAATAATCCGCTCACTGCCGCCCTTTCTTCCCATAGCCAAATACTTGGCCAATATAAAGCAGCAAATCCGGAAGAGAATTCGCTGAAATAAAGTCGTTTCCACATTCATGCCGTTGTTTATGCACGCATTCGGTGAATGGTAGGAGCAAGAGTCGATATGACAAACCTATTTTTAGTTGTCCCTTCGCTGCCGGAGAAATGAATGAACCCCACCAGCTACCTTCTTGAATCAGAGATTTTTCGTAAAATTACTATGAGTAATTGGTGTACTGTCCATTAACAAAAAGGTTGTTTGCATTCAAGGATAATCTAAGCATCTACAATCTTAAGTATAGATGAAATGATGAGGAGTTATAATTCTGAAAAAAAAATAATTTTATATACTTAATAGTTAATTTGGACGTATTTCTATAGCACCTACTGTTTGTGATCAGATATAAATCCCTGAATAACTGTACCCTGCTGGGAAATAGAGTAATGATCGAACGACCTCAGGACATTATACAAACTGCAAGTTTAATTCAATATCTTCCAATTAATGATTTTTAAATTTAGAACTCCGCCAGGAACTGCCTGGATCTCTTTTTATAAACTAGGGCATATTATTTTGATAGTATTAGTTAGTAAGTACATCAGCAACTAGATCAACGACCTTAAAACGTTAGACGAACTGCACGTTTAATTCAGTGCCGTACACTTATCGATCTTCAAAGTTTGCTTGGGCTCCAGATGAGCATTAAGATACTCAACTTGTTCAGAACCGTCCACTGTCTCGCGAATGCGAAGCTACATCCGACTTGAGCCAATTTGTGCAGCGGAAACAAGTAGCTTTGCAGCTTCCTAATTAAGAGGATCGCAGAATAACAGCGCAATTTAGATGCAGCGGTGCGCCGGAAGCTGCCCCTGCTCGCAGCAGAGATCGGGGCTCGATCTTACAACGGCCGGCATCTCAAACAAGGGGCGTGATTCGCACCCCAGACTCACCGGCAGCATTAATTAAGTGCCAATTAATTTAATAACTAATTTAACTTCACCAGTTTTAAGGCGAAATTGAAATCAAGGATAAGTGGCGTCATCAAATTTTAGAACAGTGCTGGCAAATTACACCCCAACCCAGCGAGGTGGGAGCCCTGTTTGCGGGACCTTCCCCATCTTATCAGATGGTCAGGGTTTTATTGCCTTATAAATCAGGAGCGCCTGTTTATGCTTACGAGTTTACATTGCTCCCAATTTAAGCGAAAATGCGAGGCCGCGCTGTATGTCACTGCTCTAATTAGTGGGAAGGAAGGGGTGGTTTTCAGTTCAAAGCCTTTTCGTAGAAACTTCCGGGGGATACCAATTAGGGTTTAATAATTTTGATCTAGTATCAAGAAACAGAAGTGTTAGGTGCATGACACTTACGTCCTTGAGACTTGTCAGGTGCAAAGTTATTTTTTAAATACCTTTTCTGTTGACGCTTGAACTTTATGTCTAATGCATTAGATCTAATTACACTTCCACTGAGTCTCTAGCATTCGCCAACTTTCTTTTTTTGAAGTACGGCGTGGCACGTTAATATTCAAATGATATGCCGATACACATTCCCTGTCTGAATCCAAATACCACCTTATCCTGACACTGCATTTTCCTTGAATAATGCATGTATCTCTATTTCGCTTAGTCCCGGCTGCTTTAAATCCAAAACTTCTATAAATATCCGGCGACGCAAAACAGCGGGAAAGTTTCTCTCAGTGTCTTATTGTCACACCTACATGGCACAAATTGAATTATTATCTCCGAAAAAAACTTATAGCAGATGAAAGGAAGACACAGTCTAATGTATTTTCAACGTTAGTTCAGTGCAGATCAAACTATTACAACAGTGTATTACTTGAAAACTGATATACATATAGTGATCGGCGTTCTATCATACAATGATAAATAAAATTTCGAGTTGATGTTCGTGTCAGGCCAATCAAAATACACAACGAAGCTGCCCCACCCATAAAGCTGCAGAAATTCCAAGGCGTCGCAGCAGAAGCGAGTCTACCTTGTAACTACAGAGGACAGCACACAGACGCTGTATAATTACGCCATCTGCGAGATGCAATATATCTACCTGGATGGCAGGCGAGTTTCGATCATATCCGAAAATGGCCACGAATAAACCTATGGCAATCGAATAAGATTGACGTAACTGGCCAAAAAGTCAACAAAAACCGAAGTTTAAGATCCTAGATTTCTAGACGCACGACAGTAGTACATTGTAAGAATGCTTCGAATTCCTTCAGGTAGCTGTTAAATCATAAACCCTTTCTACTTGTATAGTCAAGAGCTATATAACGTAGTAACAGCCTGACACCAAGATATGGTGCATTCAGATATTTAGTACTGAAGAACGTAGTCAAATTTCAGTTCATTTGCCCACTTACAAATGCCGATTATTTTTAGCGCTCCTCACTTATACTTTCAAGATTTTCCTTGGGGACCTGCAACTCTTGTAACTTTAGCAAAGGTGTTTGCTTTCTTTATGGAGTTATTTTTCTTTTAATCTTGAATTTGAAGTTGTTGCGTTCTTACCTTAAACATTTCCGAGTACCCAACTTAGAGATGAGTCTTTTTCAATTGCCATGCTACCTTTTTCGTTTAGTGGCATTCTGCCATTTTGTTTTTAAAATTACTCGTTGTGTCAATACGATTCCTCTGGGAGTCGCGCCAGATGCTGATTTCTGCCGTCGGAACCGTCACTTCGAGGGCAGCTTTGGTCCTGTTGTTGGATCGCCGCAGCATTTTGAGATATGGTAGGCTCTTTTTTCGAGGCAAAATATTTATTGGTCGCCCAAAATGTAGAGGTGTCGGTTTGCTGACGAAAGAAAAGTCCGCGAACGTTCTAAATACCTGATGTGTCGATCAGGAGATATACAGGTTCAGCACCACCGCCACGGTAGGGTTTCTCCTTTAACGGCTGGATAAAGACCCGATATGAAAACGTTTTGTCTCGCCGAGTGACGCCCAACTATATAAAAGAAATTCAAACTTTTGTCTTGTACACTTTAATATTTTACTGTTGATAGGCAACTACTGTTTGTCATTCCTTCCTTTATGTGCTGTGTAAATATTTCCATTTCAAATAACTTTCACAATTGTAACAAATTAACGGAGTCTTCTGATTACATTCAATAACCTGGAGTATTGAGCGAAGTTCTGTGTCTCAATTGTTAAGCTTGCGCTCGGGGAATTAAACATCGAAATTCTCTGGGTACGCGTAGATTTGGTTTGGAGCACTCTTTGCGCTTCAACAAACATGTTGAAGACGATTTTAAGATATGTTCGCTACCGTATAGTGGCTCGAGAAAAAACAGATTTAGGGAATGCTTACCACAAAATGCCATTGAATATCAGCTGGACAAGATACAGGTTCAACACTTCTATTTGGTTCTGGGGTTTAAGTTCCTTCCGTCGAAGCCCTCGACTTAAGTTCACGTGGTTTGCTTTGCTGGATGAAGCTGGGCGCTGGGTGTAGTCGGCTGCCCTTCTTTGCCCGATAAAGCTGGACTCAAAAATAGTCTCAAAAGTGTCATTGACGGGCCGCATATGCGTATTGCGGTGCCTCAATGAAAGATCAGTGCACGAACGGCGAAGGACTAAGATGGTGAATTGAATATAAATTTTTATATCATTGTTTAATTTTGAAATATTATTTGAATGGTGCATACGTCACACCATATTACTATAATCGATATGTCAACAGTTTTACTTCTGGGTACGTTTTGTATACACCGACCCCAGCATAAATTTTAATTTATAGTCGACGAAGATTCAAACCTAGGTCCCCTACCACAGACCAAGGTGTCTATACCGCTAGAACAACGGGCTTTATAAAAATAGTTTACAGACTACTAGAGGTAAACTGCATACAGGTAAAGTAAGTAGAGGCTCGGCTAGCCTAATGCACATTGGCGTAACTAGGATTTTTGGCTGGGGAGGGCCAGGCCCCCCAACCAACCATCGTCAATACCTATGTATACCTATGAAGACATGAATTTACGTACATACATAACTTTTTCGCATACATTTATTTGCATGTCCTTTGACGCTGTTATACGACGGTAGCCCCGTAAATTTCTGCAATCTAATAAAACAGAAGTTTTGTAGCCAAAATTTGTTTTTATTATTTTTCTTCAAAATATTTGCCCTTAAACTCGCATTCGGTAAAACCAATTTTCAAAACAAATTCCACTCGTCTTGAGTCACTAGAGAAACAAGGTTTTTGAAGCTTTCCACAGCATCTTCGGAAGTTCAAAATCGTACACCACGCATTTTATCCTTTAATGGAGGAAATAGAAAGTAATCGGAAGGTGATAGGTCGGAACTGTATGGGGGATAACTTCGCAATTTTAACCTGGAAGTCTCTAAAAGTTATTTAGTTTGATATGCGGTATGACTAATACCATTGTCATGGTGCAGAACGATCTCACTCCTTGGGCGCTGTAAACGAGCTTTTTGAATAACGCTTGGCAGCCATACTCTTGTCTACCATTCTGCAGTAACCGTAAATCTATTTTCAAGCACGACAGTTGCGATAGGTCCTGATTTCGAGAAGAAGCAAGCAATCAGTTTCTTACCAACTCTTCGAGATCTCTTCATTTTAACTGGATTAGGATCTGTTAGAAACGTCCATTGTACAGACTGTCGCTTAGATTCGAGTTCAAATGCATATATCCAGCTTTCGTCACCAGTTATGATGTAAACTGCTTTATATCTACCTTCGTCATATTTCTTTTACCAATCCACATGCTGTTGTTGTGTTTCTGTTAAACTGTGTGGTATCCACCCACAACAGACTTTTCTTACACCCAAATGATTATGTAAAATCTTGTTTATTGCAGTCACGTCAATGTCCAAGACGCTTTCAATAATTCTATACGTGACTCGATTGTCTTACTGAATCATTCTTCGCACAGCGTTAGGTTCGTATCGATAACTGCAGAAATTGGTTCTTCTCAAAAATCGTCAGTAACTGAAACTCGTTCAAATTTAAATTCATTAAACCAACAATAGACAGTCCTCTGGTGCGAAGGCACTTGGTCACCAAAGCAGCACGAAGTCATCCAAACCTTTCTTTCTGAGATATGGAACTTTTAAAGGCATAGCAAATCATGGCTCTAAAATTCTCCCTCGTTAAATTAATTTTTCATGCACTTATTACAAAAATAACTATGTAATAACTGTTGCAATTATCAAAACTAAATTTGAACTGTTAAACTAGAAAACAACAAACATTTGTTTCATGGCAAGTTTTATTTCCATGGTGCACTTGATTTGATGCTTTGCAGAAATTATGGTTGCTACCCTCGTAATACTATTTGTCTGAGTAGCATATTAATAAATTATTTCTCGGCTCATAAACAACATAAAAAATGTATAGATTACTTCTTGCAATTGAATGAGGTTGGCGGTAAAAAATATTATTCCAGGAGAAACAGATTTTTTTGGGAAACATCACTTGGTTTCCATTTACAAGTTTTTTAGCCACCATTTTTAGTTTTTCTCAGTATCGTCGAAGCAAATACTTTCTTGAAAACATCAATATTCTCTTAATTGTTATTGTGATTTCTCTTTGTTCTGTCTTGGGATAGCAACTGTGGAAATTCAAGCACCACAAAATTTAGTTTGCTTACATAGAACACTATTAAACATAAAATTCTGGATCGTACTCTTAAAAGCTATAAACTCAACTCTTTAGGCAAGGCAAACATCCAAATAGCAAGTCACCGTAAGTCTGAACTGGATGAGCCTATAATAGGTAGCTAGCTGTATGTAGGGAGTAGTTAACGATGCACTCAAGTTATCAGCTCATTTAATTACCCGCATATGAAATAATTGCAATTACATTTTTCTGTGCACATAAATTGGTTCTTTATTTATAGAAAACTTAAGAGAAACTAACTAAAATGGTGCACAATTATCTAAAACAAAATATTCAAACGAAAACGGTTTTTTCAAAGTAATTATTAGGTAACTAATAATGTTTCCTCTTTCATATTATTATTCATTAGAGCTATCCGTCCAACAAATGGTATTTATACTATAATGTTTTTAAGCCAAAAAAGGTAATAAAACCAGAAAATGTAAGAACGTGTGGGGTTGGATAAACAACCCCTTAGTTTAAATGGGTTAATAATAAAAGCAGATTTTTTAAATTTATTTAACTTCTATTTTTCTGGGGTGGGCCAGACGGAATTCTGGGGAGGGCCTGGCCCCCCTGGCCCCATCGCTAGTTACGCCAATGCTAATGCAGCAGGCGAAATAATACGGTTATCCCTATTCGGTCTTCTATAAAAAAACACTTAGGTTAAGCAACCAACAATACACCCACACTTCAACCGTTATCTGCTCAAGAACTACTTCTGGTCATTGTCTACACCTTTTTCTCCAACCACCACATTAAGACCTTTTGGTCATTGCCGACAAAAAAATTACTTCTTTTTCCCCCACAAGAAATTCCTCGGTAAGGAGACCTTCTAGTCATTGTTGACAAAAAAAATACTTTCTTTCCTACAACGACCTTCTGGCCATTGCTGTCAAAAAAGTACTTCTTTTTCCCCCACAAGAAATTCGTCGGTAAGGAGACCTTCTGGTCATTGCTGACAAAAAAATTACTTCCTCCCCTACAACGACCTTCTAGTCATTGCGGTAAAAAATATTTCTTTTCTCCCCACAACAAATTATTCGGTAAGAAGACCTTCTGGTTATTGCTGACAAAAAAATGACTTCCTTCTCTACAACGACCTTCTGGTCATTGTTGACACAAAAAGTACTTCTTCTCCTAGAAGAAACTCTTCAGTCACCTTGACTCACCCCTGAGGGGATGATGACGTATGCTTCGCATCAATATGCCATCGAATGTCACAGTAACCGACTAGCTATACTACTGATCCTGCCAATTTGGGTATTTGTAAACTAAGTTATGCGCTGGACCCTCTTATGGGGTACGTTTGGTATGTCGTACACATCCCATTCAACATTAATAGTAGTTGTTTTCTTTCGTGTGTATCGTTTATTTATTTTAGCCTAATTTTATCGTAGCTCATCCGCCCCGTGTGATACAACAGAGCCTGAGTTGGTAAGGGGTTGAATCGGGCGCATTTATTGATTAATAATTGGTTCATTCGAATCTCTCATACTAATTGGTGAATTACTTTTGTTTCTCTGGACGCCCACCACCCTATTCCGACATGCAGCTTGAGCTAGTTGTTTAGTTAGTGTTTCTACCCAACTGGTTTGCCGTATTGTAACATGTGTCACAACTTTCTGTAATGACATGAGTCATGGACGTATTTGTTGTTTACTAAAAGGCTGAAGCTGTTTCTTGTTTATCGAGGAAAGTTTACATTTTTTTTTATAGAATTGATAGGTGTTTAAATTTGTTCGTTATTGGGGTTATTACGATAAGATGCTTTCTAAAATGATTTCCGCTTTATGACTTCGGAACATTTTAAAAGCAATATTGGTCTACCCGGGAAGAATTGATATTTGAGGCGACTAACTGTGAATTTCTGCAAACACTTCTGTTCTTTAAAGTCGCCCGAGCAAATACCAAGAATAAAATGGCCGGCTAAAATGTTTTTTTAAAGACCCGTCATGCATGAGTTTAATAACGGAGGAATCCTGACAGGCATGCGGATAAAAACTTGCAACGCGTCCTTTCTCCCACAAACCGAGCCATCAGACCATTTACATTCAAAAAGCGGCTGTTTTGGTTCGGTAACGAGGCACGTAGGGCCGTAACGAAATTCCTGCCATTGTCTAGCTGCAAATTAATAATTAAAGACAAAAGCCTGCAGAAGAATTACCAACGACCGCGCCGACAACCTTCCGCACGAACGATTTAAAGAAGCTCTCGTTTCACGTTACGTCGCCCCTAAATTATTGAGCACTTGCGTGAGTATAAATTAATAAAGCGAGCAGCGAGACAGAAATAGTATAATTTCACGTCGTTTAACGCTTCGCGTGCTCCCTGACTGGTAAACGTGTAAATTTGTTTTTCTAATTAATTTAATGGTAATTGTTGGAATGTTGTATGCACGCGTGCAGGAATTCTTCTGTAAAGTCTGAGATTTAACGCATCTTTACTGTATTTTATAATAGTGCGTTTGTGTTTTAAATTTTCTTTTCATATTGCCATACATTTTGAGATTTTAGCACTTGGATTCGTGTCCAACAATGCCCGAATTGTCACAATCAGGATGGCAAGAGATACTTCGGCATGTATCACATGCGTACATATCTACTACATGTTACTTATTGATTTTTAAAATGCATTTTCTTCAAAATGAAAGATACATTGTTGGAAAACAATTTCCATACAATTCAATTAACTTAGCAGGAACGACAATAGAAGAATCAACGGCAAAAATAAAATCAAGGAAGTCACTGTCAGCCACTCTTTTTAATATATGTATGAAACCCCCCACTAGCAAACGTAATTGCACGTGAATCAACACACCAAAGCTGCACAGAAATAATTGTGTATACAGATGATGAAATATTTAACAGGACAAAATAAGGAAGCAGTAGAAAAAAATTTATTGAAAACGAAGATAAGTCAAAGTATTATGCAAGACAACAGGAAAAATTGAAGTTTCTGCATAGGCATAGAACAATCTAATTTGCAGCCGAAAGAAATTGCCTACACGAAATAAGGATCGTCTGAAACTAGTAGAAAGCAATATTTTAAGCAAAATACTCGTACTGGAACTAATCAAAATAACAAGCAACGCGACAATGCTATAAAAAACACTAATTAGTAAAATAAATAAGAAGAGAAAATAACGTGGGAGTTTTGAAGGCCCAAACATTAATATGGTTCGCATAAGGAATGTACGGAAATGACAGAAGAATCGCAAAATATGGAAGTCAACAAAATCAGAACACATAGGAAAACAAAAGAACGTTGTCGCCTGAATAAATTGAATTGAAATACAATTAGTGTGTTTATATATATACGCCGCCCACTTTTACCACAATCGAAGCTTGAATCTATCGAGCTATCCGATTAACGTAATAGCCTTGCGGTACGGGAAGCTCTCGAGTAAGCTGCCATAATGAATTTCTACCAGAACCCCGCCAAAGAGCATCCAAAATGGTATAAAAGCAAAATGCTTAGCCTCTGAAAGAAAGTTGGGTCTAGCGCTCCAACTGTGCCTGTCGTAAGCCTCATGGAGGAGGGTTTAAGTCCCGTGGTTTGCAGCCAGAGCAGTCTTGAGCTGCCGCCAGTTCGTCGCGTCGGTGAGTTCGAAGTTCTAAGCCTTTTCCTGAAAACTGCTCCTCCAGCGAATCCGATACCTTGGCGGTACAATTTCTTGCTAAACCTGCTTTCCCGAGCCAAGCAGATACCTCGGTAGTGAGACTTAATACCTGACACCGATTCATAAACTGTATGAGGCTCTTGGTCTTTAGCGCGTGTCTTGCAAGTTCGGGTTTGGCTCGTCGAACTATGTGTATCAAAAACTGGGATAAAATTGTAAAAAATGGGGAAAACCGCCAAATCACATAATAATCTAAAGCAAACGATTGTGAAGACAATGAGGAGTTCTCCCCCTCAAATATTAATGAAACCAATTCGGGAAGATCTATTCAAATTGCTAAAGAACAAAGCAAAATAATAACTTTCTTGCGCTGTAAGATATACGGTCAAACTAAAGCTCTGACTAACTTTAAAGATTAAACATTTGTAAAAATGGGATTTTTCGCTACATAAAGCATGACGATGCTGCTATTTTTTCTAAGTTTTTTCTATTTTTTGTAATTTACATTCTTCGTTTTAGTTTTAGTTAATGTTGGTAAGCATTAAGCTATTGTGGATACTTTGACTTTTATCAACGTGTTCTAAACGAAATTATTAGTGGGTTTGCTTAACTAATCAAGAGAAAAGTTCCAGTTCTAATTGTCAACGGTACAAGATTAGAAGAATATAGAACGACTATTCCTACTGTGAATGCTTTTTTACATCCAATCGATGTCACGGAACCAATCGGTTAACTTTAACCTTTTACATTTAGCTGATGAAATGCGTAAGCGGGTGAATCAACTGGATCAAGTTTCTAATACTCAATGTTTGAATACACAATAATACTGGCGCCAGTCCTTCTCCACGTTATATAGCCACTGTATACGCGAGTAGAAGGGGTTTATGATTTAAAGGCTACCCGAAGCAATCCGAATCATTCTCGACGTACAATGCACTTCTACCCTGCGTCTAATTCTAATATCTTGGAATTCGGTTGCTATTGCAGATTTTCTGGTCAGTTAAGCCAATGATTAATACTCACCTTGGGTCCGCCAATGGCAACCTTTGGATATCGCCGCAAGTCGGACTTTGCTATCTGAAAGAACTTACGTACAGCTGCCATCCACCTGGATCTGGTGCAGATCGCGGACCGCCCCTTGCGTGGTTGGACAAGCTACCTCTACGACGCCTCGCAATGCAAGCAGTTTTAGAAAACCTGCAGCTTCGTTGAAACATCTACTGCTTTAGCTAGCACAGCTGCAAAACCTAGTTTAACTTTTTAGTGGAGATTTCGTGTGTCTTTTATAAGGCGATTTATGTTTGAGCGCGATTTGGTAGCTCCACTAAACCTCTGATAAAGATTTTATTTGCATTTCTATTATTCTTAATTTGAACTTTGTCTCCTTCATGTCAAGTATTGTTTTCCCTACATCTGTGAGACTACGACCAGATCTCTCAGTCCTCTGCGCATATATTCAGATGGGTTTTACTGCTTGTTTATTCTATGTCCAAGCCTCTACGGTTAGTAATTTTAAATTGTCTATTTCTCCTGCAGCTAATTTATCTTTTGAATATTTTTCGTGTCTGGAGCAAGTTTTTTGTATTGGTTACAAGGCTTTATATCTGTCAACGCTTTTTAGTTATATGTCTAAAATTGTGTGTTTGTCTTCATTTTTCTTTTATTGGGCCATTAAGCTGTTATTTCAGGGTTAGCTTAATTCATGTAGCACTTTGTTAAATTTAAATTGATGTTTCCATTCTGGCCTCTTTCTGATCTTTGTTTTTAAATGCTGTAATGACATTGCTTTGGCTCCAAAGTGCTTCTAATTTACTGCATTGAAGCATTATGTTGTTTATTTTTGCAAATGCTGTAGTATTACTGCTGTCTCTTTAAATGTTATGGTGTTCTCATGGCTATTTTCTTTCTTTTAGCTTATATGTTTGCCTAACTGTTTTATTGTTTGCTTTCGTTGACCCATTGTAGGCTACTACAGCTTTAGACCTAGACTCCTGTTTCTCTAATATCGGCGTTTTGAATTCCATCTTGTACTTTGCGCACTACCTTCTTGTTTGCTAGTTATAAATGCATTATCTACTTTCTGTGCTCCTATCTCAGTTTCAAGAAGATTTTACTTCAAGTTGCAGACTTATTTTATCTCCAAGTGGGTATTTTTGCCACTGAATGTTGTTATAATTGCCCTCTTTTATGTAAAACTTTATTTCGACAAGCTTTATTTACTTTCCCGGCTCGTAGAAATAGATGTAGTACTGCTTTTACATGACCATTTTTGAGTGGAAGGTGAAAATTAAGATGTTTGCCTTATGCGCACCAGTTTTTTGGCTGTCCACCTGTTCTTAATATACCATTTCAATTATGTCACTGTCTTTGGCTGTACTCTGTGGAACCGTATCCAGTTGAATTGATGTGCGAAATAAAACACCAGCAGGTGGAAGCAACGCAGGTCTACGCAACTAGCTCGACTTGCTTCTTCTGAGTTAGGAGACACCAACAGCATCGATAGGCGAGGATATATAACCCAGTGGCGCCCGAAAAACTATTAATAGATAGTTACATCACACCCGAACTGAGTTAGACAGAATTTCCTACGCTTTCAGATTAGAACTAGGTTTGTGTCCCATTGACGCTACCTGAGTACATGTTTGGCCTAATTGTTTGCAAATTGTCTTGGTATGTCAAGGTTTACATATTTAAAATTTTTAAAATATGTAAATCTGAGAATATTGTTATGTTCACATTTTGACAAATGTAAACACGTCAATTTGATATCAAGGAACCCTAGCACTAATACATTTCCTGCGTTACTGTATTTTGATTTCTTTAAGTACTTCTCGTTTTCTCTAAGCGCCTGTCCATACCACTCTAGGGAAGTTTTTTTACGTTTTTCCATTCCCATTTTTTTTATTCTGCTACATAGACTTGCTGTTTCTTCTAGCTTCTGGTTTTCTTCAATGTTTCTTAATATTGGTCGGTTACCAGTCCACAAATTGTTATATTTGGGATTATTTGAATTTTCTTTGTATCAGTTTGGCTTCATGACAAGTTTGCTTTATATGTGTTACCTAGCCGTGGCCAGATATTTACATTTTTTCTAGAAACTTGCCTCATGTAATATTAGCTTTAAAACTCCAGGAAGCTTCCTAGAACGCTGGCTCACTGCATGGCTCTATTGTAGCGCAATGTACTTACAATTTGGAACATTTCAATGAAGTAGGGCAGTAAAATAAATAAAAAGGCAGTAAAAAGCGCCTCGCGCCGCGTAAATTCTAGCGTCGAGCATTTTAGAGTCGGCGTTTTTATGGTCCGTTAGAACTTAATATTACGGCACCTTCTCTTCCCTAACCTCACTTAATTTTAGTGCCCGACTCTTTCTCCCGTATACTTGCCAAATTATTCCTCTATTTTCATCTCGTTTGCTGGCGCTGTTTCCCCAGTCAGGAACGTGATAACGGCGGGAAAAGCTCATATCTCCCACGTAGACTTCCACCTTGAATTAGCTCAACGTTCCTCCGATTGTTCTGCTATTAGCGTTATAAGAACGAAAAAGCCCTTTTCGGGTTGGCTGTGGGGTTGGAAGATAATCAGGAGTAAGCGTCCACCTGTTCCAGCGCATATTAGATTTTCTCCATACGTTCAGACATGAAAAGCTCATTCTTCAGTTGAACTACTTCGGAGATGTTCTCCTTCTAGGGCTTCTAATCTTCCAACTTCATTATTATTTGCCCTTTGCCGGCTCTGTCCTATCCATTCTCTGCGTCGTCAATTCTTGCTCTAATTTTCCCAACGAGCTTGCAAAGGGGGCTCGATTTGGAACTTTCTAGATAGTGTGCTAAATAATGAGTCTTAGTAATATTCCTTTACTTTTCTTGAAGAGTATACTAAAAAAGTATGAGTGGATAAGGAAATAGAATTAGTTCAAGTATTCTACTCGAGGTATTTGTATTACAGCTTGATTTTTATACTGGTACGCATGTAGGTATGTATCCGTTATATTCTCTAGTAACAAGCATTGTAGTGTAAAGGTATTATTTTTTTCAGAAGAACAGGCACGATTGTGTGTTTTTGGAATTAACAGTAAACCTCGCAAGTGTGTTTAATAAAACTTCTTGTAGTAGAAAAAAATCTGACTAACTAATCAAGTTTGGAACATAATTAAAAGAGAAAAATTAAAACCCATGGATTAGACGACGCATAAAGGTAGAAAATAAATCGACAAGATATATTAACACTGCAAATAGAAGAAACAAAAACGCATATATGACATCAATATATCCATAGATTGAAACTTACAAAATTGAACCTAGGGGACTAATTAAAGGATTTTATCCCCGCTCCCTACCTGTCAAAAACGAGTACGGTGCAACTCTCGCCATCAGAACTGAAATCATTGAGAAATGATGCCACTATTTTGCCAGGCATTCATAGCGTTTGAAATTTTGAATCTCTGTCTTGAAGAACCGCGGAAATATCTTATTGATCTTTGTCCAAATTTAAAGAAACCACTATCTCAGCCATTTCCACATGTCGACGCCTCCTGAAGAATACTTTTCATACATCCCGCACAGCGATCACTTAATGCTCGTTGAAACGTTCCCGACATAACGTCAAACATTGACGCCGTTCAGCTCACAGAACTTCCGTTTTATTATTTTCGAGTCAGGAGTTCTGATCATCTGCGAGCCTACCTTCGTCACTTAACTTGGCGAAAAGCTATTCAATACATTTTGTCACATTTTTGTACGATGCCCCAGACTCTGTGTCCTTCCTTGGTTTTTGTATTACAACGCTTATTAGGAAATGCATTCCGCTAAGTTTGATTCATGTTTATGATTTTATGTTGCATATGTTATTTGCTGTTAAGTTAAAGTTTTTTGTAAAATAAGTTTTGGGTCTTGTTCCTGTTCGTAGTGCAGTAACGCCTTCAGGTATGTGCAACCGTGTTAATATTGGATTCTCTATTGAATGCTTAAGCAAGCCATCGGCCAACCTCAGTGGTAACACTTGCCACCCTAACCGACTTAAAATGGAATACTATGAGTGCTATCTTAATAAGGTTCTTTGAAATGTTTTGTATTATTTTTATTTGTAAAGTCAGTGCAATTTCGTGCACTTTACAGCTCAGTAAGCATTGTCAAAGATGAATAGGTCTACATTTCACAACTGATCACTGTAAAATAGATATTTTTAAAGATTCTGAAATGAAGCAAGACTTATATCTTGGAGCAGAACTCCAAACACATTTTCCACCGCCAGATTGGACTTCCATTCCATCAGAGGCATTTAAAATTCTAAAGTGACGAGATAACAGTAACAAAAGCATTTGTCTACGTATTCCCTTACCTTTCAAAGTATAATTAGTTTGACTTTCGAGACCAAACGCCGAAGTTCAAGACTTCGATGACCCTGACGAGCTACTGCACACCCAATAAGCTTGTTACATATCCAGAACAGGGATTTACCAGTAATAAGTAGATGCGCGAAAGCAAATCCGACTACCATTAAACAGATGTATAGATTAGGGGAAAACCCTCATAAATCTGTTGGTTACATAATCAATGCGGTAGGTTGAAGAGGGAGATAAATCGGGAATTTCTGCTAATCGGTAGTGCACCGAGCAAATGACTTATTGCGAGAATGTGCCCACGATAAATTGTGGAAGTTTTCCTTTGTATTGGCCTGCCGCAACAAGTAGAACAAGGCATCAATTGGTCAAGTACAAGCCAGAATATTTTGAAGTGATTTTACGGAGGTCCAGTTACCTTTGTAGTGCGAGTACAAGGTGCATGGGCGAGCAATGTACGTGTGGTTCACCGCAGCCCTTTAATGGGGCTCCCGGCTTCAGCGAAAGCCCTCCAAAACGTTATCCAAGTGCGAGCCGATATCCAGGTGCGGTTACAGCCTTGCTAACAACGGGCCGGTAGCGGCGTCCTGTCCTGAGCATCGTGGAACTTTCAATAAGGGTGCAGGTACGCCGAGATCATCCTAGAAGACATTAAAGGGTTAGATTTTGCCAGCTAAAAGTGTCTTTTTGGGATTATGATAGAATAGCGTCGGTTTGCGTTTATCTTCCGGTTGTGGCATCTTTAGAAGTGTTTTGCTTCGTGACATGGTATACTTACTTTCAATCTTCTTGACAAAACAACAGCGTTTACTGCGGGGACATAAATAATTTAAATAGAACACGGAGCCTGTTCACTGTATTTTCGACACCAGACAACCATCTTGGAACCGTCAAAAAAATCTCACGTTAGAAATTTTCGTCAGTTAAATAGCTAGCATACAGAGTGTGGTATTGCATTTTCGCATTGCATATAATTTCCATACTCCCCTACATTTAACCCTTAAATAACTGAATTCCTACATTACATATGCCTACATAGAACGAACCACGAAAGCTTGCAGCATTAAATATAGGGAAAGCAAAATACTTACTCGATGACACTGCGCTTTTAATTTGGTATTGAAGTAAAAACAACATGAACAATTAATTAAGTTAATATTTTTGATTTGGATACCACTGAGCATACAATGGTTTAGCTATAGAAAAATGTCTATGGCAACCATATACATTGATGTGTTTAAGAGACTATTTACTATTTATTAATGTAAAATGCCATACGCGACAAATTTATTCGCCATTTATCTGTAGTACATGATATCTGAACCAGTAATCACAGATTACTGTGGTAAGAATATTGATTTGTCTAGTGTTAAAGTTACAGGTTCGTAATCTCCTGTAATTCTCTGTTTGTAACTGGTAATAATAGTTTTATACTCAATGTTGGGTAATGAACTATATTAAAAATTATTCTGACAAAAATGCCGTTCACGTACGTAGATTCTGTTATTGTGTTAATTTTTTGGCGTGTCGACTTCTTTGGAGCGACATCTTTGAAGTGTCTTGACGTACCGCAATGTTGAGATAATATGAGGCATTTCTACTGCGATTTTCTTAAGATTTTTTAGCTGCACCTGCAAGACACCTCGTACTTTTTCATCATTAAAATCGTCAATCATTTTCCCCATTCTCACCATTCTGGACCGGCCTTGGTCTAGAATAACTATGACATATTATTTAGTAACCCAAGCGTATCCTCTTGTGTACTTGTACTGTTTTGGAAAATGTGTTTTTGAAGATTTATAATGACATATATTCACGTTGAATTATGCCGGACTCATATATTTGATAGCTTCAACACTATGATAAAATTAAGAATTTATTTCACCCTCAGTTGGTGACAATTTGGGATTTTGCTTTCACTATTGTGTCTAGTTAGAAAATCCTCCGCTTATTAATTAATCAAATTGTAGATATACTACAATACACAAATTACGTCCGTGTAGTCATATCGCCAGCTTGACGTCACTGGCAGTACAAACTATTTTGATCTGATTTGATCCAGATCATCCTGTAATTTAAGCCGGATTGAGAGAAGTAGAACAGGATTAAAGTCTGTGATACCCCACACTAACTTCTTTAGGTTTACTTTGGGTTAGTTAGTTAGTGTTATTTTTGGGGAGACTCTAGCGAGTCTAGCAAGTAGGGCTTTATATGCCCTTTTTGCCAACCCCATGAACAAGGTCTAGGCATGCAGAGTACCAGGTACCTTTGTCCTACATAGAATTTTGCCGAGACTAAGGAGTTCCAACCTTAACAAGGGATCTTTTACATGCTACACATCGTAGTAACATGGGACCCACGGCTTTACATCACTTCCGAATGATGGCATTCTGTAGAGGTTTTCATCCGCATTTTTTTATTTATAAAAATCTCACCGGGATCAGGAATCGAACTCTCGACCCTTAGATCAGTAGCCAGAATGCTTACCACTGAGCTATGAAGCCCGGCTTTACTTTGGGTTAGAAGACATTTGTAAGACTGCTCCTAAGTATGTCTGGATTTTTGGGATAAGATCCAAGACCAAGATCGAGATTTAATATTTTCGACCGAAGCAAGACTGCAGTATAAGTTACAGTGACTAAAACTCTTCACATGGTACCAAATTTTTCCAATAGTAAGTATTGTCGAGTGTGTAGCCGACTGACAAAACGTTTGCATTTGCAGTCGGCAGGTAGGGGTTTCGAGCAGCACACCAGAATATTGGTAACATTGGACGCTCTCCGGTCGTCACACTACTATCTTTAGTGGTCGTGACCTCTAGGATGGAATTCTTTCTACAAATTTAAAGGGATAACCTAGTCACCTTCCCGGGCTGCGCCTGAAGGAGGCTTATAAAATCACACTTCGTACGGCAATAACAGGCCATCAGACAATACGGAGAGGAAGAAAAAGGAGACTTATTCTTATTGCTGTATACCTTCTACGCACATTTTTGCTACTTTTGACAGTGGTGTGTGTTCTGCATTACAACTACTCCTGTTATGACAATATGACATCACCGATGCAGCGTCATAGCCAATAAACGAATGTGTTCGTCTTATGCAGTATGTCTTAGTTTTAAATCATACTCAACAAACGTTGCCTTCTTCTTTTTTCCTTTCACATTTCCCACTAATGCTTTACTGGCTCTGTAGCTGTTTTGGTCTTTCGCCATTCACCTAACTTCTTCGATTTAGTTTTCTCTCTTCCTTGCTATCTCCTTACAGTTATCTTTCCATTTGACTCGAAGTCAGTCTCTTACTTTTTATTCTTCTGCTATTCTGCCATACAGCATCTTGAGGTATGTTGCGGTTCTATGCTAATGAGGTGTCCGCGTCATTTAAGTTTTTTCTTTTAAATTTTATTAATTTTTGGTTATTGTAGTTTCTGCTTCAAATTTATTTTTTCTTGTTTTGTTACGATTTTATTGCGCATCTATTCGATTTCGATGCCTGTAGTATTTAGTCCTTATAGTTACACCTCCGTTGCGCATCTATTCGATTTTAAAATCTACGCTACTAAGTTCGTATTTCGCGCGCTTGTGCCTACTACTTGGCCTGACCGTTCTTTTCAGCCTTGCCGGTGTAAGCGTTAGTGTAAAGTTTCAGCGAATTTATGGGCTGGAGTTAGATTTCTTTTGGGTAATGTTTGCCAGCTCTTTTTAGGGCGGATTCGAATTCATAAAGTACTAAGGAGAGAACATTAGTTCCAAGCCATTTTCGGCGGATTTTACGCTTGCCCAGTGTCACACTTGCTCGGAAGATTGTATTCTATCTTAGACTCTTTTTCCCGTTATTGCAGTCACCAAAGAGCCGTTAGGGTGATATTTGCAGAGGTGATAGTTTCTACCACGTTTGGATGCTGAGTGCCGCTTAGAGCATGAACTCGAACCGTGCTATCTTCGTGGCTCGTTTAAGCGCAGGAAGGGACCCGACCCAGAAGTCTGCCTTAAGGTCTAAGTCCCTTTTTGCGTCGAAACTTCCCCCGGCGATCAGTGTTCTATCGCACGAGCTTGTTCATGTGTTTTGAAATCCGGATTACCGACGTGACCTTGAGGGTCGACTGCACCTGGAACACGCAAAGCGTTTCCTTCCAAGCTGTGAAATAGACATTGCTGTAACTTTGCCTTCCAAACCTCCGTCTAATTTTTCATGTGTGCAATAACTTTTTATTGCTATTTTATGAACCTCTAAGTATGTACTAGATTGTAAGCATTTAAGTGAGGTTTAATTTTTCTTAGATTTTCACTTGCGTGTACTTCTTTCAGTACCCTTTATATATAGTGCGTTGGTATATGACCAGCCAAGAGCAGACGTATAAGGTAAAAAAGTAACATTTGGACATACTGGTTTAGATCACAAGATATTTGCAGATCGCCAAATTGAACTGAAATGAATGCAATAGCAACAAGTGATTTTATAAAAAAAATCCACATAACTTGTAATCATCGTTAGCAAAAGATCATGATAAAACGAGCTTTAGCGACTATACTTTCAAATGTGATAGAAAGTTTAATAACGTGTTGTTTGAAGAAACAAAGAACCCCTTTTTTTATGCTCTACGGTTTGGTCCGTGAAACCTTGACTTGCTATCTTTTCCTAGGTGTATTAGAATTGTTTTGGCCATTTGACTACCAATATTACCTTCATGTGAACCAATTTCTTTATATCCTCACTGTTAGCTGACTGTGTTCTCGATATTTGGTAGATTTTTGTCATATAATCCATTTCTGTTAAAGATAGCGTTCTTATATTCGTTTAACTCACATCCCGTAGTGTTACCCCATAAAGAATGATACCTTTCACAAACATGGTACAACAATATTGGCCTAAGGAAAACAATATATCCTTATTTAACCAGAACCAAATACAAAGAACGGCGACTATGCAATTTACCAAAAACCAAAATACTAAAAGTAAAACTAGAAACGACTAGCATTACATAACCGTAGGATACCAGACCACAAAACGAATATTTTATGCTGTAACATTGAATGTTGATGATCGGACAGACGTTTGAGCAGCATTCCATTAAAGACACTTCCACATCTGCCTGAAATGTACTACTCTAGGCAGATCTTGTAGAATACGATGAGAAGTGACATTCTAGGATATTTGATAGACATTTGGATGGTCCATTCTTATCCGGTTTAACCAGCAGGTATGACGTACAGCAATCTCGACAGAATACGAACAAGAGGATTTATGCGCACCTCCACGATATTAAAACTAAACTTGAAGAAGCTGTTTGGTAGACATACATTCCAGAATTAGCTATCCGTCATCATCGGGTATTCAAGTCCGTACCAAATACCCGTATTATAGAGCTATCTTCACCCCAAAAACGCCAACTCTTCTCGAATTTTACTTACCAAATGAACCACGAACTGCTTTTTCTCGCATTCAATTCTTAAAAGTACGCCTGCGGAAATCGTATTTACTACCGAAAGTACCCAGCGTTTACAAAGTGCGCTACCGCTACCTCAAAAACAAACCGGAGCAGTACAACTTTTAAATGCAGCAAAAACAAAATAGAAAACACGAAGGAACGTGTACTGGATGAACTCATTCTGATACATGGACAATGTTAATTTCGACTGCCACATTATTTGTCAATTTCATGGCATAGAGAGTATTCCAGTAATTAAAAAGTTGAATACAGATAACTTGATGAGTTCAATGCAAATAATGTTTTGTAAACGTAGTAAAAGAAGTTATTAGCAGAGTGTACTAATTAAAAGTATTATATAGTGTGATCCATAGGTGTTGAACCTAGACAATATTTAGTGGTTGAGCGTGTTGTGCATGACGTATTTAGAGTGGATAAGAATTTTTTGTTAAGAGCCAACTCGCTTGCAACTTTCTCCGTAGAGCATATCCTTTTCCCCTCTCGTAATGGATCCTTTGTTTTGATTATATTTTCTGGGGCTACCTTGGTTGTCTTTGTAATGTGTTCTTTTCCTAGCTGGAGCTGAGCGCAAACGGTATTGTATATGTTAAAAGCTTTAACAATAGTATAAACGTGAATTGTGTGTGCACAAAATTAATACATTACGCCAAATCATAATGAAAAAAATGCCTTCTGTACCAGCTCGTACCCGAATAGTCAACGTGTAGATCATCTTTGACACAAGCTACGCTACAATAGTTAACAACTGGTGGTCGTGTGATGTAAAATTAGATTACAGTAATCCTATGGTAATTATTGTTTACATATTCTCGTAACGTGTTAATCGAATTTCTATTTATAGGTCTATGTGGAATTTTATAACCATCTCAATTCTATTTTCACCTATTTTAAATTCAATTTAGACTTTTAATTATCCACTGATACTAGACGCGCGTGCGATAATCTTATATTTCTAAATGAATTTTCTAGTTGTCATTTGAGTAAACTCATTTGAAATTTACTGTTTACGTTCATAATACGGTACTTTCAAAGCTGTTCGATGATATTAGGAAACAATCATGTGAACCACGTTTTTCCTAATCCGATTATACGGAGTATTGGTGTACTACGTCAACACTCAAATACACCCTCTAATTGGATATCGACTGTACCACGAGGAACGGGGCTATTAATATGCAAATGTGGTGACCTGAACAGTAGTTACGTGGTTTGAATAATTTGTGTGTACAGACCTCCATTATACGAACCATTCATAATTACGATGTATTTTAGGGAATTTAATTCTCCCCCAAATGTGGAGCAGGATTTCACCAGCGTTTACCAGCGGCTTGAACTCCTTATTATAAGTAGGGAAACAAAGGCATACTGCAGGCCCTTCTGTGTCCTATAAAATTAGCAGCTTAATAATTGGGCGCTTGAAACCTGTCATTGCAGCCACCGCTTAATAAAAATTACACAACATCCGGTAGTTTCTCGAAAACGGCCGCCCAGGAAGAGGTCGTCGCCTCATTTCCACCGCCACGTCCGCATCTTCGGGGAAATTTCATTTCCAGCGGCAAAATTCTCCTCGCTGCAATTGGACGCCATAATTCTTATCGTGTGTCCAATCGTTTAGCAATTCTCAGTCATTTCCTGTTGCTGTACTCCCTGATATATCGCCGGCCTTATTAGATTTTAGACTTTTATTGGGCTTTGGGCTGGCCGTTAGAATTCCTGCTTTTGTTTATTCTAAAATATTTGCTATTCCAAAGACTTTCGACGTCTGCTCTTCGTTATCCAGTTCCTCTCTTTTTTAATTTTCTAGTAGAAGGCTATAAATCCTTCACAATCGAAATGTTTAAAAACGCTGTATTTCATAATTGAACAAATCAGTTTTCCTTCGGTCTTCTATTTAGGATTACATGTAGCCTCCGACGTATGCCGCATTTAAAATGTAGAACTCAATTTGTAAGGGCGTGTTTAAACGGAGCGCGTGGGCGACCGTGGGTCCCATTCAGTAATGAACCCTCCTGATTATAAAATGAAATGTACTTGTGCTCCTAATTTTCAAACACACAACTTATAGGAATAATAAATAATTGTTTTCTGTGATGATATCTGTATTAAAAGTAATGGGAGGTTTGTTTACAAAAACCCGAAAATAGTATACCGTTGAAAGAAGCCTTGATACTTTTGCCGCATTTTGTCCATTATTTGTACTAACTACAGAGCTTTGTGGTACTTCGCTAAGGACATTTCGTTAATAATTCCAAGCCAACTTTATAGCAAACGATCGGCAAGCAAAAAAGTCACGACTCATAATAGCCGACGTCGAACTCCAAAATGGTCCAATTCACACAGAGAGTGAAATGGTATAATTACGTAATCGTATGCTCTTGAAAATTTACGTCCAATAGAAGCCTCTTGCCGTCCGAATTTGGCAAATTTACGGCCAATACATCCAATTTCCCTAAGCTAATAATCTTAAATTTCGCATTACTTCTCGTTTTGGAATATAACGGCTTTTCATATTAACCCCCGGTCAAATACGTACATGCATCTTGCATGGTCCCGCTAAGTATCTACCGTATCTTAACCATCCTGCATGTCCACCGTCGACGAAGCCCTGGAGAAAATATTGTATCTGTCGCTGCTCATTCTCTATTGTCCCGCCGAAGCTGCCATGAAAGGTCTGCCGTTAGATAGCATGCAGAACCACCCAAATTTTGCCCGCAATATCCTTGGAGGTGTCCATTTTAAATTTACGACGCCCGCAAACCTCGATTAACTTTGGCAGCTTTTAAGCAATCGCTGGCCGAAAAGATTTTGCTCAGTTCTGTTCGATGTTGAATGTGAACTGCTTATCAGGTATACGTTTATTATTATTACAGGTGTTATTTACCGTCAATATGAAGTATATTTTATGTATCGAAGCTAACCTTGCTTAAATTAACAGCCATTTTTGTATGCGTTTACAAGTATATCGTGATGAAAGAAGTTTTGCCACATGTAACCGTTAGTAGTATAGAAACGTTCCAGCTTTCTACACCAGTGCGTCAATATTGTTTCCTTCTATGTGAGTTGCCGTCGGGTGAACACACATAAAGGTTTTGCAGATCGCGCAACGTGACGTCACGAGAAGAAGGTATAATTCTCACGAATTGTTTTCGTTATCCAACTGCAATTACCTTCACTATCGCGAGCGAGCCCCGTCCTATTTCATGCTACAACTCGCTCCCGCCCCACTAAGCATTCGGACCCCGTTGATCTTGTTACACATGTGACGGTGCTTATGACAAGAAGTAGTAGCAGTAAAAAGCCTTATTGTTGGTTGCGCTAACTAGAGAGCTTATAAACTCATCTGTAATTATTCTTTTCATAACTTTGAAATTTATTTTGCTAAATAATGAACACCGAATTGATCTGTCGATAGAATCATGTGCTGATTTAGAGACTGGTTTAGATATTTGTGTGTTCGTCTAGTCATTCGTCTAATCTTGGAAAAACCGTGTTTTGTTGCTTTTCCTATACAAATTTATATTGCAGCTCATTGCTAAATTCAACTGGATCCTGTTTTTTAAAAACGCCAAAACCGATTAAGTTTTATGGACATTTAAAATACTAGAATGACTTTCTTATAGTCGAACATGAACGCAGCTTTAGCTAATTTGTTCTCGTTTGAGAGCGACGTTTGAATCTATAGAGCCTTGTTCTTTTTGTGGTTTATTCAAGTGAATTGTTGATAGCGTATATATTTTTGTGTTTATCATTTTCGGGTGTGTATACAGTAGGTAAATATAATAAATACGTCGACCTTATCATAGTCCACTCAACAGAACGAGAGATGCCACATAATTTTCAAAGCTGCACTTTACATAACATTTACCAATAAAAGGTTTAATGCGTTTTAGTATTTCTCTTAACGTAGCCTGAGACCATTTTCGGCAGCCACCCGGCTAGGCAACTAGCCTAACCCGTTGAATTGATTGAAAAATACCTTTTCACAGCGGCACAACCACCTGAAGTATTGGTACGAAGGTCGAGGGCGTTGGATGTGACCATCCCTGTTGTCAAGTTCAAACTTGCTACCTACCAACTGGAGAAGCAAATGCTTTTCCCGATAGTCACAAACGCTTCTTGGTTTAATGCAACTCATGCAGTTCAATAGTATTTACAGATTTTATACTTTTTTCTGTTTAATAGGCTAGATCCCTTACATTAAATGCTTGGGCACAAAACCATTTTGTTCTAGGCTTGAAAAGCATTAAATTGGCACGAAAGTTAGCTATCAATTTAGAAAATCCAATAAGCCATTTACAATCAACAGCTACAGTGCTTTTGTATAAAATCAATTATTTAACCATAAAACTGACCTTATAACTTTACCAATGTTACGACCATAAAGTGAGGTATCTTTCCAATTTTGAGATATTGAAAAATATTATAAATTCAGTGGCATGTTACATGTACAATGTTGGTAATGTAACGAAAGGAGCTTTTTTACTCACTGGTTCTGTCATCCCCCCAAGCGTGCAGAACTACGCACCCTAAAAGTCTGTATATTCTAAAACACCTTTTTCAGATGATCGTATCTGCAAGCCAACTGACGAGTTGCCCAGAGAGCTGCAGCCTTCGCTGGCGTTCGACATCCCATAAGAAGAGTATTCTTTGTTTAGTTTAAATGGTGAATACCTTTATTTAGTTAACAAACACTATTACTTTTGTAAAATGTATTTAAGTATAAACATTATAATATTAACCCGTAATTTATTACTCCAGAAATTTTCTAATCCTGGCCAAGAGCTACCTGTGCGCATAAACAAATATTGATAATAATTGACATAATTAGTCAGATCAGAGTAACCATCACAAAGAAATGTAAAAAGTTTCACTATCAGTTCCATGTTATGCGCTTAATATAGCTAAAAATTATACTCAACCAACTAATAGATACAAACTATATATCTCGAGCAACAAGGAGACGTCAATAGGGAAGAGCCCTGATATTTGTTAGGAACTTATCTCTCGCGTTTCCCCTTTAAGCAGCTGAACCACCCATATGTCAAAAAAGGATCAGAGGTTTCGGAAAATTGGAAGTGCAGAGCTCGATAAATCAAGACAGCCTAATAAATAACCCAGTAAACCGACTGTGCAAGAGTTTACGTTTCAATAAAGGGTCTTGCTTCGAGATGGTCGCAGTGTACTAACGCCTAATCACCTTTATTCATTACAGTCACGGATTCGAGGAGCATATTAAGACCTTTGCAGAGCAAACGAACGGTCCATCCGTCTCCCAGCGGCTCATTAAGATTCAGAACGGCTTTAAGTGTTGAAGGGCTGGAAGAACTAAATGACCTACTTCTTGATTTAGGAGCTTGAGGAGAGCCCTCATGATAAATCTATCAAACAGGAAGCTTTCGGTGGGCAGTGCGAGCGAAATAAAGCCTTCTAGGGGGATCGATAAAACCCTTATCAGGGGAGAATCCGAGAGAGATATCGAAACTGACAGCCGTTGTAATTATTCTGTTCGGACATGAAATGAGGATGTTTGCGGATAAATTGGCGGCTCTACCTTTTTGGTCGCGTTCTTCGCCGATCTTTCAATGAAGCGCGAGCTGGGGCGTTCTTTATGGCCAGGGTCCGTTCGCTGAACAACCCTTCTAATCTAAATATCCTTCAGCAGAAAAAGGTTAACTGATCTATTGCGATACACGGACCCAAACTGGCACCAAAATGAAACGATGTGATGGTTGCCCTTTTTTTGAGTTTCTTCCAAATTATAGCTAAAATATACCACGGCGATGTAGTTATGTACAGACGGAAATTATCACAGATTTGGTTATTATCAGGAAGAGGGAAGTTGATAGCCGTCTTCACATTTTTTGTAAGCTTTATAGCCACTCGATAACTATTTTACAAAAATCTACATCTCATTTCATCTTGAGTAGTATTAGTTGAAAGTTGTCGACAGTGTTTCAGTGTTTTTTGGAAACTACTTTTTGAAGCTTTATCGTAATAATTAAAACAAAAAAGATATTGAATAACTTCTGCCATCTTTTATAAAGTAAACTATAAAAATTATTTTTTTAAATTTTTTTCTTCGTGAACATTTAACTTACATTTTGTCAGCCAACACTGGTTGCTCACCCTTCAAAAACCTTAAGTGAATTTATATTCCATTAACTTAGGCTAAGCTACCAATATGTCTCTGACTGTCTGACTTACTCGAATACCAGCGGGCAACTCAACTGGATTTTTAGAAACAATGCATTCATAAAAGACGATGTAATTAAAAAAATATATAAAAATGGTAGCTTAGCCTAAGTTACAAAAAAATTCTTATGAAATCGTTGTGAAATGCAGTTACTTTCAAGAAAAATGTGTTGTAATAGTTGCGGATTGCAGTCACCATGGGTAAAAAATGTTCTGATATGGTTGAGAACTACAGTCTGTTACGTGCAATTTTTGCAGTAATTAAAAATTAAGTTGATGTCCAAGAATTGTCTTGAGTTACCAGCAATTCCTTACTGAATGGTTGGTTGCCTAGCCAGACTGTTCATTTTCTGTATGTATTTGGAAAATCCTTGAATCTCTAGGGGGATTCTAAGCCATTTTGAAAAGGTTGTCAGTATGATTTTCGGCAGCGATTTTATTAGGTTGATCATATGAGATGATCCTTTTTAGTATTGTTCCTATGATTTTGGAAGTTTCGCTTTATGCAGCTAAACAATTCCAAAATTATTATTAAACTTGTCGCTAAGTCTTAAAGAATCGTGTGTGAATTGCTGAAATTATCTGAGTTATGCTAGGATACAACATTATTTCTGTGCAGTCGCTCACTTCTGATCACCTTCCAACTTCGGCTTTCTAGTGCCCTTTAGTGTCTCCTAGTACCTCGCTCTGCATATGCTTCTTCTGGGCTCTGATGTCACCTTGTAGAACACAGGGACAACCAATTCGTAATCAGTTATAAGGCTATCGATTACTTTAACTGCTCCCGAGACTGAGACCATATGGCTCTTTCCTCGTGCTACAACCGCAGAAAATCCTACCTACCCGATCTTACACATTTAGTTTATTTATTTATTTATTCCTACCCAGCCATCAGCCGTTAGACCAAATATAGACGTCGCTGTACATTTTATGGGAACTTTCAACCCTACTAACGGCTGTCATGATGTTATTATGGCATCCGGGACCAACTATTTCCGTGGTAGCCGTACCACGAGGCGCCGAGAGAAGCAGCCGCGAAACTCCCATCCAAGTACTGACCAGAAAGAGCGTTGCTTAACTCTACTGATCGTACGTGGACGCTTGTTCAAGCTACACCATGTTCAAGCTACACCACCCGCGACCCGTCGCAGAACCCTGTCTAACATCTTCAAGAACGCTGGCCCGGCTTGCTATACGACATATCCCCCAGTTACCTTCTGCCTATTGCGCTTGCGTGTTTGGATCGTATTAACTCTTAAACTATGAAAATACTCTTGGTCTAATTACTATTTTATTGGAAGCGTTTATATTTACGATCTACCCTATCAAATATCTGGCCGACGGTAGAGAGAATTCCTGAAATCTGTGGCTACAATAATGTGTTTACTTTGAGCTTTATTGAGTAGCTTAGTTTGCAACGCTAGCATCTGCATAAATTTATAAAACAAACATTAAAACTGTATTCAGTTTACGTGAAGGCTTCCGCTATGCTCAACTTAGCGCTAAAGGACTGACCCTGTTCGTTTTCCCACTCCATGGGAACCCAGAACCGCTGCACCGATAAAGCCGCTAGAAGGATATAAGAAGCTCCGCGACCAGATATCGTCCACTTGAGATTTCTGCTCCTTGAGTCCACCAGTTCTGATCCTGCCCAGTCCTATCTTGAGTCCATGAACTTACCCATATCCTGAAAACTTGACCTGAAGTTAGATTGAGGCGGCGACTGCCCGCAGTGCCCGACTTCTAACTTGCTTTCCGATAACTTAAAAACCCGCATTACAATCAGCCACTATAATAGTCCCAAAACTATTTAATAACATGGTTCCTAGGAATCCAAATTACACGTTTTGCCTAAATGTGCATCGAACCCTGTAGTCGCATGCATAAACCTAACTGAAGGGTCCGCCCTGAACGTTTAGAGACGTTCTCCGTAGCCGGAACTCCGAGCCCGTCTATGGGATCGACAAGGGGAAATTCTTCGCGAGCTGCCGGGATGTCAATGCCCGCGGCCGGTTTAAATTTGAGAAAGAAATCCAACCCGAATTTCACATCGTCGTCACTCCGACGGATAAACTATGAACTCCTACGACACCTACAAGGCCCGCAAGAACTCTTATCTTGGCATTGAGGTGCAGGTATCACTTACATCAGAGTGATTTTGCGTTTGATTCCAGCAGTGGTAGTAAAATCGCAGCCATCCGCGCCTTGGAGAGCATGTTAAGCTGTCGGTCCCGGTTGTCATTTCGGTGACAGGTGACAGTCGTTTGGTTACGTCAGAGGCGTTGGCGCAACTTAAAAACTCTGACACCAGGCTTCCTATCACAAGTCCTCCTAAATAGTTAGAACGTTTAAATATTTAAGATTGAGTACCAAGCGGTTCAGCGACATAAAGCAGTTTTCGATGGGAACTAAAAGTTCACAATAGAAAAAATAATTGAGATCTATGCTCTTATCCGAGCTCATCTGCAATTCTGCCGCTTGCTTGCTGTTCTCGCTTAGTAAATTGACTCCGTAATTCTATAAGTGTTATTTGTGACGAAGCAATTAAACTGCGGCAAGCCATAAATTTCCATCCAGCTGAACGTACTTGGTGCATGAAATGAATCTTGATAACGATTTCATCAGACAAATTGGTGCGATTAAAACCCCTAAATATTGTTTTGATAATTATGTGGCTCTGTCAAAGTAGCATCTATTATATTCATTAATTTAAAGCAGCCAGTATAATTAGGCTTTTGCAGTTAACGGGAAGGGTGATCTCAATGGGTCTTCAATGATGTTAGTTTTCCTACGGGTGGGAGTCAGAAACTAGCAACACTTATTTTGCTGACGTTTGTATTATAGACCCTTAAGTTTGGAAAAAACGTTTGTGTAATGCGAATGAAAACTCTTTGGGTTTTAATGAATTCTTCTGCATCTAAATGAAACTTCTTTACATATTTCGCAGTTAAAATAAAAGTTTTTCCATTGTAAATTAGTCGAAGCAAAATTTAGTAAAGCGATTTGCTTTCTATTTATAAAGAAACTCTGTTGTACTGTACCGCAGGTTATCTAAATTAAATTACTTTGCATTGTAACTCAAGACATATGGCACTACGTTATTTATCATTTGTTTTTCCTTTATTTGTGATTTTGTCATACACATACCGTTGAAAACTATGAGTAAACTAAAGAAAAATATTATTTTTCTCCTGGACAGTAGTCTACTATGCTATAGCACAGTTAATGAAAGCATTTAGCTTTAGGTGATTAAAAAAATATGTTCTGTATAAAACATTTTGAGAAGAATAACACAAAAAAATGGTTTAAAGATAATATATCACAAGAAATTAGTTTCGTAGAAACAACAGAAATAGAAAAACAGTGCAGTAAAAATATTTCCATAACAGAGTATATGTTTACAACCTAAAATAATTTCTAAACGGCTTAATGCGGAATGTGATTATATTTATAGCCTAACTCAGTAACTCCGACGAATGCAGCAAATTAAGTAAAATGAAGGTGCTAAAAGAACTATTCTAGTTGTCTTATTTTAATTCCAACTGTATTGCTTTTAATTCAACACAAAATCGCCTTTAAAATATTTACTTTATCTTAATTTTCTTAATAGACCTTTATAAATTACCTTTTAATTTTGATATGAGCAGGCAATAAAATAACAAACTTTGTTTGCTCTAATTAACATTTACACCAATAACAGCTACGTTTCTTTGTACTGTAGTAAAATATATATGGAAGTAAATCCCCTCAGGAAGTGTTTTCTGAGGTAGCTGTACTTAAAATAGACGACGAAAATCTAGTGAATATACAAACATTTCGGATTTTGGAAAATACATTTTATGCTTCAATATTTTTGCACCAAAATCACATCGAATTAAGACCCGACCAGAGCAACAAAGATAATATGTAGTGTAGATTATCAAATTTGCACCACTCCATTGCGTAAGTAAGGTATTTCAGTGTCTAAACTGCTAAAAATACGGACATGCACGAAAATTTTGTCTTGCGCCTAGGGATGTGGCAAATGTGCCGGAAACCATCGACCAACGACGTTACAGGTATTAACAGTGAAGGTAATCATTCGACAAATATAAGGGAAATAAGTTTATATAAAGAACCTCAGAAGATAGAATTTCCATCACATCGATAAAAGCCACCGTTTGGACAACGCCTCTACCCCGGTTTATCGTATATTCAGATGGCAAAGACAACTGCTCAAACAATGCAGTCAGCAACGCGCGTGCTAGTATTTTTCTGTATTCCAAGCACCTCGTGGTTTTTAGAAAACACGAATGGTTGGCTAGACTTACCACTGTTGAACGGGGTACAGCGGAATAAAAAACCTGACTTCGTGTTATTCAGGAGCTTAGATCGGTCAGCGGTGCCGTGGGCTTAAATACATCCTGAATTTGGCTGCTGATTCACGCCCATAAGATAAACGTATAACACTTAGGGAGCTACCACAAATAACGGTTTTTAGCTGTGAAGAAAGCACAAAGCCGAAAACATTGAAAAAGGCCACATGAGGCAAAAGACTGCAATACATATCTGCAGGTAGAAAACGGCCGTAGAACAAGGCGAGCAACTACGAAAAACTTGCACGCCACCCATAAACCCTTAGATTTTAATATAGTGGTGGTTATGTTATTGTAAGCATCGACCATTAACAAACTAGAGGGGCATGGTCCACTAATAGATTTTAATCGAACAACACCATAATCATTGTAATCAAAACTAATACAGTGTTTAAGTGTTAAGTATGCAGAGTAGTTCTTCAAAGGGGCTACACCTACCATGCCATTAAATCCATTTATACAAATCATTTGATCACTAGTATACGAAAAATAGTCTTGCTTTAAATTCCTCGGGCTTGGCGACCAGTTAATTAGTATCACGACATATATGAGTTTGAATGTGAAATTTCATACCACAGAGGGTGGCATTCTACTGTGAGTGCTCTGCTGTAATTGAAGTATTAATGGCGGTAATTTATATGTAGTAATAGAAAGAATAAAAGAATGAGGTTTGTAATAGATATTTACTGCTTGAGTAGCTTTGCAATGGGCGGTGTATGTAATTGGATGGTGCACCTGAGTCGAACATTGGCTCATTGTTGATATTTCTGCATTGATTGCAGGAAACTTTGTTTTTTGGTTAATTTCCCCGTTATTATTTTTGGGTTGGTGACCAATCGGCACCGCAATATAGTACACCATGTACCTGGGCTTAGCTAACATCTGGCGAGATGATCACTAACTAGTACCTGATAAGCAATTATAAGAGATCCAAAACCCGCACCTGGATTGTCATGGCATGCTCATTTCCCACAAATGCCTTCTAAGTTCGGTTTGCTGCACAGAAAGAGGATATGAGTTCGAGCTCATTGGTTTAGTGAGCATTAGGCTAATGAGCATTAGATGCGGTAAGCATCCGTATTACAAGCATTTCACAGGTAGATCATAGGTGGTGCAACTAAAGATAATCCTTGATCTAGTAGATGTTACGTGGAAGCGTCGTGGGGGCCGCAAAACTTCCTATATGTACTATCAGCCCGAAGGCGTACTGCTAAATGTAGTAATGTTCTCTTACTTCTGTTTATATGCTTTGATTTACAATTACTAAGTCCTAAATTATGAA
Organism: Agriotes lineatus; assembly: GCA_940337035.1. Taxonomy (NCBI): domain Eukaryota; kingdom Metazoa; phylum Arthropoda; class Insecta; order Coleoptera; family Elateridae; genus Agriotes; species Agriotes lineatus. Next base: position 28,498,515 of record OW679203.1, on the reverse strand, counting down.
GAAGAAGAAGAAGATTTACAATTTGGCTGTTTTGTGCTTGCGAGCGAATGTGTGTAAACACACGCCACATGAAATCCACAACCCTTAGACCGAAGGGGCAGTTCCAAATTTTAGATAAGTCGCCAGCCTGTAATTTATAAATGAAGACCGATTTGAATACAAGAAAAAAATATCTCCGAAGCCAAAATCAATGTGCCTACATTTTATTAATAGCTATTTCTACATAACTAAAATAAAACACTGTAAACAAAATATAAAGAGGGTTGGGGCCGGTTTGTTTGACGATTCAGTTATGTTTTTGCGAAGCGCCCCAATACACAATATTTATGTGCAATTAAAAATACCCTAAAATTGTGTTTTAATTTAGAGAGTGTGTCCAGGGTGATTTGTAAAAGTGTTTTTTATTGTATTCAGCTTCGGTAAGTGATAGAACAAAACATCAATTGGTCAGAGTGCATCCCAGAGTATTTTAAAGCAGTTTTACGAAGTCCAGACAGCTTTGTAAGTGTCTGTCCAGGCGCCTAAGCTTGCAGTTAACGTGTGGTGCAGCCCAGCTCTGTAGTGGGCCCCGAGCGTCAATAAGAGCCATCCAAAAGCGATCCAAAGTGCAGCCGAAATTAAGGTGGAAAAGTAGTGCAGATTAGAGCCTTGCTAGCAGCCGACTTTCTATACATTTAGTAGAAATATATATATACATTATTTTTTTATAGCGGCATTCTTGAAGACAAAGTTCAAATGAAAAAATTAAAAGTATTCGACACTAGAAAAAAATATGCAGAATGAAACACGAAGTCAATAAGAATTCACATTGGCGAGAAGCCTTACTAAGTGTGTAACGTGATAATGTATGAAATATGTTGCAGTGGCCATACTGGAAGATAATATTTCTGTAGCTAGAGTGTCATATAAATTATTTATATATTGTTAAAGTGAGATGCTCGAAGTTAGTGCTCATGAGCAAGTCGTCTTTTCTGTCTGCATCAATGCTTCTTTATACTCGCCTACTTATGAACCTCATTTTCTGAAACGACTTTTTGTAAGAGAGAAGAATAAAGGTAATTACAAACTGCCGCTTCGTAGTTTCTGCGTTCGATCAACATCCAAAGTTGCAAGTTTGAGTTTCCCTTAATCTTTTCTATCTGAGCAGCATTCTGCTCTCGGAAACTTTGCGAAATATCAGAGCTTTGCGTAACTTCAGGAGTTATTTACTGCTTTTGTTATTGCGGGGTGGTTAAAATTTCCCATCAGTCGTCATATTTCTGCAATTTTGTTAATCGCGCGCACGTAGTTCCTTGCAAGAGCCCGGAGAATATGGCCGTCGAGTTGCCAGCGGTCGTTATCTACAATGTAGCGGCACTTAATATCTTTAAACATAAGGAATTTAATAGGGGCGCAGCCCGTAAAAAAGATCATAAATTACAATAAAATTTCGAGATAGCAGTTTTGTATGAGGTGCCACGTGCGTGGCATACCTCACATCCTACCCCACTATGAAGTTCGCTACAAAGAGTACTCCAGCAGTGCTGCAGCAAATTTGGTTAATTACAATCGACGGCTGTAACGATTACAATACCTGAGAGATTTCTGCGGATAGCTCGTGACCTGAATTTAAAAAGCATTTGCATGTGAATTATAATTATGTTCAGGACTTTTCAGGCAACTTGCGTTACGCGAGACTGCTTCAGGTGTTTATTGAAGCTGCAGTCTTGTGTGAGGTTTTATTAACCGTAAACTACTTTTTACGACTACTCTTCAGAAAAGTTGTTAAATTGCGGTTTTGCATGTAGTAAACATGCCGTTTCTAGTAGAAGACACCTTCAACACGTTCTTAGAAAAATAAAGATAAATAATTTATGAATTAATACCAATTCTATACCTGCAGGTTGTGCTATGTGTTTAAGCATCGGACTAGAAATAGCACATTGTGATAATAGTTTGGCTACTGAAATATATAAAACTTAAGTCATTCAAGAAAGTGTCACTGTGCAATATTCTCTGCCATAACTCTCTGAAATGCGTTTCTTGAAGTGTACTGTTTTAGGTGTTTTATGAAACTACAAGCCTTACTTCAGGTTTTATTAAGTGTTAACCTCCTTTTACGATTTCTCTTCAGAAAAGTTGTTAAATTGCAACTTTACAAGCTGTAAAGTTCCTGAAAACATCTTCACTGCATTCTTTAGAAAATACAGATCAATAATCAATGAGTGAATACATGTTTTATCACCACATCTGCAGCTACGTTATTTATTTATGACATGCAATTCAAACAAGGAGGGACCTTAGTACGTTAAACTTCAAGAAGGCACGATCTGCAGAGAAAAATGAACGTTGTGACAATGGTTTAATCGGTTTAAGTCTATATTGATGCTGTAAGTAGAAGCATTGATTAAATAACTCTAAAGATATGCAACGCAACGTTAAAATCTGTACTGCATCTCCCTGCTACCCGCGGCCCCCGCTTCCAGCAACTGGTTCGCAAGATCGTGGCGTCGCTAGTGGAAGATATCTCAACTTCCTTTCTTTGGCCACGGTGTGATTATATTTGACTGAGTTGCACTTTGTGTTATCAGTTAGGCAGTGAACATATATAAACAAATAACGAAGATTACGACGCTCAGCCATTTAGAAATGTAACTTTCAATGCTTTGACCCAGGGGCGGATGGGCCAGTCTGGATTTTGGGAAATTTCCCGAAGGTCCGCTGGCTTCGGCCATAACGGGGGCGGTCCTAGGGTTGCCAGGTGGCCGGGATTTCCGGGATTGTCCCGGAATTCATTGCTCTGTCCCGTGTCCCGTAATTTTAAGCTAATGTCCCGGAATGCAAAATTCCATCAAAAATTTACCTCTTTTTAATGTAATTTCGGTGCACTTTTAAAAAGTGAAGAAAAATACATACATTTCAGCATTTCACAGACATACAAATTGCTGGAGATATCCATTAGCACATACTTGGAAGAAAGATACGACTTTAGTTCAGTAATTTTACAAACAATTTAGTTTATTGTCTCTGAAATCAGAAAAAACTACTTCTAACTTGGGATTTGTTTCCTGAATATCCAGCATTTTTAAAAATTGAAGGTGTTATTGATTTTGACTCACTTTATTTCCAGTTTGCATGTCTTAAAACTGTATTTGATACCCCTCCCAAAGATATGCCCAGCGATAACATTTGGGCTTATTTGTTTAAAAAATGTATACCTACCATTCTCAAAAAATTGTTTTATTTGTCCTGTCGATACCAGTCAGCAATCCTTTTTGCGAACGAATATTTAGCCTGCTAAATATTCTTTGGACAAAAGAAAGAAATCGCATGTCTTTTGATCTTTTGAACTATGAAGACTTTTCACAGAATTTTCAACATTTTTAAACGGGCCTGAAAGAAACACACTTATAAAATTGTCCATATCAAATGAAAAGTATAAGTGGTAGTTGGTATTGGCGTACTGCGTACTGTGTAGTGGTATGTGGTGCGCATGTGCACAAGCATTTTTTTTATTATGAATATAAATTTATTTTACAACATACCCCCCCCCCCCCAATTGTCCCGGAAACGTTGGTTATAAATCTGGCAACCCTAGCCGGTCCATCGCTATGACCCTTAAAAAAATATTTAAAAACGCAGCGCACAAAAAGAATCACGGATTTAACCGAAATAAAAATTAGTAGCATAACATTCATGCTTATGAATATTGAGGCTCCAGTCTTAAACAAAATAAATAATGAGGAAGTAATCAATGTTCTGGCCGAAGAAAGCGATTTGTTTAAAAGCTCGCTTTTATATTAAGCACCGACATATTAATATGTATGTTTATGAAAACAAAATATAAGCGGATATGTAGGCCCGCTTTTTGAAAAAATATGATGTGTTTCACAATTTTTTTTCTGTCCAATACCAATGACCAGGACCAGCAACTAGTTGCCATTAGTTTTTATTTATCCTAACATGTACATAATATGTATTTTTACTTAGAGAAATATTAAAAGCGCTTGAAAAATACGAATAAGTACTTATTTTTTATAGCTCCCTTAGTAAAAAGTGCCTAACATTTTTTTAAATAAAAATGGACCGGGCCGGTGTTAATGGTTTCCCGGGCCGGTTTACTCCACCCCATCCGCCCCTGCTTTGACCCTATCGTCAACGTTCTTTAAGTATACGGCACCCGTTGCCAACGATACATAGGTTAATATTTGTTTCGTAGGTATTTGTATTTTAACGACGAAATATGGGAAAACTAGATTCACTATCAATTTCCAAAATATTTTATTTTTATTTGGTTTTCCCTGTGCATTTACTTGAGTTCGTATTTTTATTGGAAAAATCCAGGTTAATTGTTCACAATACGAATATTTAAAAAGTAATTTCTCCAATAGTATAAAAACGTCAAAGTTTAAAAAAGAGACAAGTGTAAACAAATACGAGAAAAACACATAATATTAATTTATTCGAAACGTTAATTTCCTTAAAATAGATCATAAACTCGATCAGAGCCGTAACGAGAGTATTAAGCGCTTGTGGCAATTTTATAACTTGCGCCCCCTTCATCCAAACATGCAAATAAAATAAAAACATTTTGAGAAATTTCAAGGTCAAACGTGTTAAAATTGAAAGTAAGCTTTAACTTGATCCGAGTTTGAATGCAAATTGGCAATTTTTAATGGAGCATTATTATTATTTTTTTATTTTAATAAAAATTGCAGTAATTTTGCGCCCTCAACGCAGTTGCGCCTGTGGCGGGCGCCACCTTTGCCACGCCCTAGTTACGGTTCTGAACTCAATAGGTTTCAATCATACAAATAAGTATATATACATTTCATTTCAAAATTTTCTTTAAAATCTTAAATTAAATAAACTCTATTACTACATGTAAATTTAAGACAATATTTTGACTTTTCTATGTTCCTTTTTCATTTTACTAGAAGCTATTCGCATTGAGTCGATACGTTTAGTTTCATTTTTAAGGTTTTTATAAATTTTTACCTTAATTAATAAATTAATAGTGTCCTCCATGTGGTTCTTACAAATTTGTTCACACAATTGTGCGGTTTCTGTAGTTAAACAGTTCGTGATATTTTTAGCAACATTTTTAGCACATTTAAAATCAGTGAATGACACATTAAAGAGCGACAATAACTTAGAAATAAAATTTATAAAGCAGTCTGACGGCCTCTTCAAATATTTAATGTTTTCTGCACCATAATCCTTACACAGTAAATAAAATTCATTGCCAGAATACAAATCTTCTTCAGCCTTAACAATTTTATTCTGGCATATTTCGCAGTTGTATTTATTTAAAAGCTTAAATGCTAGATAGCCAGCAAGATAAACCGTACTGCAGGATTCCAAATCTATGCTGGTTGTAGAAGTACTTGGTTGAGGGTCAGGTGCAATAATCCTGTCAGCATCCAGTTGTGGATCGATTTTAGAAGTCATTGGGTCTGATGTATTAACTTCATTTTCAGCATCTATTTGTGGCTCTAACAGTTCAGGTTCATCATTTAATTCTAATGCTTCAGCATCGTCGTTTTCACAATTTGAAGAATCTACGCCTGCTTGAAGCCGTATGAACATATTCTGCTGCATAGATATTCGAAATTGTCGAACAGAAGGTGTCGGATTATATCCACCCCGGTTTCGAATTACGGAATTAAAATTATCCAGAGCATCCTGATTGATGAATCCCGTAAATAAATATTTAACGTCTTCATTTTTTAAATCATCCCATAATAATAATATTGCACGAATACTCCATAGGAATCCATCGATCCGGACCCCAAAAACCCCCAGACATCTAATAAAAATAAAAAATAAATAAAATAAAAAATTAGACCTTCGACGCCATTTTGTTTTTAGACCCATTTTGAGGCCAGATTCGTAATCTGCGACCCCAAAAACCTTATCTTATCAAATTTCAAGCAATTGTTTTGAATAAATAAAATAGTTACACATTTTTTAATTAAGAGTATATTAAAAACCACTTGTTTGTTAGTAACAATTGAAAAAATAAAAAGCACACTTTCTCACCCATGGGGAATTTTTCTATAAACTTTTTCCGAAATAATAAAAAACAATCTTCAAAATCGGTTTTGAGTCAACGAAGTTAAAACTTTGGCGAATTTTTAGCGTTTAGAAAATGGACTATATCAGTTGATCAAAATAAATTATTATATTCTGTTATGTTTACAACATAATTTTTATCAATTTTAAACAAACTACGTACCTACCCATTAATAATTTATTTGTAATTCAAAGTTCCCTTTAGGATATGCATGCTTCATACAATCATATAAAAAAGCATAAAATTCTTTTACCCACCTAAAACCGGCCCTGATAACTTTCCCTCCAACCATATTAACTAATGAATGTAGGGAAATTCGGCTACATTTCCTGAACTAATTTATGAAAAACTGTAACACGACTTACCTTCCACAACTTTATGTACAGGAATAAGGTCCACGATTTCATCAACGTCAAAAACAAATTGTTTCGGTATTGCACATTTTTGTAAAACTTTTCTCACAGAACTGCATGAAATGCCTTTAGTTGCAAAGTGTTCCTCACAAATTAATTTCTGACATAAGTCTTCATTGTCCATTTCTGCTATAATAATGTTACCACAATTTTTTTTCCATTCCTCGCATCTTTTAACATCCTTGACGGGGAATTTAAAATAACTTAGGTTGCGCTGATTCTTTATAGAATTATTACAGTTAATATACACACAAGTATGAAAAACCAATGGCTTAGGCATTGCTAATTATTTAAATCAATGCTTTGAAACACAGAGCACGATCCAACCAAAGCTAGATCTTCACACGACAGCTGTTGCCGGCAAACTGAAAATGTTTCGGTAGAAACGGCGAGAGACGCGCCATCTGTAGGTCGCTACATTTCTACAGCACAATCAGCTCCGTAAAGCTGCGTATCTTCTTCTACTTATTTAATCAATGGTAGAAGTCTTAAATACTTACTTATCTGTTGACGTTTGACGTGTGAAGGTTAGGTATTTGATGTAGAAAATCGGCTGTTCTTCTCGTCTCATAAAAGTGACCCAAACTGACAGCTGAAGCTCGTTGAGACCTAATTGGGATTGTCTATCGCAATTTATGCGTAATATTTTAAGTTGTCTTAGTTCATTTGACGTTCTCTGTTGAGATTCTGAAAATTGTGTACCTGATTCGTGAATTTGTAGGTTTAACGGAAATTGCGCTTAAGAATTCTAGTGTCATTGCGTCACATTGTGGTGGTTTTAGCCTATTGTGTTTTTGTAGCATAGAAATAGAAAAACAATTTGAATAAAGGAGCAAACAGGGCATTTGTGTTTCCGCGAATAGCTGAGTATTTATTATTGTTTCCGATTCGTGTTTGCAAATAGTTTTGGGATAGCACATATACGGCGAAATTAAATTATATCAGCGATGTTCGTTAAGGCGTTAAAAACTCAAAAATAACTTTATGATTCAATTGTATTCTATTCTTTAAGTATTGAGTCAACATGTTCGGGTTTCATCTCGAGTTAGCTTTCTAAGTCAAAGACGTATCTGTGAACTAATGATATTTTTATTATAGGGCTTTTTATGAATGGTGCCTATTATTGACAGTTTTTATTTGTGGGATTTCTGCATATGGTGCTTGGCCTTTTTGTTCTTTTCATTGAATCTTGGGATCGTAGTCGTCTGAATTTGAGCGTTTGGTGATGGATTCGGCCTGCTGGATTTGAGTCTGCTTGCCGGATGGAAGTTTCCGTTTGCGGATTTGGACTTTTTGACATCTATATCGCAGTACGCCTGAATTCTAAGATATTCTAATAAATATATTGCAATTGAAAAATATAGTGAGGTAAATTAGTTTGATAATGTACGATTTTAAAACATTTATGTTTATCAGTTTTGTTCTTGATGTATGAAAGCAGAAGTACTTTATATATCCCTCCCTTCGAATTCAATTAATAAAACGCTAAAGTTAAATTTTTATACGCCATGTGATCACGTCGCGTATATAATATTATTTTCATGTGAAAATAAAATAAAATAAACGTCACTCTAATTGCATCAAATTTCTGTCTTGTTATTGTTGCGATATATTATAAACCAAGGATTCTGCGTATAATAAGGGTACATTTTTGAGAGCTTACCTCTGATATTTAACCTTCCTTGCAAGCTTTGATACTCAATAGTATCAAAAAATTGGTTGTCGGTTATTTAAATTGCTGACATCTGTATTTAGTTATATTTGATTTAGTATTTAGACTCCCTTCTCCCAGAGTTTAGTTAGAGGGCTCGGTTAAACGCAATGGTTACGTGGCCATTTTGTTCTTTCCATTTCCATCTATTCTTTGCTTTTTAGCATGCACTAATTCCTTCGCTTATCGCAACGCTTTCAAAATGTTTAGTTGTAACATACCGCATATTAATCTGTAACGCTGCTAGGCTATATTAATTGTTGGCATATTATCGCGTAAGGGGGTTTTGGATTCGGTGTGATTAACGAAGTTATCTATCTATTTTTGGCGTTTTGGCTTTGTTGGACACACGAAATAATTTATTAAGCAAAACTTCGCAGTGTCCTCACATACAGCATCGTTGAGATAATCTGAGGAATTTTTTATGAAATTTTTATTGGATTTGTGACTACACTTTCGTGACGGCCGGCTTTCTTTTTCTCTCTGAAACGATTCTATCAACGGGGAAAATTGCTATTGGCTAAACATGGCTTACTGACAGTATAGGTAATAACTTTGTTAACATTGTTGGTTATAAAATAATGCATCTAGTGCACCTAATTGAGCCGATCTGTCTCTCTATCAAAATTAATAAATTACCTCTTGCGTTTGAAATATGTTATAAACCACCTGATCAAAACTATAAGGCGTTTGGTAATGAATTCGAGCATGTCTGTGAACAGTTTTCTGTTGTTTATGATAAATAAAATCGTATGTGTTGAAGATTTTAATATCGATCTCTTGCGATTTGATGCGAACGACGCCAGTTTCTTTAATTCGTTAGGTGAATCATTACATCGTCACCAAATAATAACAGAACCTATCCGAACCCAACAGAAATTTAAATATAATATCAGATTCAGGGAAAGGGGAAATGAATTTTGCAGACCACGAAACAATGTACTGTAACGCAATTTAAAAAAAATGACTATACTGTGTACTCGAACAGTAAGGTTTTAAAATTTTAATTTAGATTCTTTCTTAACGAAAATTATTTTTGAAATCTACCGTATAACATCTATAAATCAAGATGGGGTTTTTAACAATTGGTTGTAAAATAGTATAATCAACTTAGCAGAAATAAAAACACATTAGATAAACACTTATATTATTAAAGAAGTTCGTATTTTACTTTCAAAAAAGAAAGACGTTATTTGCGGTTTAAAAGTGCAAGCGATAGTCGTGCGATAACCCGCGTTATCAGGTTTTATTTATAATTTTATATATTTTATGTATTTAAAATCATCCTAAAATAACCGAACGAAACTGCACTGTATATGAGGCATTATGGCCTTCTACCTGGCTCCTGGAGGGATGTAATCCTCCCAAATGCCACCCATAATAGCTCCACAGCCAGCGATATTGGCACCGGACCAAACCCAAATATATTGTAGCCAATTCCAACAAACACCAGATAATCTTCCAATTTAGTCGCAACAAACACTATATTCCCGACCCTATCACCAAATCCAACAAGACATTTACACCACCGTACCCCCGCAGCTAGTAGAAGATAACAATAACTGAAACAAGGTTTCTTATAAAAGAAGTAGAAATCTAGAAGAAGTGAAATCCCAAAATAGACACCTTAAAGAGAGCGAATATTGGCTTAGCCCGCCCTCAACTACAAATAGCTACTCAGCACTAAACATGAAGGATGACGACGTGCAATAGGCTCAAAACAAAACCTTAAAACCTCCCCCAATTTTCTAAATGGTGTCCAAACTATTGCACCACTTTTGGAACAAATAGCTAATCAACAATACGAAGTCCAAACCCTCACTAACAACCAAGTAAAATTCTAACATAAAACACCTGAGAATTATAGTATAATAATTTTAATAGTCCTTACCGAAAAGCAAACAGAGTATCACACATATAAATTAAAAGAAGAAAGAAGCTACAAAGTAGTGTCACAAATATATACAATATCAAACAATATAAAACCAAACCGCCTCTCCCAATGTCCTATGTCGAGCTAAAAGTAATCCCTAACTACAAAGACATTTTTGATGTAGGATACCTGCAGCAATGCAAACTCAAGTTCGAACACCTAGGTCAAAAAGAGTTACCTTACAGTGTGTACGATGTCAAGGGTACGGACATACGAAACATTTTTGTTCGAGACGTTCAATATTTGTAAAATGCGCAAGCGCAGAAACTTATCCTGTGAATTACAAGGGATGCACTATATATTGTAATGATTTACGGGTCCCGGGTGGTGTAGCTTGAACAAGCTTCCACGTTCGATCAGCAGAGTTAAACAACGCTCTTTCTGGTCAGAACTTGGATGGGAGTTCCACGGCTGCATCTCTCGGCGCCTCGTGATATGGCTGTCACGGCAATAGTTGGTCTCGGTGGTCATAACAACATCATGACAGTCGTTAGTGGGGTTGGAAGTCCTTATAAATGCACAGCGACGCCTATAATTGGCTGAGTGCGAAATAAATAAATAAATAAATAAATATACACAGGGGTATAAAAATAAATTTTAGAAAGGATTAAGGGAGTACAATGGTTTAATATAATCAAGATCTATTTAAATATGAATTGGGAATGTGAATAATTTTTATGCAATTAGAAAGAAAAATAAAATTTATAATTGAGTGTTATTTAATATTTAAAAAAATTAAGGTTTGAAGAAATTGATAAATACATAACTGAAATAAATTATTATAAATAGTAGGTAGAAATCAAATATTAGAAGGTAGAATGTAAAAAGTAGAAAAATGATATCGTTAAGAACTTTGTTTTAATTATTAGAAATAATAAATTTATAAAATGTAGCTGAACTAATTTTGGTGTAATTAAAAATATTTAAAAACCCTATTTTTTATTAAGTAATGTTTGGATAATAAAAAGGATTAAATACTAAATTGGAGTGGTGAGATAGAAATGAAATTGAATCGAAGAACAAGTTAAGATATAACACTAAGGAAGCTTACAAGTATGTGGTAAAAAGCCAATGGAAAAGCCGAATTAATCTACAAATGTGAATAAATGGACTAAAATATTAAGTCCAGTTTATTGGAGAATTACATTTGTCATCATATATTAATGGAATTGGATTATGTCAAAGTGTTTGGTGTTAAGAGAGAGTTCAAAAGGAGGACCATCGGTTGAGGAGGCACATTTCAAGAAGTTGACAGATGCGGTGTTGGAATCAGGTGGCTGCAGATTTGGTCTGTTTGGTTACATTACATGCTGTGGGGGAAGTTTGCATCACCAATTGTGGACAGTTTGTTGCGAAAAGGTACTTAAGAAGTTGGATTCGTAGGCAGAGGGGAGCAGGTTGGTCGACATTCAGAACATTGTTAAGTTCGAGTGAAAGGTGGGTGATATTAAGTAATAAGATAATTACTAGAAAAGGAAATAAAGACTATAAAGGTGAATTAGTTATTAAAGAATTACTTACGGTTTTGATATTGTTGTGTACTAGTGAAAAAATTTGGTATTTGTCATTTAATTTTCAAATCCGATTGGCATATCATCTGACAGAAGTTATTTTGACTTAAAAAAATAAAATTAAAAATCAGAACATCAGATTTCAGAAATAAGCAGTCTAGATAAAAGGAATCCACCCCTGATTTTTCAGGAGCTAGCACAAATAATAATTATTGATATTCAAATCATACATAGGGCAATTTTAAATTGATAAAATAAAAATATAATTCATAGACAGATTAATATCACTATACGTGAAGGTATAGCAACATAAATAATTACAATGAAAACAATTTCCAACCCTTCGTCAGAAAAAGTACACACAAAAGCCAAGTAAAACCGATACTGTCATACTTGCTGACTGCCCTATAATTATTAAACAAAAAATTCAAGATGAAAGAAGATTCCGAAGAAACTGGCATAGAGTGTGTACACGATAGCTATAAGAGCTACTCAACAAAATAAAAATGATTGCATTGAAACATTTCTAAAATTCTATCACACACAGAAGGCACGGATTATTTTCTCTGGAAAACAACGAAAAAAGTAAACCAGACTCCATATTTAAATTAATTTTAAGTCTCGCTTTAGTTTTAATTTAGTCTTATAAATTATGTTTGTATCCAAAAGCCATAAAAAGACCTATGTGTTTACTGATACAGAAGCATACTACTGAGTATACTTCTACCTGTCCAAATATACTGCTCAAATAAATTGGGATGATAATAAAAACTAATCTACTTGCAAGCTTAACACTGTTATGTAAAACAACTTACTCCCAATGCTGTACATAGTATAATTATTTCCAGTATTAAAGGTGCTTATGTAAAAAGTAATACAGATGTTCTCCTTAAAGATATAAAAATATTGCGTAATTAGTATTCATATTCTACCATATTTATATAATACAATTTGAAGTAAATCGAAGAAATACCAAGACATGTTTTTGTAGTTGATTTTTAAGTCTTCATAAACTTCTAACATTTTTTTTATTATACCTATATCTCATTTTCAAACGACTTTTCTCACCTGAGCTTGTTAGCAATAGCATTTCGACGTACAATAGGCCTATTTAGTTTTAAAATAGCGCCAATGAGTTGGAACATCCGGAATCGAAAGCTGTGCGGTTTCGGGCTTGCTCTACATGTGAAGTTGTTTGTGCGTTGGGAGAAAACAGTCGCATTTTGGAGAAAAGCCTCGTTCTGTGCCGGGCGTATTGGCGGGTAAAGTTATTCGTCTGAGAACCAAGAGTGCCGCCGAGCGTTTGTCCCTTGAAAGTGGAATCCCATAACCAGTGAAAGCAACATCCTTACGTGTCCCATGGAGCTACCTACCAGCGCAGAGAAAGGAAATAGTAACCTGTGAGCTGTACCGAAGACGCGCATTTGAGGCTAGCGAAGTAAGTAACAGCGTCAAAAAGTGAAGGTATCGCCGTAATGAACTGCGGATATCCGGATTCAGGTATCGTGTAACTAGCATTCTTTGGTTATCACCGCAAGTAGTACAATCAACCTACTTGACTGAATCATTACACGTCAGGAAACCCTTTTCTTGGCTTGGATACTCCGGAATGTATGTGCAGTAGGCTATTAACAGAAAGGCTGCATTTGAAGCAACTGTAACTGAGCGATTTAATGTTATGGTATGGATCGAGCTGAGTTTAAGCGTCCTCGCAATAGACTTGACTTAATGTTAATCATAAATGCTTGGAAAAAATAGCTTTTAGCTTGTAGATGGACAGTGCTGTTGTTAAATATAAAGCCGTATTAAAGGCACTTGATTTTATATTGTCGCTGGTCTAAATGCATGCTGGAAGTTGCTATTCGTTTTGGAATTTAGTTTAGCACGAGCATTATTGCTGCACCAGGCAACATATGTTTTTTTGCATTGCTGTGTGAATGTGTGTATTTATTTAATTAGTTTTTTGTAGCTAACCTTTGCTGCTTAGCATGAGTTCAGGTCAACTTCAAATTTATTTCAATGGTGTCTTTCTTTAGCCACGACTGGGACTAAAATAAGGTAATAGAAATAGTATTGCTTTTGAGCTAGCTGGCAATACAATAGGGCAAAATAGTTAATAAAAGCGTAGTGATGTAGCAGAGGCTCAGCTAGCGCAACGTAGAGTCACACTAAAAGCATCGTTACAATTTCCGACAATTATAATTTGCTCATCTACTCATATTAATGTGAAGATTTATGCGTCATCCATGTCTATTTCTATTCCTCGGCACGTCTTTGTCGAGCCTTTCAAAATGAAAGATATTGTAAGTAAAACTGGAAATATTGTATTGGATATTTTGCTACAATAAAAAGTATTAAAAAATATTTATTTATTTGTATTGCTAAAGAAAAATATCACACAACACGTTTATTGCATTTGCATATCTATGCAAAAACAAATTAGAAAACGTTCATTTCTAATTTAATTAAATATTTTTAACCGCTTCTACATGACTTTTACTGTAGCTATGTGTAATTTATGTACTACTTTATTCGAACTTAATATTTTCAAAGCATTGCTAGTAACCTGTCCCTTCCGTTGATTTTCGTATTTTTCGACGATTTAACTACATTTTAGCTAGACATATCCTTGTTAGCAGTGCAGTAATGCCTTTAGCGCTCTGCGCAACCTAATTTTATTTTTATTTTTTTGTTAATTTTATCTTTGGTTCTCAGCCAACAGCCGTTAGGCAAATTATAGGTGTCGCTGTACATTTTTATGGAGACTTCCAACCCCACTAACGATTGTCATGATGTTATTATGACATCCGGGAACAACTATTTCCCTGACAGCCGTATCACGAGGCGTCGAGAGCAGCCATGGAACTCCCATCCAAGTTCTGACCAGAAAGAGCGTTGCTTAACTCTACTGATAGACGCTTGTTCAATCTACCCCACCCGGGACCTAATAATTAATACTGCTTTCCGCTTTGGGACCTGCTCTGGAGGATAATATCTGCTTGACAAACATGTTGCTACCATAACTGAAAGGATGGCTTGTTTAAGATATTGTTGTAAATGTTAGCCTAACAGAGTTCTTCGCACTATTTTTATTTATAAATCTCAATGTAGTTTTCGGTAGTTTAACATCAAGTATATAAGCATGTTCAGAGATTCACAAAGTAAGTTTCAGCTGGAGCTTAAGCACCGCGCACATTTTTGATCGACCAGAAGCTTTTTTAAGGTGCAACTTCCAACGTATTTTCCAAGGTAAAATATTTTGACTGTCGCAAACGATCCCTTTTTTATTTTTGTCCACTGTCTTTCTTTTCTTTCTTCTGAGAAAAACCATTTTTTCCAGTAGAATTTTGTTTTCATGTTTTGTACATTGTTCTGATCTAAGTCATGTACTTGTTACTTTGTGCTTTTTGTCATATTTATGTGTTTTTATTTGTTTAATTTTCAAACTATAATTTATGTTCTACGTTATTGTTGTTCTTCTTTTCTAAGGCTTTGTTATGTGCCACTGCTGCTTTCTACTTCTTTTCTATCAGGTTCTCACTTATTTGGCCCTGCTGTTGTACTTTCTAATAGTTTCACGGCATTACTTCAGTAAATTATTGCCATTTTTTATTTCTCCGAATAATTGGACTTCTTCATCTGTATACAGAAATAGTCACCATGTTACAGCACTAAAACGTCGTTACGACATGAATTTGACATCCAAAATACTCGACCGTCAGTTAGCCGATAGAACGCCAGATATAGGAGAATTCTCGTATCCGTTACCCCAACTATGTACGATGGTCTGTAACAATAGTTGCCGACTAAAACTCAGAAGGAGAAGGGGAGGTTCATTACGACCTTAAACGAAACGACCCGTTAAACGAAATAAATATTCTAATTGCCAGACGCCACCACTTTACTAAATTGAAAAAAAACACAGATGGGATCACCGAGAAATTGAAAGCGGCGAACCAACCCGCACGAGCGACGGTCCACGTGCAGCTGCGTTGAACCTACCTTGCTTGCATTTTCTTACAGCTGAACTCCTTTTACAGAGGAAAACATAACAAAATACACCTGAAAAATGTCATAAATCTACTAAAGGAAAGCGCAACTGATTAAAAATGAACTATATTAACGTAGAAATATGTAGTTGAACAATGAACATTAAATTAAATACTACGCAATAAAACTACTTACAAACAATAAATCTCTGATGGTAAACAATCAAATCTGACTCAATAACGGTAATTACCTTAATCCCACAACGTTAAACCAAGTACACACATTAAGACTTGGAGACAAATACTCAAATTTACTTAAGAACAGTAACAACAGTTAAAACGCTTTATTTCAAATTATCAGTAGCGCTCTGTAAAATGGAACCAATTCAAAAATTACCCTTCACTGCATCAAAATGCTTGCTAAAATTATACATAGAAAACACAGTACCTTGTAGGAGTTCAACTTGCTCTGGTTATGAGTCTAACGATGCTTCATGAAGTGCCCAAACGATTGCGACTGCGAGAAACGGCTTAGGGTGCTATCTGTCGATCGGGTCTGGTCGATGTTAAATTCCCAGAAAAGATAGAAAACGAAGAACGTAGTCGACAGGCAAGATTAAGGTACGGCACACACAATTTTATTAAAAACTATTAGCACAAAAGGAGTTTCCATTAATTATCCGCCCCAAAAGCGCCAATCGGAGCTTGCCAACTCCACAATACGAAAATTCCTCGTCTAATAACTGCACCAAGCACCTTCAAATAACCAAAAACTTAACCGATAACACCCATTTACAGTTTAACTTAATTTCGACGTTGCCAGGCGAACGCCCAAGGCCTCCGCCGACACGGAACCAATGATAACACTTGTTGTTTCCTCCAAGTCAGGCGGTTGAATGTCAAATCAATGAGAACGCGCGTTTACCTTACTTATCTTACTCTCTCTAACTCAGACAGAAACTTCCGGGTTGCGCTAAGTTGGGCAACGCTAGTACGTGATTTTGAAAACGTAGACAATCTAACATCAGACAATGGTCCTCTAGTACAGGAATAAAAACGCGATAAGCCGACTTACGTCATTTATGCGGCAAGCAAGCACATCTAAATTTAAATCGACGTTGCTCAATATATGATGTAATGAGCCGGAATACGCCAGTATTGGAAATGAGCGGAGTTGAATTTTAAAACACAACTAAACTGTCAATTCGAGCTTAGATGAAGCGGGAAAAGTACTGATGTTTGAAATACAGATGTGGAAAACGGTTAAATTCAAAAATTGTCCTTACCACTAGTTAGTCCAAAACGAGGTTTTAACTGAAATGTTTAAAGCCTCAGAAGCAGCAAGTACATCATAACAAACAATAGGTTATATAAGAGTGGCCAAATTTTGTAAAATTGTAAGCTTGTAAGCTTTAGTATGCAAGAAAAATATTAATAATTTTACATCGATTCCATTTTAGCTTCGTAGTTAGTCATTTATATATTTGAAATTCGTAGACCAATAGTATAAAAAAATATATCCACATTCTCTAAAATTGTTATAGTTTTATAGCTTTCTCCTCATCGATACATATATTAGATGATACGTCAGCCAAGCGCCTCTGCGCGTAGATTCCTGCAAAACCCTTACTAAAATATCCATTTGATCAAGATTTGCGCTCCTGCTCATAAAAGAAAAACCTGCCATAAAAGCAGCACCGGCTTTGTATGACAAAGTATGGGAAATAATTGAGAGAAAGAGGCAGTTTTCGCAATGGCCCCCGAATCTGCAAAACGAAACCTTGACATATGGCGGAGCAGAGCTGCAGATAAACTGCTGGATAAAGCTACATAATGAAAGAAGTTTTCTCGTCGCTGCTGTTTACATTCTTTTAAATCTTATGCTGCTTATTCTATTTTTAACGTTGGGAGTTTCATTTAATAGTCACAAACCACTTTCGATTTCGATTATTAGATATGTAACACTGAATAGATCTTGATGCAAACATAAAAGTGTTAAAGTAGATTGGGCTTGTCTTCCACTGTATCAAGCAGAGCTCCGTACACAAATAAGACTAAGCTCATTTTCATATTTACATGAAAACCACTAATCTTGTATGCGACACAAACAGCTCTAACTAGGGCAGCATAATTAAGGGATAGTTCGGGTCACGTCGCTACAGTATTTACACAATCAATTTATCTAATTGTAATTGTCTGGTTTTTGCATAAGATGTATAAAATAATATTTAGAGTAGTTAAATGTAGTCATGTTAAACAGGAGCCATATATTTTAACAATATTAATTTCGGGTTCCAATTGAAATTTGTAGCCTCTACAGGGTGTACTGTGTGAAATAATGGTAACAGACAGTTGCTTTGATATGATATTGCAAGATTTGGATTCCATATAAAAATAATAGGTCCTCAGAAGTAATCGAAAATTGCAAAATAAAAATCAAGGATTGGTGCTGTATTGAAGAAAAATAATCACCTTCAGTCAGAGTAGCCATTTTACAACACAATAACTACAAATACGTTCAAACACAAAGCAATATTACCAAATACTAATGGAGGAAACTGGGATTTTACTTTTCAAAACCTTGACAGGGTTTGCCTTCCTCAGGAAGGATATCACTCTACTCATTGCGTATCAGCAAGAGCGAAGAAGTAGAAAGGTGATCTTACAAGTTATGCCATCAATCAACCTTGTCAACCAGAATCTTACTGAGGTAACCGACACACTTCAGCAGAAACTATGCGTAGTTGCCCAGCTGCTTCGGAGGTATGAGGAATCTAACCTTAGGAAGACAACAAAATGATCCAGAACAACGAGAAGCAGTGTTAAGGAAAAGTACAAAATGTTCCAACAGGTGCTAATATCAAAGCTCTGCCACAACTCTAGATTATAGAGTTTTGGTAATCATATGATCCGCCCCTGCAACTCACAATGCTGAAGCTCCGTAAACACATGGTAAGAAAAAAAAAGTGGAACAGCTAAGACCTATCTCTCAAGCAAGATAGGCAGGCTCGTAGCATTCCGAAAGAATTAACATCATGGCCCATGAACAGAAGAAAAGAATAAAAAACTGAAGGATGTAATGACCACTATCTAATCGATTCATACTTCTTGAACAAGCAACGGACAAAATGAACAACCTCTATATAATAGATTTGCATTATCAAAAACGTTCAAACGTGAGTGGCGCTTTCCTGGCTGGTGAAAATCCACCAGATGTATAAAGCTTCTCCATCAATTGTTAACTTGCTCCAGCACAATCTCTCAATAGTCGAGTCAATTAACCCTTAGTCATACAGTATTAAGACTGATTTCATTAAAAAGAATGTCTTCCATAAGTCCCCTTTGGTTTTTCAGTCAATACGCACTTATCCTAAAGAACAACAAGAAATCACAAGACAAACTGACACCTTTGATTTATATAAATGAAATTAAACTCTACGCCAATACAGCAGTACAAGTAAACTCCCTGCTGATCTCATTGAGCCAATATAAACGATGGAAAATTACAAGTATGTGGGCGTACACCAATCATGTTACACAGAGCGTAAGACTATAAAACTGAAGATCCAGCAAACGTATATGGGTTGTTTGCATATTATCATTGAAACACAGTTAAAGCTATTAACGCCTATGCTATTCGTGACGTTGTAGCATTCACATTTGGTGGTACGTATTAAGTGGATAAAGTCTAATGTAGAAGGCATTGAGAGGAAGACAAGAACTATGTTCGGTAAGTTTCAAAACTATCATCCCAAGTCAGTCATAGAAAGTCTTACGATTCCAAGAACTCAAGGTGAAAGAGGTCTGATTGACCTCTCATTACCTCACAAATAGTAGATGTTTAAAACAACTTTCTCCAGAACCAACAATAATCCCTCCTTTACGGGGAAATCATGTTAGCAGACGACGGTTATATACCCTTGAACCTTGCAGCTGCTCTACAGCATAATATGTGTATAAAATAATAATGCCCTGCACAAAAGAAATTTCCAAAAACTCAGAAAGGAAAACGTTTATGGTGGAGACGTATAGAATTATTGGCTGGCCCGTAGCGACTTGGTCCTTACAGATGAAGGTTTTATCATGGACGTGAGACATCAGGTAATCGTCTAGAAGAGCTAACGTTTTATTCTCGTTTGCAGATTACAGTACAAATTACAATCTACAATGTAAATAATGGGGGGAGGGGGGACGTACAGGATTTTTTTTGTGTATGGAATCAACCTATTTTATGTGTTTCCAGTCGCAACCATAACGCTCGCCTTGTCTTGTAGTGGGTGACAGGTTAAATCTTGTCCAGTTAGTGTGCGAACCGTGCATTATATTCGTGTTCAGTCCAGCTGGTAATTCCAACGGAAGGCCCATCGCCCATGGTGCAGGTGGTGATAGTTATCTGATTTTCTTTCCATTGCAGCGTCTCTCCCATTGCTGTTACCACTCTTGGATCTCCGGAATAGTGCTTCGCCTTCTGTCTATAAGATGCGAAGAGAGGGATTGTTGCCGCTACTACTTGGATATCTATAATGGCCGCTACGTTTTTCTTCTTGGCTTTGATGTCAGGCTTCCTTATACTCCGGTTGGTTACCAATCTCGACTTTCTCCCATTTCTTTTGCAGAAACCTTGCCGCCATTTTTAAGCAGAAAGCATCATGTCTCTTCACTCTACCATCATGAGTTTCAATGGCGACGTACCCAGCTTAACATTGGATTTGGTGGATGGCGCGACGGGCACCCTTCAAGGATCGCATTCTTGTGGGGACGCAGATTTAGGTGCTGTTACTGTATGCTGGGATGCCGAAGGAGCTGATACTGATCCAAAATATCGACAAAGAGCTCCTCGGCGACCCTCTTACCTCGCTGCCATCCACTGACTTGAGCAGGTTCTGTACCCAGTGACTACGTCGGGCCTCGGCAGTAGGTCGGTTGGGATGAAAACTCAGCTTCGTCAGAGTCTTCTTCGCCCAAATCAACTTTCTGAGAGGTTTACTGAAAAGGGTAAGGACCCCGAATTAGATGAGGTAACGCCCAAATTCTAGGAAGCTGCGGACTAAACCGTAGATACCTTTCTTAAAGAATGGACAAAGGAGAAACCGCGATTTTGGGCACGATGTCTATGTTGAAAGAGACTTCATCCAAACAGTCAAAATTGATTCAACAACTAGAGGAACTAGCTTCCCTTCCTCGCTTCCTCAAGCTAACAATTTTGCGCAATCGGTAAGAAAGGAACAGAGGATAAAATAACAGAGAGAGAGATCTCAGGGAAGCCACCGAAGATGACAATTACAAGGAAGCTAAGCCTGAAGGTTTTCTCAATTGACGATAAAACGGCAACGACGTGCGAAGAAACTACGAGAACAATACTCTACAGAGCTCCAGGAGATTACCAAATGCATGGAAAGATCATGACCATGTGCTATCCGGGAATAATAAAGGAAGATTACAAAGGATATGCCTAACTATAGCTTATGTTCGTAACAGTTGTAAGACCCAGAGCCTAATTAAGGAAAGAATAAAAATCTAAAAGATATTTGAAGCACCCCCAGAAAGGAATTTTCTTCGCAACAGCCAATACGGCTTTACGCCGAGAAGTTCGACAATCGATAAAAACGAAAAGCGAGCCTCCCCACGACCTGGAGGTCTGGAAGGGCAATGCTGCCATTGCACTACCATAGCACAGAGAGCAAACGTTTACTTTTCTTTTTATGCCTTTTTCTTCATCTTCTTTTTTCTGATATTCTTCTTTTTATCCTGCCTAGGAAAGGCGGAGGTAGCGAATTACTGTACTGTGTATAAGTAGTTTGTGGAAAGAGTTAGGTTAGAAGTAAGAGTATGTACATACAAGTCAAAAACTTACTTCAATTTTGCAGGCAGTTTTTACTGCAGTAGAAGTTTATGGATAAAGTCAATGGTACCCTGACAATCGTAAGCTTGGTTATCTATGCTAGTAGTCGATTACTGAATTTCCTTCCGAAAGGAATGTGTAGTCTAGAGGGATAGAGATATTTAGGGCTAACTGTGTGAGGACAATTTGCTCTATTTTTGCCATTTTCCCCCTTTTCGTTCATTTTTAGCTTTAATTTTAATCCTCTTCTCAGTTCAGCTACGCCTAAATTAAAACTTCGGCAAGGGCTTAAAACTTGATTCCGTCCGTTTTAAATATTAGCGTCCCTCAGCTTATTTACGTTCGTCGATATTTTCTAAATTTAGCTTTGGTTCTCGCATGAATGACACAATCCCTTATCATATTTTTAATGAGTTCTCGACGCCAACGAGGCGATTGTTTGGATTACAAGTGTTTCCCCTTTGTATGCAAAAATTTGCTGGACAGCGCCACGTCACTCGATATACTTCCATAGGTCCAAGAGATTACGGATTCTAAGTCGCACATGCGCATATTTGTTTGGCTCCGGACTTGTCATTTAGCAACGGGCCTTGGGATCGTTCACAAGAGTGGTCGTTGTTTTCGGCGAGGCTTTGACTTTCCTCGTAATGAGTCAAAATTAGTGAAGCGACATTGTTGGCTATCGTCAAGCCCCTATGTAAGTGACGCAATGGTAAAGGTTTGGCCAGGGATTTCTTCTTGTACCTTAGAGCTAGACACGTCCAATTACGCTTGAAACGGATTTAAAGAAACGGGAACTTCGTTTGTGTGCTGGCCCATCATTTCAATGAGGTCACTAATTGTCGTACCGAACCTGCCTACCGTAAGGTGCTTCATCGCCCCTATACAGTTTCCTAACGTTCTTTTTGGGGCGGTAGCTGAGACGCGACCTGTAGCTTGAGATGAACAACGTAACCAGAACGTCTGAATTCCCTCCAACAGGTATTTGTTAGTTAATAGTATTTCTAAAGCAGATAAATTTACAGTGAAGTGATTTCAAATTGTCGCCTTGGCACGCTATGCCATTATTTGTTTAAATTGTAAGATGCTGAACAGAGCTTACCGCCTTGAAGTAAATTTTGACTCTTTGTTGTCCTTTGTGATTGTTGTAACGTAGTTCCTTTGTGGAAATTTAAAGTTGTCGCCGTTTTTTAAACAGTTACATCGTTTGTTGTCATTTGTGTCGCCTGTGTTTAGTTTAAACGTTGCGCAATTAACCTCACCAACCTTTTTCTAACATTTTCAACTGTAGCGAGTAATTCCTTTAATGTTCATTATCACTTAAATTTTTCTACATCAATAGAGTTTTTCGTTAATTATTTGTGCTTTTTATTAATGAATTGATGGTGTTTGCATGCAGATATTGTGTTTTTTTCTATATGCAGGGATTCAGACGGCTGTAAGCAAATGCAAGTAAAGGCAAGTCCAACCCAGCTACTCGCCGCTTAAGCTTTGCCAAGGTAGAAGTAGAAACGGGGCTTATTTGTTTCCACTTTCAGAATGAGCTCCCTGCGTTGTTTTCCCGAGTTAGTAAGAAAGTGGCTGCGCTAAACATTTAAGATCTGTAATTCGTTTACTGGATCGTAGACCTAATCCAAGGTAGTAAAGAATCCCCCTTCTCAACTTTAGTTTAGCCGGCAAACTCTTTGCTACAGCCCATTGTAACGGGGTTAGGGCAACGGATCTGTGTAATTTTCCCGATTTTAAGTGGTACCAAACTGGTATTTTTGTATTAAAGAGCAGTTCCTGCTGTAACAAGCTGGCATCCCAATATGGTGCCATTGTTTTGTCGCAAAGCCGGTTTAGGCTGTAACAAACGGGCTTCCAAACGTGTGGCCTTGTTTTTCCCACTTTAGGGCCTGTTTTGTGTCGTCAATAGCGTTTTAGGGTGTAACAACTAGTTAATTCGAAGTTTTCGAATCAGGGCAGAGGTATGTAGTGGAATAATCCTCCTCTTTTTCAAAAGGGTTGCTTCACTAGCCGGGAGTGCTTAGTTTCGTGGCTCGCCAAACAGATGATAAAGAAAAAATGCCCAGCTCTCCCATAGGCAAAGAATTTCAACCAAGACCGAACGGCCTTTGTGTTCTACCTATCAAGTTCTTTGAACCCTCCTAAAGAAATTTTTAACAGAATAAGTGTATTATAGAGTCTGGGGCGAGAAAGGCTCTTAGGATTTGTAGTCTCAGTTGGGGCTTCAGGGAAACTTTCAAAAATGTTGGTAAGCAGTTTTACTAACTTCTGTTCGACCAGCGCGATTCCTTGGATTTCATATTCGAGGTCCAGGTACTTCGACTCTTCCAAAACTTGAGTGGCCGGTAGTGATCTACTCATCAGACGAAAGTGGCTGCGCTTATGAGCTTTACTATTGTTAGCCTTCCCGGTAAATATCAAGGAGAATGCCGAGCACTTGGCCGCAAATTTGACAACCTCATACCGGCCGCCGCTTCCTCAATCTGGGTGGAGGCCTCGGCGAGGATAGAACCGCCAGTATAGCATCTTCTGCGAATGTTAAGTAATTGATGCTATTTAAAGGAAGTGGAGATAGCGGGTGTCCCTGACGGATCCATCTACGAGGTTTCTCTCTTAACCTTAAAGGCAGCATTTGATTCTACATATAATTCCACGATGTGCTGCTGCAGCAGTAGTAGTCCATGTAGCGTTATCAGTGCCCCCTGTGCATCATGGTTAAGAGTGTTGAAAGCCCTGGCAACGTCGAAGCTAGCGTCCCTGAGGCCATTTATTGCTGGCCA
Source organism: Agriotes lineatus (assembly GCA_940337035.1). Taxonomy (NCBI): domain Eukaryota; kingdom Metazoa; phylum Arthropoda; class Insecta; order Coleoptera; family Elateridae; genus Agriotes; species Agriotes lineatus. The sequence goes on along the minus strand of OW679203.1, from coordinate 28,474,272 downwards.
AATTAGTACATCAAGAACCGCGGTCTTCTCTATGGAGTTTATGGTGTCTATAGAGTACATTTTTTACGCCCACGGAATGTCTGTACCGTCACAATTGTGTATGCAAGATTGGGCACATGCCAATACACCTGTGAGAAAGTCCCAGAGAACAAAACTGTCGGCTCTAGTGAGATAACAAAATGCTTTCCGACAGAACTATGCCATTGAACCGAGCAGACACAATATTGTTCAATAAAATACATAAGCAGACCTTCCAAATGGATATCACTGACTCATACCCCGACAACATCTAGGAAACAGATCAGAACAAGTTAGCGAAGCATGCTGAATTTCTGAACTAGCAATGGAAGCACTTAACCACGTTAGGCCTTTCCCCTTTTTTGATCAATGATCTATAGAAATAGATCATTCCCACTATTTGCCACATTGCGAGCTTTAAACATAAAATAATTTACCTTTATTTTAATTCGGCCAGTGACCATAAAACAAGAAAAATTAAAAGAACAATAATCACCATTCTTCTTGATGCTATAACGACTTCAGTAAAAAACTTAACTTCTCCCCCTACAATGTACAGCCCGAAAAATTAATTTTGCATCCCGCTAAGTTTTTCACCCCGCAGGGGCTCCATTTTATATTCGATAACGCTGCTTTGCGTAGATTATTATGGGGAAACGGCCGAAGCTCGCAGCGCCTTCTAAGTAGTTTTATGGCCGCCTCCCGATGATTGCGGCTACGCGTAATACATAAGTAATTAGGTGCAATCTAGCAAGTATTGTTAAGAGTTCGGAAGTTCCCAGGGGCGTGCAGCTGTTTTTCTAGATTACCCTCCGCGTGGGCTCCACGACTAGCTGGTGCAAAAAATCCGAAAACCTTTACTTTACTGCCTACAAAAAGGCTTTGCTCGGACTAACTTCGTGCACTAAACTTTTCCCTGAGAACGCTTTTGAAGTTGTTGATGTCGCGTCGTCTAAGTTAATGCCGTGCATAAATCTTTCACAATCATAACATGAGCTTATTAAATTTTTTGGTGCCGTCTAATAATGTTTAATGTATCGATACTAATTTCCTTACTGAAAAAAGCAGGAGCACAAAAGAGCAAAAATAGTACACCGACACCATGTAACAACACAAAGAGAAATAGCCTGTGTAAACACGCATCCGTTAATAAATTCAACCTTTAAATCCCCGGTTTGTTTCTTGTATATTGCACATAATATCAAACTGATGAGTTCTTGCTCACTACTGCGCAAATCCGTTTTACTGCCTTTGAACGTTTACTGTTTACGACTATATAACGACATATCTTATGAAAACAAGAAATATTTGTAGCAATTTGGAAAAGCATCTGATTGCCGTAAAACTGTCAATATGTAGCTCTAGTCTGATGACATGTAACAACCGTAAAAGTAGACAACATTTCGTTCTTCTCTGTCCTCCAGCAGAAAGGCTGCTTTTAGAGCAGCCGTTTTCGCGCCGCTAGCGTGAGTCACCAACTAGTTAGCCTTTATGGCCGGTGCACTTCTGCAGTGTTTAAACCTTTGGGGTTTCGCTTCTCGCTAATTGAATTAACGTCGGGCTCCGAAAATCGAATTTATAGGAATTGATTTATTCATCGTTTCTAATTTCTTCGGTTGCTGAATAAATTCTATTGGCCCCAAGGTTACCCTCCCTGAAAAATGGTTCCAAATATCGCCACCCACTGAGATCGTCATTTCAAGCTGGATACGTTACAATATCTGCAGATTTGGTATTATTAAATTTCTGCGCCACGCTGTTTTGTTACTGTACATATAATTTCCGTATGTATTTCATCCTGTCTTCCACATATAATTTCGCCTCTTTTGCTTTGCAACGACATTTATGCGGTTTACATCGGCGTTATTGCTAATTCCGTTTCTGGGAAGACTAAATGTCATTTAAATAAAATTAGTTTACCACGGAATGCAATACAATGACGTCAACTTTACCTCAGGCTGCCTGTTGATTATTTTACTTATAGTTCTGTATGTTCAATATAACGTATCAATTAAATTATGTATGTACACCAAACTTTTCACGAATTTTTACGTCGACGTCGGATGCCTTCTTCCGAGTTGGATGCGGCGGATACATATTCAGGCTAGAGCCAACAACTCAGTGGCGCCTAAAAACCCATAATAATCACCTTACACGTCTCTACCGAACTGACCTTTATACGAAATGACCTGTGCTTTCAGATACAGAGTAAAACTCCGTGCATAATACACTGAAGCTGGCCGTGCGAATTTTTTTGCGAGGTTATCAGTTTGCTGCTATTTTATTAACTTGACTTACAAATGGTATGAGATCAAGATTTTACAGTACCGACTGTATATTTAAAATAATGTAATTTTTGTGGATGCCCAACATTCAGTTGCGTTGAATCATTAACTATTTTCGACTATGTTTATTATTTATCAATGAAGTCCTATTATTATTATTATTAGTTACACGAGCAATTACTGTACAAATTTATAATAGGCAATAATGTGTCACAAAAGCAGAACATGATAGTTCAGCAGTTGTCTTGTGGTGTAGCTAAGTTTTTCCAGCTGGATACAGAGTAGAATGTAGTGGATTCTGGGAAACGCCACCGGTTGCAGACACTTCAAATAAGAAAACCTACAGCTGTTGAGGTAAATCCCTAAAGCACATGCTGATTCCCATAAAAACTAAAAATCAGATATTGCTGTAGGTAACATAATTGTTTATTTAATAAATATTGCATAAACAAACTTTCTACTAGAGCAAAAAGCTGGCGAATGCGTACGTTTATATAAATTTAAATACACATGTAAGATATATAAACCTATAATTTTGTATACCTATTTTAATGTATTTTAGCCATAAGTTTTATTTTGTTGTAATTATTGGGAATGCGACAATGAAATCTTATATTAAATTAATCAGTTCTATATGTGAGGTTGTTGTTTGTATATAGCTCTGTTGGCAACAATTGATAAAAATAAGCAAACAGCGAGCAAATACTACTGCATTTTTTTTGTAACCACCTTAAACACTACGACAAGAAAGCTAAAAATTCGAATTTATAAGCTTTCATTGTGTTATACACCGAAATGCTTGCGCTATAGAAGTATGCGTCCCGAATTTTTGTCTACTTCAGTTCGTCTGATAGTCACCAACGAGCACCGAGACGGAAGCTCCAGTATTTCCTCGCAATATTATCGCAACAATAGGCTACCGAACGCCTCCTGCACTATGCAAACAGTTGATTGTGGTCAAATTGTTGAATTTGACTGCCCCTATAAGAATACTAAGAGATGCTAGGCTAACTTTTCAAGTGTACAAGCCCGTAAGAACTAATGCTGCAGCAGACAGATGTCCAATTTTCTCCTAACAAACTGCAAAAAACCATCAACGCGATTCGTGAGTAAAACACTTTAGAATAAGTGTAGCATTAACATGATGTAATACTTTACAGTTCTGAATTTTTGTAGCCCACAAAATAGCTAGGTCACAAAAGGAATCCCAAAGCACATTGCAGCTGTTCAAAACTTCAGGTTCAAATTGTATGAGATTTTCTCCAAGTAGAAAAATGTGCAATCGTACAAAGAAGATGCGCACAGAAAACATCTTCCGGAGCAAGGTAACTGTCAGCGTAGCCTGACAAAACACTCAAAACTGCATATGAATCTGTTCTCCAGCTGCTCCACAAAAGGGAAAATATCAAGCGGGATAAAAGAAGGCGAACCCAGATTGACGTACTACAGTTGAAAGGGCGGCCACTGGTAAATGTTGTTTCTAAAATACCTTTGAATATTAGCATAACCAGATGAATTTTAGCGACAGCATAAACCACACATTAATGCTGAGAAAAACTTTCTAAGATGTCGGAAGATTTAAATCCACATATTGTAAACCTTTGACAAACTGAGCACACAGATAATACCAGAAGCAATCTATCTATCAATCTTCCCAAGATGTATGTAGGAATTCGTTCCCTCTATAGAGACAATCTTTCCAAAAATCACCAAAATTTTCCTAGGTCACAGATTTTCAAAAATCCACACACAAATGGAACTAGAGGTTAAGCAACCGAATACACACGAACGAAGAATTGGCTACCTAACAACCCACATCATACTAATCGAATGTAGCTGAACTCAAAGCAATTCCTGAATAATAAATATTGTTATTAGTAACAATCATGCATCAAACTATTTAAACTAATCTAAAGATATTTTTGATTTAGTTTAAATTAAAAATCTACTAATGCTAGTCCTGCCCTCTTTCCGTGACTTTCTTTCTACGTGGGAAAGCACTTGGGAAACACTTATTCATATGTTGAACGTGTTTATATAGTTACGCTGCACACTGAGATACTGAAGAGAATAGGTACATGATTTGCATTGACCGTTCGGTTTTTTTATTGCCAGCCCTTCATATTGAGCATAGAAATCAAACAATAAGTCTAGAAGCCATGCGCTTTTCATGCCTTGTACGACTAGTATATTAATATTAAAAAACGACACTTTCCCTAGAGAAAACAATCAGCTTCAGAACTACGAAGCTCCTTCCAGGGAATGTGCGAGTTTATAACTATTTATCTCATGCGCCAATTTCTTGTATTCATTGAAGCCGAAGCAATTTCTGCCGGAATAAAACTATAGGGCGGCAGCCCCGCTTCTGACAGATTCGATACCGATTGATGGCTTGCTGGCGGCGATCCCATTCTGGCAGTTACTATCTGGGTTATTGGATACTCGCTAGGATGACCTCTGAATGCGTCGATTGACCTAAGCTGCCCCAGAATACGCAGCGGTTAGCAGGAATCTCGCCGACGAACTAAGCTAATTAAACGGCAGCGCCGTAATCTTATTAGGTTCCCCGCGACCTTCGTTTTGTGGTTATAGCTGCCTGTTACTTGGAAGAAATGGAAAAGCAGAATATTTGAAGTTTTTCAACTACTACAGTAGAATCCTAAAATAATATATGTATAACGAGTTCCAGATAAGAATGGGCATTAGCCTTAAAAATGCACCCTGTGCACAATCAAACTTTTGAATTTGGCTTGGCGTGAGTATGGTTATTACCATAATTTAAAGATATATAGGGTGATTTAAAATCTTGTTACACGAATAATTTTTTTTTAATACAGCGTTGTAGAACGTTTGTAATATCAACTGGTTTTACTTTAATAACTTGTGTAGTCGACGTCAAGCTGTTTGCTGAATTGAAGAGGATTCTAATTATATTTGCACAAGCAAGCTACTCTATATCCAGAGAAACATGATATTAAATTAATATTTAATGTAATCACCGTTTCAAACAAAACTCTTAGACACGGGAAAAATTACGTATACTGAACCAGAATAGTATAGAATTATGCCGAATTCAACAAGAGCATCTCCTCCAAAAAAATAATTCAGAAAAACATTATCCAGTAATATAAAATAAACACTTTGTGCCTTAAAAGCCAATTTTGAAAAATTCTGCCGCCATTGCATTTGTTGCTCACAAAAAAGGTTTGACGTCTTGTTGAACTTTAGTGATAGATTCAGATCTTTGCATAGCAGCTCTTCAGTTGGCTAAGGCAGTCATGCAAAGAGTTTGTGTGTGTGCTGAAAGTGTGATCGTTTCGTGAACATAGCTGTATGGGGAGCCCCTTACGTGCCAATTTTGGAAAATTTTGGACTTTGTCGGATATATCTAGCTTACTCATCTAAAATTTTTTTCTCGTCTCGGAATTTTATATCAATCTCCGTTTGAATACGTCTAAAGAAACCCTTGCCTTGTCCCGACGCAGTCCTGGCGTGTCAGCGAGTATAACACCGCCAATGCCAGTAGCTAATCCGTCATATTGTATGTCAAACAACGTCAATTTCGTCCGTCGACATCCTTCGGAGCTGTCAATTTTGTTTTTATCGAATCCGGACCGCCAGCGGCAAAGACTTACACTTTCGGCAGTCAGCCTCAACGTCCGATTACCGAAATCCACTGAATTTCGTATCTTGCCGGCGACTGAACTATTACACCCAGCTAAGTTACTTATATTATAGTATTTCGTATTGCATGTGTGATTTGCTGCAAACTTTAAATGTAGCAGAAATTCCTGCAGCTGTGTATATGCTATAATAAGTGAACAACGCACTTGCGAAATTAGGTTTGGGGCATATTCTCGTTAGTGCAGTTACGCCAGCGTAGCAATACTGTTTTTTCTTACAGAAAATTTTCCGAGTCGAACAATTGCAAAGGTTCTACTTATCGCTTGCAGTAACGTCAAGTGGAGCAGGTAGCATTCTTGGGAATTGTTTTGGTTCTTAATAGAGTTCTTAGATTGATTATATTATTGAGTTTTATTTGTAAAGCGAAAGCAGTTCCATGTTTTTCAAGTCCAATAAGTATTTTAGGGCTTATAAAGTAAGGTAGGCACAAATCAAGAACTTGGAATTAATGGATGATCCAAGACAACATATGCAAAGTATACAAAATAGTGGGGTTATTAGTTTGTTACGTCCCTTTTCACGTACGAATCTATTTGTGTTTTACTCCCTAAGGTTACCTCGGGTTATCTACTACAATACCTGTACTTTTTCCTAACAGCTACTTAATTGGTAGCTTTTGTTTCAAGGATATAAGCAGTTTTTTATTATTCTTCTAATGTTAACCATAGTTATATATGATTGGGGTTCTTGTATTCTCCCTCCACTAGTAATGTAATGTTTTCTGGTTTTATTTGGCCCTTCTGAAAACCTTATTTGGATTAATTAGCTTTGGCATTTTACATAATTCCCTGGTTGTAAACGAAGTGAGGGTAGGTATATGGCCACTTGCTATTAGGGGTTTTTATTCAATTTATTAATGCCGCAGTACTGGAGTGGACAGTGTCTGTTGTTTTACATATGTGGCTTTGCAAGGTCATTTCCGCTATTAACTAATTTAGCTTACCCGTTTCAATATGCGTGTGATATTCCTGACTGCTGTGGCTTTTCAGGCGTTTCTTATTGGATTTTGCGTATCGTCTACTCTAATTCCCGTTGTTATTCGCTTGCCGCAGTGAGTCCTAGTAGTCTCGCTTAGTAATTTCATTCTAAGTCAGATTTTCTTGGATTTTTGGTCTCCACTGTAATGGTGAAGGTGCTTATCAGTTTTCTTTTGTTTTTTAATAAAACGACTTCAGTTGAACACCTAAAAAATCAAACCATTGAAATTTTCGCGTCCCGCGTTTCTAAGCGATTTGAGATTTAGTGGTTGCTACATCTCCGTTATTTTTACAATTTGTATCATCCGTTGGTCAAATGCAATCTGAGATTTAACAAAAATATAATTTTTATCTAATGAGTTATACCGTAAATACATGTTGGCAATTAGTCCTTACGCATCTTTCATTGTATTTTATATGGTTAATAAATTTAGCACCTCCTCATTACTTTACCTAGAACCGGTGAAACAATTTTTTGGCTTCGCCTAATTGTTTCGCCAGTTATCCAATTATTTCAGGCTTAACCTGTATATTTTTAGTTGAATGATAAATCCTTTGTATTTCGAATTCGTAAATTTTCCACAGCAGCTTATTTTGTACCTTCATCAAGTTCCTGTCGTTTGCGCGATGCCCTCTCGACCCTATCCCTTATCAGAGTGCGAGTCTTCTTTTGGGCACGAATTGTTCGTCCTAGCACTTGCTGTCCTCGCCTCGGCCCGGCGTGGCTGAGGTTTGATTTTAATCAAGTCAAATTACGTGCGCTCAACCAATTTTTATGAGCCTTATATTTCCTAAGGGCTGATTATGATCAGGTACGATGGCGTTTTTCTGTTTTGTTATTCGCATAGTAATTACATTTTTCCTTAGCTCTTAATTACCAGTTTCAATCACGAGTTTTTCTCGGAGGCCAAGCCGCTAGCCTTATCGCATTTTCGACACCTGCTGGCGCTCTGCTTAGTTGCTGCTGTTCGAGGGTGCCTTTGCTATAATTTGCATCCACGGCGACTTCGTCCAGTATGTGCCGTTTACGTCCAGCTTATGTTTCGAGGTTAGTTAGTGCTACTCCGGGATTAAATCTCAAATTATCTTCAATACCTGGATTTTACTTTTATACATTTTAAACCAGTAATTATTTGGAATTTAAATTCATACGTTTTGCCATTATTAACATGTAATGTTCAATTTCATACATGCTCTTGCTTTTTACATTTGAATTTCTATGCTTATAGTTAATGATGCTCAGTATTTAAAAGTTGCAATTTTGATGTGTATTGACTCTCTGTAAAAGGTACAGTCACGCTTTTTTATCTTCAATAGCCTAACAGAAGGTTTTATTAAATGACTGTGATAAGCTTATTCCACGACTAATTTGTTGTTAAAGTTATTAAAATAACCCGAAAGGGGTTCTTGATTTTATGCGTGTCGCAACTTTTAGTTTACGTACACAATTTTGTTATAACATTATTTGGATTTTAATCGTTCTGATTATTTATTACTGACACTTCAAGACTTTTCTATTATTTATTAATTAAACGCTAGTCACTTGCAGTTTATTTCCTCTTATTATTTGAAATCTTTTGATTTCTGGCGCCCATTTCCTTTCCTCTTTTGAAGACATTCCAGGGTACACAGCTGATGATTTGAACCTACGATCCAAGGCCGCCGAAATTTGAGTTAGTTAGGGCCATCGCGGTGAGTAAAGGGTTTTCAGAGCTGCCGTGGTGTATAAACTGTAGGGGGGTTGATCTGCGATTTTTACTACCGTTGCTTAATTTTATTAATTAATCGCAGGTCGGCTTCTTTATTGTTTCACTGGGAATGGATGGCTAAGCCGACTGGCACCTGAAGGAAATTTTTCCCGAATGCACTCCACGTCTGTACTCTAATTGCACCTTATTGTATCAAGACTTTTTTGTACTTACGGTTTTTCTGTGTATTTAGGCACTTTGTATTTGGGTTTTATGGGATTTTAGTATAATATCAAATATGAATTTTTGTTATTGCTTTATTAATTATACTTACATTTTAAACGGACGAGCCATAAAATCTAGATATACGTAAATAGCTGCAGTAGTGACAGATGTCAAATTCAACTGCTTTTTTGATCATTCCAGCATTCGTTACCTCTCAAAAGAAAACTTTAAAAGTGACTGTGGGATAAGTGGTGGAAATAATTATTAATAGAAGAGACGTGATAGCTCCATATCTCACTGTTAAAGATTTTTTCAATTTGGCTAAAGCTTTGCGTTCGATTATTTCCAGCATTTTCTTGCTATGTGAGTTGTCAGATGTCTTCCCGTCTCTTATATAGTCTTCCGGGTCACTTATTTTCTTGACTTTTCCATCACGAACACTGCGAAACAGCCGGATCTTGTCCATCAAAGTGGTCAATTTATTCTCGTCTGCGTTGTGTGAAAAACATTGCGATGTTTTGAATTTGGCGTGCATTATGACTGAATTAATTTGCCGCTCCAGCTTCTGTTTGATAGCTAGAGGTTATTTTATTAATAACAAGATTCAATAACATTTCACTAATACTATTATTACCTCGACTAATTTCTGGCTATACGCAGATATTAGTATTGTTTTGTGTGTAAATCTCGGACTCAGTTCACTTTGCATCACGCCAATTTTGAAACTACTCCATTGAGTTAAGTATCTCTACGCTACTGTTTTAATATTAAATAGGTTTGTGAGTCGCTGGAGTGTGAAGAACGCTATTGGAAATCGGTGGTCATCAAAACCGACTTCTGTAGTTTGTATCTCGTGTGACGTCAGGCCGGCAGGTATAATCTTTAAGGGTGATTTACTGTCTCCGCGGTTGCAGCTGTGCTCTACAAGAACTATAGTTATTTTTGGTCTTGTTTGCTATCACCACACCAAACATCATACTGTTTGATTTATTGTGAAGAGAAATCAGTACGTTTTTTTAAAAGTAAAATAAAGAAATTAAAATTCAAGATAAGGTAAATCTGTGCATTGAGCCTGCATATCTCCCAGCGGAAAAGAAAGTTTTTCTGGTGAAATGTTCCCATACCATCACCTGCCAATAAGCACCAGGTGGTCTCCCTCATGGATGAATGTGGTTGACTGTGTGTCAGTTAATATCAAGATCGTTTAATTACTGAACACTTTCTCAAGACTTAACCAATGCGAGTCGCTACCGTCAACGCTGTAATTTATAAAACAGAGCTGCTTTAATCACATAAAAAATCAATATACATTTCAACGAGCATTATTTTCGAGCAGAATCCGTTTAGAGCTATTTACTAACAGAATAACTGTAGCAACACAAAGCCAAATGTCAGTTCAGATTCGTACGCTACGAATGCCTGTTAAATCAATGGCAATTTAACGTGATTAGCTGCCATCGAAAAGTTTAGGGATAACTTATTTATCGGAAATTAGATTTTTATTTATTTGGGCGTCAAATTACCAGCCTTAGTGGGAGGGTGAGATTACAGGGAAAGCGCTTCAGCCAGCGTCGAAGCTAAACCAGCAACCGGCTTACTGCAAAAATTGGTGGAAAAGCCGAACCGCGGAAAATTTTCAGCGGAATGGGATTTATATTGTCGTAGAGTCGCTCCCCGTACCCGCACTAGATACAGTTGTGGTGAACGACGAGAATTAATGTCGGGCAAGAGCAAAAAGTCGGGAATTCGTTCCTTGGCCGCGCAAAAAGGCGGAATTGCTTTCAACTGGTTTTTTCGAACCGATCGATTTCGACGGCAACTAGGCGCATAATTAGTTTTTAATGTCTGATGAGTTATGAATCCAAACTAAATATTACTCTAGCAAACGTGGGATTTACTTATTCAGCCAAGCACCAACTCATAAGTCCTTCACGATAATGTTCGCAAATTAAAAACCCATCGCCCACCTCGTATATTTCCTAATAAATTGGTTTTAGCTGCTGCATGCTGTATCGTTCTTTGAAGTAAATTAATGAAATGAGTTTCCTGGAACCCTCAAAAGAACGAAATTGAAACTGGGGGCTTTACGGAGCACATGCGGAATATACTCCTTTTTATCTAGAATGATCAAATCCAGGAACAGATTATTTAGCTGAGTTTAAACCTCCTTTATTAAGACCGCCACAGTCAATCCATATCGATGCAGTAGAGTTACCAACATTGAGTCGATGCTGAGCCGAAGAAAATAATTTTTGCGGAGAAAAAAGTGGGATAAAAAAATTAAAAAGTTCGAGGTGAAATAGTTTTTTATAAAGATATAATTCCTAAAATTATTTTATATATTTTAAGTAGCATATGAAATGCGACAGTTTTTACCCTTCCGTGGGTACATTAAATTTGAACAATCACGTGTCCTACGCCTTAATATTTAAATAATTGTTCGCCCTTTTTATCCCTTAGCTAGCTCAGTGAACAGGAAACTCTTTTAATATCTCAGTTAATCGCTTATGCAAGATCATCTGACAAAACAGAAATTTGGTTCACCTTATAATGTTGGTCGGACTGAAACTTTAAGCAATGCACAAAATAGCCGAATTATTTACATTTATTGACTTCAAAACCCATATAAAAACATAAAAAACAAAAAACACGCTTAAAAATAAAAAATAGATAAATAAAAATACAAAATAAGTTTTCAAACCACATACGTACGATATAGATTGAGGCTGCTCGCATACGTGTTGCAAACATACCTAAATGACGTTTATTATCTTTTAAAAGAACGCAAATGTCAAAATGTCTTTAACAAAACTGGAATGTCAAAATTGCCTGAGGCCGGTACTTATTTCAATACCTGATAAAGCACATTCTGCGCATTTGCAAAAGCTTCCAGTTAAACGCACCCGCTCCTGGCAGACATTATGCTGAAAACCACTGATCGCGTGCAGGCCTCGTAAGGACAGTTGAAATGGCACCTCTCGAAATGGACGCATCAAATAATCCTTTAAATATATTGCAATGGGTGTACTTACATGTACACTCGGAAAATCCGTTTGCGGACTTTGCAAACGCTAGCTTGCTGCACTTTAATACTGTTTGCAGCAAACGTTGACTGCTAGGCTTTTTTATGCCGCTTTAAATTAACCATATCTTCCTGGGCGAATTCAAGTACTATACTTTCCAACAAACCCATACAGCTCTCAGAAGAAGCTGCGTGCGACTGCTGCCTTTTTTGTTAAGTTTGCATGAGCTAAAAATCCCCGCATCCCGCGTACAGCGGATATTTCTTGTTGCACTCACGAAAACGTAATAACGCTTACGTGGCAAGAGCGATTGAAATTCAGCGTATTAATTTTTTTAAATCTGGCAGTCCAGTGATAGTATGAGTGCATGCATAGGATTAAGGTAATTTAAAAATATTTTCATTTGTATAAGAAAATCCTCAAATTTGATTGGAACCTACTCTGTTTTAGCAGCTATAAAAAACCAGAAGTTTAGTTAGATATGTTGATTTCCCTAAAATTAATTAACGATTAAAGTGAAACAGTTGAACAAAATATCTACAATAAAATGGAAAACAGTAACGCTACATCTTAAGATCGCTAAAATATTGTATCTTTACTTATTCGTTTATTTAGCGCTTATTCAAAACTAGCTAGTTGAGGACTACTTCAGGCATTTTACATTATAAAGATATAATTTGCTCTACGATTTACCATTTTCTGTTTTTTTTTGTACATTTTTACATTGAATTTGTTTATATAAAGGCATTTATTATTATTATCTTTATAACGGGTGATCCAACAGTTAGCGTGGATTTTGTCATCAAATAAAAATTCATTTTATAAACTTACGCCAGAAATATTTATTGTAGCAAAAAGTTTAATATGTAGCAATTATGTATGAAAAATAATATAATTCAGATGACCTCCACGGCTTTGTTGACAGGAGGTTATTCGAACGTCAAAATTTTCGATAACTTTTCGCAATAAAAGTGGATCAATGGCATCTAATGCAGCTCGAATGTTGTCTTTCAGCTGGTGAAGTGTTTGTGGGTTATTAGTGTACACTTTATTTTTCAAATACCCCCAAAGAAAATAATCTAAGGGAGTAAGATCACAGGATCTTGGGCCCCAATTCACCTCAGAGTTTCTGGAAATGATGCGATCATCGAACTTCGAGCGCAATAAGGCGATCGTTTCATGGCTTGTATGGCATGTTGCGCCATCTTGTTGAAACCAGAACTCATTCACATCCATTTCATTCAATTTAAGCCACAAAAATTATCTTAGCATGTTACGGTAACGCTCGGAATTAACAGTAGCTCCATCGGCATCTTCAAAGAAGTATGGTCCAATAATACCATTGGCCCATAAAGCGGACCAAACAGTCACTTTGAGTGGATGCATTGCTTGTTCAAAAACCACATGGGCGTTCTCCGATCCCCAACTACTACAATTCTGCTTATTTACACATCCACCGATTTGAAAATGACCTCGTCGCTGAATATGATTTTTGATTAAATTTCATTTCCTCTCTGCAGAACCCAATTAACGAATCTACGGCGTTGTAAATGGTCCAACGGCTTGAGTTGCTGAGTTAATTGGATTTTGTAAGGATGTAAACCAAGATCCTTCGTTAAAATCCGTTGCATAGTGCCATAGGTCATTCCTAGTTGTTGTGCCCGGTGACGGATTGAAGTTTTTGGTTGTTCACGTACATTAACACTCACGGCAGCAATGTTTTCATTTGAACGAGCTGTACGAGAATGCCGATATTTTTACGACCTTCGACCGATCCAGTTTCTTCAAATCGTCGCACTATTCCACGGATTCCCGACTCACTAGGACGATTATTTTGACCGAAGTAGTCTCGAATTTTACGAAATGTCTTTTTGATGGAACGATCATTTTCGTAGTACGTTTGAATAACTTTTACTCGTTGCGCGGTTGAAAAAAACTCCATCGTTGCAATTGCCAAAGTCTAAACTGACGTTTGCCAACAAATGTTTTCATGGCTATTGCGATATGTGTCAGATAGCGACAATCAACATCCACGCTAACCGTTGGATCACCCATTATATATAATTCTTCTGTACGTGTGTATGTCACTGAACTCCTCCTAAACGGCTGGGCCGATTTTGATGAAATTTTTTGTGTGTGTTTGAGTGGGTCCCTGGATGGTTTAGATTCACAATTGGACTCGGTAGGTGGCGCTACAATCGGGTTCTAAGATTTTTTTAAAATTTTTGACGAATTTCTTTGTTTTAATTTTTTTAAGATTTCTTGCATATCAGAAGTATAACCCCAAAATTTCACCTCCCCCCACCACCCTCCAATATGTTTTAAAATGAAAAAAATCTAAAATCGAAAAAACGTTTGCTGAACCCGCTAATAGCAGTCGGCGGGCAGGACAACGTCTGTCGGGTCCGCTAATAGCAGGCACCGGGCACGACGTCTGTCGGGTCCGCTAATAGCAGGCAGCGGGCAGGACAACGTCTGTCGGGTCCGCTAATAGCAAGTAGCGGGCAGGACAACGTCTGTCGGGTCCGCTAGTTGTTTTATATTTTTTAAGTAGCATGTGAAATGCGGCATCTTTTACCCCTGTGGATACATTAAATTTGGACAACACGTCTCGTTCGCCTATATATTTAAATAATTATTCGCCCTTTTTATCCCTTAGCTGGCTCAGTGAACAGGAAACTCTCTTAATATCTCAGTTAGTCGCTTGTGCAAGATCATCGGCCAAAACAGAAATCTGGTTCATCTTATAGTGTTGGTCAGACTGAAACTTTAAGCAATGCACAAAAAATCCGAATTATTTACATCATTTATTGAGTTGAAAACATATATAAAAACATAAAAAACAAAAACCACGCATAAAAATTCAAAATAAATAAATGAAAATAAAAATAAGTTCTCAAACAATATACGTACGATATAGATTGAGGCTGCTCGCATGCGTATTGCAAACATACCTAATCAACGTTTATTATCCTTTAAAAGAACGCAAATAGCAAGATCTTTTTATCAAAACTGGAATGTCAAAATTGCCTGAATCCGATACTTATTTAAGTTGCTGATAAAACACGCACCCGCTCCTGGCAGACATTATGCTGAGAACCACTTACCGCTTGCAGGCTTCGTACGGACAGTTGAAATGGCGCCTCTCAAAATTGACGCTTCAAATGATCCTTTAAATATATCACAATGGGTGTACTTACATGTACACTCGGAAAATCCGTTTGCGGAATTTGCAAACGCTGGCTCGCTGCACTTTAACATCGTTTGCAGCAAACATTGACTGCTATGCTTTTTTAGGCCGCTTTAAATTAACCATACCTTCCTGGGCGAATTCACGTACTATAATTTTCAACAAACCCATGCAGCTCTTAGAAGAGCGTCTGTTGCCTTTTTTGTTAAGTTTGCATGAGTTAAAATCCCCGCATCCCGCGTACAGCGTGTTTCTTGCTGCACTCGCGAAAACCAAAATTTACAATACATGTCCAGCGCAGGACCACCTATGATAGCATTTGCTTACACAAAATAAAATATTAAATCTACGCAACTTGGCTTCTAAATTTAAGCATAAAAATAAACATTATCGGTAAGGAATCCAGTTGGCCCGTTACACATAAAACAATTCTCGGACTTTGTAAATCATAGAAATTAAAACTATTTCTTACATTCTTCTTTGGCCACTGGCTAGCAATAACTTCTGCTCTGGAGCTTTTAAATAATTGTAACATTTTTCGCACTCCCTGTATATGTGAACCTTTAGTTAATCCGAAGAATTTTATTGAAAAAGCACACTGCTCAGTCTCAAGACCAACAGTAGTTGTTGATAAATATAATATTGCAGTACTGCATTTCAACCTACATAGTGAAAAATGCAAACTTAGTACTGGGGTCAAGCCGAAACGGCCATGCTAACGTCAGCTTAACCTACGATAAGGTTATAGCTGTTGAGTAGTAAACAAATCTATTATTAATTATTAATAAACGAGCACGATTTCAAATGCATTTGACTTAGCTCCGGTAATCACCTTCCAAGCTATAACATTAGGGATGTGAGGCTGCACTTCGGTGATTAGGCAACGTCATTAATTTACTCTCTGAGTGCTGCTTGCAAAATATTATTTGTACGTATGAAGGCAGAATAAACCAGCGCAAAAACCCTTAACAGCCTTTAGGTCCAGTTCTGTTCACACACAATGTGTATAAAACCTTGTTTAAGTATATTTAAAGGAATTTATGACGATGCCTGAGATAGTCCTCAACTAGCTAATTTTGAATAGTAGCTAAATAGATAAAATAAGTAAAGATGCAATAATTTAGTAATCTTAAGATGTAGCTTTACTGTTTTTCCATTTTATTGTAGATATTTTGTTCAACTGTTTCATTTTAATCGTTAATTTTAGCAAAATTAAGATATCTAACTAAACTTGTGGTTTTTATAGCTGTTAAAACAGAGTACATTCCAATCAAATTTGAGGATTTTCTAATACAAATAAAAATATTTTTAAATTACCTTAATCCTATGCATGCTCTCGTATATCACTGCACTGCCAGATTTTAAATATTAATACGCTGAACTTAAGCGTTATTACGTTGAGAGCCCTTTGAGATGCAAATCTAATGGCCCCTGCAGCGTTTTTGCATTTTTAGAAAATTATTTTGCAGCTGTTTTGTTGAAGAATTAATTGCTCGTCTCTGCAAGCTGGAGAATTCTTTGATCTACGTTAATTAAATGTGTTTTGTTTGAAGTCAAAACGCAATGCAGAGAGCACAAGCGGAAATATAATAGTCTACAACAATCTTATGAATGGAATTAGAAGTCAACTAAGATTTTGTGCACCAATGCCATGTGATTTTTATCAAGAAGATAAGCTACATTGCCAATCCTTTTAAACTTCTTGTTGTGTTTGCATGCGGAATAAGTACCGCACCAAGACAAATAAAAAAGAACTGCGCAAATTAGTTTTATTTTCGATCCGTATCGGATACCACAATCAACGTATCATATCGACTTCATTCTCGTACCGATGCCGCCTTTTAGACCACCCCCCGTACTCCCGCTTCGAGTTACAACTGCCGCTTTTACTAGCCCTAATCTGTATCAAATTCCTTATCGACTTCCTAGCTAGCCGCCAAGCATTTGGCTCAGGTTCGGAGTCGTCTGGTCAATTTTAGATGTACTGCAATCTACGTAATTGTTTTATGCATGTGTTTGAAATATTTTAAGAACCGACTTAAAATTGAAGCAAATCCCCGTAAGGGGTGCGCTAATCGCTATTTGGAAATCGGTGGCGGACCTGCCGCCATTCTAAAATATTATTTTCCGTAGTTTTTGTAATTTAATTGTAGGCCAGATTTGCTCTACAACATTGCTATATGTTACGGAATGAATTAATAAAACAGCAATGAAATTCTCAACATAAATACCTACACCACCTCCCCTTGTACTAGTTTGACCATCTCTGCAGAAGAAATTGTAGCCTTGAATGTACACGGCATCATCAGAAATGCGAGGTAAAAGCCATGTTTCAGTCACCGCCACTACATCAAATTCGGAACCCAATACGTACTCCTTAAAATCTAAAAAAATTACCGAAAGCGATTGTAAAATTAACTGTACGATTCTGATATAATTACTCATACGGTTATAAAAGACGAAAATCAAATATTAAATTGTAATTTAATAGCATCTGCATAGATAAGCAATAAAAATATAAATAAATAAATCACTTATGAATATCTAAACACTATTTAATTTACTAATAAAAAAGGTAGACGCTATTGACAAAGATCTAAGAACAGCCTGAGATAGACATCATTGGAGACTGTTCAGACCTCAGCAAGGGTTCTGTGTAGTTTCTTACTTGGCAATGGTGGCGGACTTAGGAAATGCTGCCACATGAGATAGAAGAAAGATATCAAGTCAGCCGTGAAAATCAGTCGTGCTTGCGCAAAAACAAGAACGTCACAGGTACCTGCGAAGAGCTTTAAAGCGTGTGTACAGACGAGCGACCGGCTTTGTGTGTCGTGAATTTTGGTTTGTACGCATGTATGTACCGTTACATTAGAAAATAGGTGCAGGAATTTGTTGCACCCGTGAGCGATGTTATCAAGCTGGGGTTGATGTGAGAGCGAAACTGAGAAGTTCAAGGTAGGTGAACAATTATTTCTTGTTTGCTGCAAGTTGTATGCTCGCCAATAATAGTCGTTAATTTCGATTTGTTGTTAAAGAAAAAATACTGACTTATTGCTGCTATCGTAATAAGTAACAAATAATCGTCAGCCTAAAAACTTGATGGTACCTCATCCTGCGGAAAGATTAAAGGCCTAACAGAAAAATAGAAAAGGAAAAACAGTAGCGCTTGTGACACTTAAGAATCATGTCGGCCCTTGCAACAGGAAGAAAAACAGTAGTTTTTACTACTCGCACAGAGGTCCCACAGAAATATGCATTTGATAGTTTGTCGATTGGCTGCATTTCTCTAAATTACATTATTTATTTTAATAAATATAAGATCAACTATAGTGATGAAACGTAAATCTGGACAAAGTACATAATTGAAATGTGTGAAGCTGAATATAAAATAAACAACATTGATAAACAAATATTACAAACGACAGAATAGCTATTGGGCAATAAACGGATGGTAACTAATTTAAGCATAAATAGATGAAAGTCTAATATAAAGAAGACAGAGAGTTTACTATTATATAGGAAAGAAGTCATTCCTTGGAGCAACAAAAGGAACCTTAGCAGTCGTATCGCTGTATAGCGTAGTTAACTGCCCTGCCAAAAACACTCAGCAGCTCCAAAAAAGTGAAACTGAGTGTAACAGCCGTATAACTAATTCAGTGGATGCTCAAAGTAAAACGTGACGCGATGTGCAGCTTAATTTCTAACATCAAAAAGTGAGTAATGTGCCTGGCTCGTGCATTACGGGTTGATAAATTACTCCCCCGGTTTCAGCGTGTGTCAAGTTATGGAAAGTACGCATGCCAACAAAACTGCAGCATCTAAAACTGCAGGTGCCCGAAAATTCAAGGCCAGCAGTGAAGATTGCCGTAACTCGCCGGGAAGTCCGCAATAAAATTTGAATTCCTACATGTTAGTTTTCTAGACGCCGCGCCGGCCAATAGTGCAGTCTATTTCAAGAATTCTATCCATTGTGTATTGAATATTCTGTGAAAATAAGTGCGATTGTCGTCGACATCGGGTATTATTTGAGCTAACTTACATTCAGAGCTTCATTGACAAGTAGCTTCACTGGACCGCAATACCTCTTCACTTGCAAAATAATCACATAGAAATATACATTGGATTTCCTGCACCCTTGGTTCAATCTTCTAAATTACACGATTATATTACAAGAAATATAAACAAAAATGTAATAATAGCACCTAAATCTGACAGAAGTACATTTTTAAAATGGATAATGCTAAATAGAATACCCGAAAGCCTGGTGCAAATATGTCTACTAACGACAGGCTAAATGCGGATTAATAAAATAGTAGAATATAACGTAGGAAACAGGTAAATGGAAGGGTAAAATGCAGAAAACGTAGAGCTTAACGATGGTGAAAGAAATGGAATGTTAGGAAAAATAGGAATGAAACTTGAAAGGACAAGGTACCATTGCATGCAAAAGTATCTGGGACAGTTTGTGTAACTCCTTGTAAACGTGGTAATATATTTATTCAATATCAAAGCAACCTTGTTAGAATAGCGTCAGTATCAGTCACTTGACACTGGTACTCTAGATTTTGAATAAGCCATGTTCATACAGCTCAAAAATTTCCAAAATCACCCACATGACTTTTACTAGATACTTTTGCTTACAATGGTACATAGCTAAAGTGGACAACTATAAACCAAAAAATAAATAAAAAATTTTTTATTTATAGATATAAACGAAATGAACTGTAGCGTTCTCGCGTACATGCCAACAAGTACAGTTAGTCGGTTTGAATTCGCACACCGCCCACTTTCGTCACAAATGTTACTTGAATCTGTCTATCGCAACGATTTCCGATAAGCGCGACATTCTCGCGGTTTGCGAAGCTCCTGGGCAAGCTGCCATAATGTAGTTCCACTAGAAACCCTCTCGAAAATAACCCAGCGGATAAAAACGAAATGCTTAGCCAATAAAGGCAACTGCGCCCAGCCTTCCAACTTCTCTAGTTTTAAACCCCGACGCCTGCAGCCAGAGCAACCCGGAGCTCTGCTTTCCTGAAGCCGCCCGACAGTATAGGCTTCCTAAGCAAGCCGATACCTCGGTGGCGTAATTCCCTACCAAAACGGTTTTCTTGAGCCAAGTTAATTTTTCGGTGGCGAACCTACCCTGCTAAAATCGTTAAACAGACACGCCGATTTTTCGGTGACATAATTTTCGGTTAAAACAGCTTTTCCGAGCCAGGTCAATTCTTCGGTGGTGAAACTTGACCCTTAGAATCGATACCTAGACCCCCTGATGCGACATGGCTCTCTGCGATGATGAGGACAGCATTGGGGAGTGAGGGCAATATGAGGCCCCACTCCAATACTGCCGACTGTACCGGCTCGACCGATTTACAATGCATAATAAAAGCGGCCCCATTGTATAATGCAATACCATAACACATGCAGCACTAATTCCTAGAAAATTCGATCTGAAGATTTGCAACGACATCCACCAAAATTCCTTGCTGACGCTCGGACTTTCTAGTTTACTTAATCGCAGGTCTCTACACAGTGCAAGACCAAGTTTGGTCTTCTGCCTAGGTAAATTTCATCCCATATATAGCCTACCAAGCCGCGAGAACTGGTAAGTCACGATTTTTATTACTGTTATAGCCCCGCACTCCTCCAGAGGTGTTAACTTCAATTTCACCTATAAAGGGTACCAACTGGCGTCATATTTTGTCTACAAAAGGAGCCATTTGTTTCTAATATAATTTTATAGTTCTTCGCCAAGCATTAGGGCCATCCAAAAAGCGTTTTGTCAGAGATACGGGCGTCTATTGGAGCGCGGCCGTTGGTTACCCACCTACGCAGTAACTCACAAAAGTTTCAGATAGTCGAATGCAGCTTTTTATTTGCTGTTTTGTACATAAATTTCTATAATTATTTATAATTTAAGGAGTTTGGATTTGTATATATAAATACCAATATACGTATGATATTGAGACTGTTCTTATTCTATTTCAATCAAAATAAAGCGAACTCTTGGCTTACTGAGCTATTATTAAGCACAAGTAATTATAAAAAGTAATATGCTGAAATTATTCTGGCCAGAGCAAAAGTTTACGAATCGAAAAACAGCTAATATTTAAAAATATGCTACTGCGCAGATACACTAGATATCCAATATATATATTTTTAAAACTATGGAAAAGAATACAAGAACTTGTTTAATACTGATCAATATGTATGCATTTTCTTCGAGTGAAGGAAAGAAGCTACTATGGAAGATTGCTATAATAATTAAGTGTAGCTCACATTTAATCAAACTGATCCTAGCCACTTTTAAAAACATTTCAGGTTCAAAATTTAAACACTTTTAAGTTTAAGCATCGTTATCCACAACTTTAACCAATAACTTTTTATTTTCCACCCATTCACCTTTGAAAACCCTAATAGCTTGAAGTGTTTAACAAAACATTACTTTTTATCTCCAAAAACACGAGGAATGATAAAAAAACTGGTCCGAAAGCTCCAGAACTAACAAGCATATGCTGCAAATGTTCCTGCGATATTTTGAAGCAATGGGCCGCTATTACTGCTGCCTGTTTGCCGCAACGCAGTTTCCCTTGGATGGCTGCCAAACCAAACCGGAATTGCTCAAAAAGTGACATTATCTAAAGCGCCGAAAATGCACATAAAGCAAGCTGCGCCATATAAATATTGAGAACACTTGCGTGTGTAAGGGCATGGAATAATGTCCATAAAGGGAGGGAAATAACTGAATCGGAGATCTCGTCAAGCGTGTAGCTACAAAAGCACTCCTGATGCCTGCTTTTTGTAAAATATGGAATCTAACGTTAAAAGGGTGCTTAAAATAGTAATCCTCTCGACGATGTATGTATCTATTTCAGAAAGCTGTTTTTAAATGAAGTGTATGCGTTTAACCTGATATAATTATAAAGATGTGTATTGAATTATTCCTGAAGGTATACAGAGTTTGCTTTGAGTTTTCAAGGTTTTGTAGTAAAGGGATCCTCTATAATTTGCTGAATCATAGTTACTCATTTCTTGCGTTGTTTTTTGGCACTGGAAGTAAAGCTATGATTTCTCACATTTAATACAGCCAGGTGGCATCTTGTATACTCCGGGACGTGTTGTGCTATCGATATGATAAAGCAAACAGTTTGTCTAGTTTGAACATTTCTTTCCCGAAATAATGGTCAATTCCATTTTGCATACTAGTTAATAATTATTTAGTTTAGGTTGTTGTGGCTGATTGAAGTTATCTGCGTCAGCTCGGGTTGTTCAAGTAAAAATTTCTTTTTTAATATCGGGGCTGGCTGTGTATAATATGTGGTACTCGCCAACAGGTTTGTAATATTACCCATAGATTGATAGTAGCTTCCAAGCTGAAGAGTGCCGATAAACGTTGAGTAGCAGAAAATCACGGGCGACTGCATTCAATCGCCGTTCTAACTCGACTGTGTGTAGAAAACGCGATAGTGTTAGACTCATATTGCACGTATTAAGTTTGGAATATAGTAAGGTAGCTTTGACTCGTAAATTTGTGAAGTTTCGTCTACCTTCATCTTGAAAATTTGATTGGAACAGTTTTACAGTGTTTGTTAGATTGATCACTATGTATTTTCTCATCAAAGTAGAAGTAAATATTCCCTAGCTCCGTGACTTTATTTACTTTAACTATTTCTTCTAATAGTTGGACGTTCATCAAACACTATGCGGTTAATGAGTAGCTATAATAAACCTCGTGTTCATATATTTCAACCAATTGCAACAAGCATGGGTCATTTAAAACGTTTAAGTGCAGCGAACAAGCGTTTGTGAATACAAAAACGCAATTTTCGTGTGTACCGGTGAGTACACCATTTTGTGCCATATTCAAACGTACATTCGAAGCGTTTGGGAGATACCAATTTAGCAGTTTTCAAGGGCATGCCAAATATCTGGAAGTTCCAGCAGCACAACACTCTAGGTTTGGATTACGCAATCCAGTTCAACTTCGAGGAGAGGAGGTAATGTGGTATCTACAGGAACTTTTTGCAATTAACGCTGTAAAACTCGCGTCGGGTTGCATTCATTGAAATGGTACTTTAGAAATGCACTGATGTGTGCAAATAGCGTTCGGTTTGTAATGTGGGCGAATAAGGACAGAGCCGGACTTTAAGAAATTTTGATGGACCTTTAAGACACTTTGGCGTCTTTTGAAGACAATTATTTTAACGCTCTTTTCAGACTATTTTATGTGTGTTTTGAAGTCTATAGATTGCGTGGAAAAATTGAATTTTTCTGTGCTTTGTTTGAAGTCAGTTTCAGCCTAGGAGCACCATACAGAAGAAACCAGCCTTCCATTTAAACAAATATTGACACCTTCTAACCAGGACTGGGGTAACTTGGGGCTTCTATGTTCACTGAGCTAGTAAGGTAAGCACAAAGGACAAATATCAAATCGTACGAAATAACTTTAAAATTTAAAAACTACGAGAGGGGCTAAACCCTACGTACTATTTCAAACCTCACCTGCTTCTACGCCATGTCCAAATTCTCAAGAACCTTGATTAGGTAAGTAATTAAAAGTAAATCTGTTTTCTGGCATTAAATACTTTTTTATAGAATTTAACTAATTCTGAAGCTGATACGAATTTTTTACCTACTTCAAATTGCAAATATCTGTGAATTAGGAAGGTACGTACATAAATGCAAGCTATTTCAGAGTACTAGTGTCGAAGCCGATGCCGTAATAAAAATTTTACTAGAAATACCTCCGGATGATGGAAAGTATATTGCAGTGTTAGACTCCACATTTAAAACATATCTCATTTATGAATCTTTGTAAATGTTTGCTTTACGCTCTTCACCTTCGGTACTGGGATCTTCTTTCATTTCTGTACCTTTACGTACTTAGCTGCAAAACACACAGAGCTACATTGCGCTGTACAAATGAAAACGATATATAAAATTTAAAAAAACGCTTTTATTTTAATAAGACTGTCCGACGACCTACGGAAAAATTTCAGAAGGGGGAAAATACGTCGAAGGCGTTACTGCACTACGAACTGAGATATGCCCTAAAACGTCAATTACGTACAGAAAACCCATGCAAATGAGAAAAGCAAGGGCAGTATTAAGCCCAGGGGTATCTAAAAGATCCCTGATGCAGTCGTCACCAAACTTAAGCGACAAAAGACTCGAAAACAAAACAAAAAACGCGACTTTGTTGTACTTATTAATAGCGTTTTTTTAGGTCTTAGTTTTGGTCTTTTAATATATTTGTTATTTTCCAGTTATGGTGTTTTATCATTTATTGTAACTGCTCCTAAGCACTTAAAATAGACCCGAATTATGCAAACTAGAATATTGTGAAAAATAGTCATAAGACGTATGCTTAATTTTATTGTACAGAAGTGTACTTTATAGACTGGTAGCCAAGCAGACACTTCCTACATCTATAAAAGCTACACTTGCATTCCTCACAATAGCCTTAAGGTAATTCCAAGTGGCGACCATCTGATCCTGCGTGGTATGATGAAACCTTGAGTCTCAAGAAACAAGTGATCACGGGACTACCTAGTGTTCAACCATTTTCAATAAATATTTTCGGTACTGAGCATCTACATAGAGTTTCAAAGAATTACCCTTTAAAGGGGAGATGACTGTTGCTTCTGGAAATATGTTTTTGGCACTTGTAGAAACCTAACCCCACATGCATATTATAAAATCTTTACAGTTTTCAATGGAGGTTGACTTGCACTGTTGTACTAGAGTACATTATGACGTAATTTCTGTAGATATAGCAAATGTGACGCTTTCTGTTGCATTTCTCTGTTGTTTTTTAGAGAAAATCCATGTTCACTTGCATTGAGCATATTGAAGAGTGGGTTCCGTGACATGCAAACCCAAAGGCGACTTGAGAACTCTTTCTGGAAAATACCTTTTTGGATGTTAATAAAGTCAGTCGCAACAGCATTATTTTTGTAACTAAGGGTTAAATGATCGAGCAAATTAAAAAGTGAGGAAGCTACTTTATGCATCCGGAGGACCTTAACCAACCAGAAATGCAGCCTCTGGATAGTCTATATATGCTGCAAAGAAGTTTCTTTGTTTGTTCGTTGCTTGTTCACAGATAGCTTGCGAAACAATGTTTCTTTCTTCGCAGTTCTCGTAGATATTTTTCTTCTTCGTATTTTTCTTTGTATTATGATTATTGTATATAGTGCTATGGCCTGTCCAATTATGTATTGCACTAAAACAAAGACCATTTCTTAAATTATTTTAGGATAATTTAATTTTTCTATGATGCTGAACACTCGCTCAGTATTTTAATATCCGCGTGGATTCCTAAGGAGTGTCTGGTCATACGAATAAAGTTTGACATAAAAACAAAAGTTTACTACACAATAAGTCAAATCAGATAAACTTGGATGAAACAAACATTTATAAATAACTCCGCGACCTAGAAATGGCAATAAAATTCATCCTACCTGCTTTTTTATTCTTCTGTTGAGTTGAATCGCCCAGTTATGATGAAAGCTAACGATTGTTTACACACTGATTAATATATTTATACCCTTCAAGAGAAACATTAAATCAGGTACATTAATTTCTGTTGTAATTATACCCGTCGTAATTAAAAACACAAATGACAGTTAACCTCAAACCTTTGATTGCAAAGAAACACTGAATACAGGTTTCTGTGAGCCCAGTGCATTGATTCATTTAACACGGCTAAATTTCATCTGCATAGTGTTTCCTGTAGTAGCCCTATTTATAGTTTTTTGTGGTTGACCATAGAAACGCTTTTCGATCGTTGATCACAAATTATCTGATTCGCTAATTCAAACAAAACCCAAAGCTAACCGTTAAAATAAAAAACAAAGCCAAAGGCCAAAGTACATAAGAAACCACAAACTCCACACTCAGAATTAACACTGGTTTTAGGATCCTCGCACCCAAATACCCCTTCGCTACAAATTTCGCTTTGATTTGGGTTAGAAATGCAGAAGATTCAAACGATGTACCACCCCAAATTGGTAAATTCAATTTTGAGCAATTTCAACGGTGTTTACTCCGTTACTACTTTGCAGTATAACATATGAACTCCTTAAGAGTCTACACTGATACGGGCATTTCTTTTGTGCTATGGATCCAGCTTGTAAAGCCCCGCTAAAACAAAATTGATTTTGACATGAAACTACCCTCACAGATATTATTTTTCATGAAACCCAGGAGAAAGCATGTCTGAGCACCAGGACCTTGTTGCACTAGTCGATAATATTTATTGTACCTGTCGGAGTACACCACACACGTACGTTTTATTTTCTGGTTCACTATTTATTATAAGAAGCACACAAGTCATTTAATTCCTAGTGCCATCATAAAATAGCGTTTCCTATGCAGATGTGTGTCCTTAATGCATTTCATTTTTAAGTAAAAAACAACCCGTAGTGCCACGATGTTACATAAATGCTGTGAACGCAGCTAGACAGTGTCTGCGCTTTTAACTTATTTTAATTGTAACATAGATAAATAATCGAAGGAAAGAGTCCCCGTTCAGTGTTTATTTTTTACATGTTACATTAACATGAGTGTTTTTGCAAGTAAATGCATTATCGTTTCACAGATTCTATTGTGTAACGACTACCGTTACCCCCCGGAATCGCTTAGATATTACTTCAAGGGTCGCGGGCGTCACCTAAACCTAAACCTTAACTAAGTAAAAGCCAGACCGCCTGGACCGGAAGTCGATCTCTCGCCCGCTTAGGCCCGAGCGATCTGTACTTTTACTGTGACCTCGGATGTATTGCTGATCGCCACTCACCTACCGAGGTCCCTTCGTTTAAAACCTACATCATGACAACATATTATTAATTATAATGAGAAATAGTCTATGGTTTTTCATAGAAAATTATTGCAATAATTAAAGAAAAACAGTGAGGTTGCATTTAATAGTACCTAAAAGTAGCGACACTGATTATAAGAGTTACGACGCCATCACGTCTCAAAAATTAAAAATTATTTTATAACGAGTGGCTAGAAAGGAATAAAAAGGCAATAAAAAATTACGGTCCCTTTTTTTGTTGTAATCAATGATATGGGTTATAAGACATATTCTTGTGGCAATGTTTTAAATGTGTAAATTCCATTTCCATTTCAAACTTTTTGAGATTGAGCTATTTTTGTATGTTCTCGTGTCGCCAGTCATGTGTGTTATGTTTGCAAAGTGTGTTCACGTGAAACCAAAAGGGAATGTCGGCGACTTTTGAGAATTTAAGCGGCTTTGCCTGGTTAAATGTGCACCAATCGAAGTCCTGCAAAGGGCCAGCAGGTTCGTGATAACCACATGTTGAATATGGTTCGGTATTCTACCGATTTGGAATTGTTACTTTTGCAGTAACGTTAAACCAATGTCTAAAGTCAAAGACTCAATTAGTTTTGCATCGTGTATGAACAGAATAAATTGTGGGGGCTGCTTATGGTGATCAAGAACTGTGTGTTTGAGTGGCTCAAGATGTTGCACGGTGATGTTCTGACTATACCTATACATTATATAGTTTTACATTATTTATTTCTCGACTATGTCACCCCATCCTCTACCAACAAGTCTTCCGAATTTGTTACTCACACATTATTGGGTACCAACGAACGCATGCAAAGAAAGAAAGTGCAAACCTGAAATCCAGAGCACGTAGCAGGAGCGGAGTAAAGATGGGATGCAGATGTTGAGCCATAGTTGAGCTGATAAGCGGTGTCAAGAATTTTCTTATGGGCTGACGCATGGGCCCGATACGCCGAAACGCTGAGCTTCATTGGCGCGAAAATTCGCAAGGTATTGACCAGCAATGCACACACCCCCTGGACCGCATAAACGGACCAGGGATTCCTGCAACAATTGTGAATAATACATCAGCCTCCATCAATCACTAGGCGCGGGCGCCGCGGTTTCCGCACACAATGTCCTTTGTTTTTGCTGCTCGTAAATAAGCGTTCATTTTTCGAGCGAACCATATTTTGGGAACGGCGTCGTTAGGCAGCATCCCTGAACTAGATTCGGGCTGCGGATCAGCGCTAATGATAAGTTGCAGCCCTGTAATCTATGGATGCTTCGGACGTGGCCCGCAGACCGACAAAGCCGCATTCCCGAAATCCGCTTATTATACTCGATATCTCCGAATTCGCTCGAGTGAAATATTAAACGCTTTCCAATTTTCGTGAAAGAGCTACTGTTTAGGGGTGTGTTAATTTAATGGGCTCGAATTATCCCTCCGGCGCTATCTTTTAATTTGCTGACAATGGCAATTTGTACCGCAATTATTCTGAGGATTTGGAAGAAATTCGCTTCTTATGAAAAGGAATTACGATAATTCCATGAGAAACGAAGCTGGAATGCAATATTTTTTACGAATGTTTTAAATCGGTTAAATACACACTTAAAAGGTGAGTTAGTGTGATTTGAGCGGCATTTAACAATTAAAAGTGCTATAGCTGGTTTATTGTGAGCCTAAAATTGTCACGTATTGAGTTAATCAGTTGATATAGTTACCAAAAGCCATCATGATAGTACTGTAATTGACACATCAAAAATCAGCCGATAAATAAATAATTCGAACATCTCTACTCTATGTAACGATTTTTTTTTATCTCAAACTTAATGTTCATACTGATTAATGGGCTCGCATTATCCCGCTGGCAGTATCTTTTAATTTGCAACAATGGAAATTTGTATCGTAATTATTATGGGGATTTGTATGGAATGCCTTTCTTACAACGAGGGATTGCGATGTTCCATAAAGAATGAAGCACTAATGGAACTGAAGATAACAACTTTGAGGCTTAAACTGAGACTAATAACAGAACTCATAATTTATTTCGGACATATGTTTTACAAGATTTAATAGATTTGAACTAAACGCACTATTCAAGTTTGGGTACAGATTTTATTTATGTTTCTAGCGGCAGCGTATTTTGAATAGCTGGACCCTTTCTGAAATGGCATAAGTGAGACCCACGTGCTAGGCACACCGTTAAATTCTGGTTGTTTTAGAAATTAAGCTGCATATTGCGTCACGTTTTCATTTAAACACCCACTGATATTCCACACAGCTGTAGCACTTTTTTGTTATTGTCCTTGTACTTTTTCGCGCGCCGTTTATGATAGCACACATGTTCGTTCTGTGCTGTGTTCCGTCACAAAAGCTAGGTAGTACCATAGATCCTATTTCGATAACCAGAATCGACGGATTAACATCTCCTCCAATGATCAAAGAAATTTCATCAGTTCAGCAAATTTGTGTTAGCTCTTGGAATTAATAACAATAGAGCCAGATGTAATGTTACCGAAAACGTAAAAGACATGAACCTCAATATGATTTACAACAATATTATTCCACGATTTTGCTTCTTCTTACTCCGATATTGGCAGTTTAATTTTAAAAATTATGGAAAGTCTAGAGAATATGGGCGTGTACAAGAAATATACACTTTATTGATCGAGCATGCTTCCTATGTTAATGTTGCAGCCGCAGAATTCTCGTCGTAAATCACTCTTTTATAGCGTATGTTTTTAGGGGCACTTAAAACGCTGCAGAACAAGCCAAATCCTTCCAGTAAATAAAGTTTTTAAAATTTTAGAAAAATCCCACAGCCAGCGTCACGAATGGTGAGCTAGAAGAATTGCAGTAATTAGCATTCTAGATCAAAGTTGTTGAATACAAACGTGTGCAGTCTAAGTCAAACACAATTAGGTTTACACTATTTTTTAATTTTTACTAGATTACTGGAAGGAGTAAACGTTTACAGTCATTTTAAATAGATAAATATAGTTTTAGTAGTAGCCACGAGCCGTATAAAGACTCAGCGAGGTCCGCATCTGCTACATTCCAGGGTAGGCAGCATGCCAACTTTTGACGAAATAAAATAGTGTGGTTTTTAACCCTAGTATCAGTCCTATTTCAGTGAAAGTTCTTACGATAGTGACGATGATGCTAAGTAAACTCGCCTTAAGAAATAAGTAAATAGAAATATTACTGTTGGTGTTTCACAAGGCTCAACTATTGGCACCGTGCTTTAAAAGATGTCCACGATATGCCTTAAATCTTATCACGTACGTTGATGATACAGCCCTTATTGCAAGAAACTCAGATATCCAACTAGCTGTCAACGACCTTCAAACTGCAGTTGACATGTTTTAACAGTGGTCAATCAATGGAAGATCAAGCTAAATAAGTCCAAATGTCAAGCAAACACTATCCGCTAAGACACCTAGAACTACTATTTGCAATGACGAAGTATTCAGTATAATCAAACGTGCCAAAGCCGATCCTGTCCTGTAGAGTAAACGAAGTGTAAAGTTTAATGTTGCGTGTGCAACGATAAATGCACGCCAAAGCCTGCCTGCGGGACGACGAAACTTTCAACTTTATAGAAGCCATTCAAGATTGAGGACAGATGTGCCTGCAGCTCTTCTAAAGGCGTTTTGCAAAAATTTCCGAAGGGCAGTAGTAAGTAGGAAGTAAATAGCTGCGGCAAATGCTTTGCAGATAATAATTGCTTCGAGTTTCGAGTGCGTACGGTAATTTGTGCCATATTCAAAGGTATATTTGAAGCGTTTTTTTTTTTGGACGCCAATTCAGCAGTTCTCGAGGGCCGATACGACATCTGGGATTTCCAGAATAAACAAATAAGCAAATACATGGAGTACAAATTCATTTTTATAACATCTCGCCCCCCCCCCCACTCAACGAAAGAAGAGGCCACATTGGCAACAAGCGATAAAATGTTGATAACTAGAATTCCCTTGCACATAAAAAAATACGGACAATGATTAATTACTCTTTATGCAATGGTTATTAAGAGAAAGAATAAAAAATTTGCATATTACAATTTTTGTAGAAGGAAAGGCTTAAAGTGAATTTCTGTAAGTTCATTACCAACAAATTTTTCCTAAGAGTTTCTCCTTTAAAAATTACAAAAATTTTGAACGTCAATGGCTGAACACGCTGAAACAAAGGCTACTTTTAAAACAGGAAGCCTTCTAATTAGAATTTCCGAACATGTAGCTACACAGATGTAAACATCTCATGATTCTTGCATCAGAATAATGAATCAGCCCGCATTTGTAAGGCCCAACTTTCCTGGAACTTCTGATAGGCGACGCAGGTGTTGCGGCATGCCAAGGGCACGAAACTTTGATAATCTAGGGATGCGCATATAAATATAGTCGATTGGGGTTTGGCTGAAGCAACAACCTTCACTTTTAGCTGAATTTTAATCTGAAACTTACACGGGAAAGATAAAATTCTGCTTAGGCGCTCGACTGCTCAAAATACCTTCCATTGATCGGATAAAGATAGTTACCATTATTTTTTAAGCTAAACTGTTTGATTAGTATTGGTTGAGTCGACAGTTGTCAACTGGCTTCGACTATTAGTTCAAACTGAATCTCTAGGTTTTGATTGTTTCGTCTCTAATAAAAGTTAAGAATAAGCTGATTAAAGGTACACGGTATGTGTTTCAAATTTTAAAAATTAATGGTGTTAAATATCGTTGAATGAGATACAACTGAAAGAGTTGTTTTCGACTTGTTTTTTTTATATTTGCTAAGATCTGGATTACTATCAATTGAGTTTACATCCGATTCAGCACAACTACCGAGCCGAATAGTATCCATACGAAAAACCACCACATGGATTTACTACCGACTGACAAGATACTATAAAATTTTTCACCCAACTGAAACACCAGCGACTGGACTTACCAAGCTTAAAATACTTTATCTGTGAACGCGATAGTGGCAGTGCAGTTCTATATGTTTACTGTTCATTCGAAGTCTCGCACTGGATTATTGCGTCTGCAGGTGCTGATTTGAAGACCCGAATATCGAAGGCGTGCCGAAAACCTGGCAAACGAGGCAGTTGCATCAATTACTCCATACATTTCTGCCACATTATTATTT
The DNA here is from genome assembly GCA_940337035.1 of Agriotes lineatus. NCBI lineage: Eukaryota > Metazoa > Arthropoda > Insecta > Coleoptera > Elateridae > Agriotes > Agriotes lineatus. The sequence continues at coordinate 28,442,249 of OW679203.1, read as the reverse complement.
TGCGGCGATTGCTGTCGGATGCAAGCAGAGGTGTGTCCAAGTAGTGGTAAAATGGCGGTAGTAATTTATGTTGGTGGTACTTCCAGTCGGATGTAAATGCACATTGGTGGTAATCTAATGGCATTCAATTTCCTCGCCAATACTTTGTATGCGAGTGTTCTTGCCAGTTTTGTATTTCCTTTGTATTTTATGGGAAAGTTGTGTATATTGTTTACGTTTTTTATCTAACTCTATACCTTTTATGTTAAATTGACATTTTTCCACTATCGCCACTATTAAGCTTGTCTTTCAATGCTGTTTTTCTGAATAGAGCTTTTGGGTAACGTCTTGCCTTAGAGCGTTTGTTTTTTCTATATTTTGTTGGCTGTGTCACCTGGTGACGGTAGAACTGATTTGTGTAGCAGTCTGTAGTTTAGTTTTTGTCCATATTGAGGATCGTGGGTAACCTGCAGTATTTTTTATTCTTAGCCTTTCTGCCAAAAGTCTGCAGGTCGAATTTTCGGGGTACTTTGAAGTGCTATAAGTTTGCCTCTTATGCACTAAACGGGAAATTACTTGCTTGGTTATGACGGTGATAAAAGACTAAGGTTCACCTATATCAAGAATGTGAATTTTATTTGATATGGCGTTGTAATAGCCTACGCTATGGGACCGCTGTCCAGGTTTCGAGATCACTTCGAGGTGACAACGCAGGGTACCACGTACTTTTATTCGGGGTTGCAAATAGACAAGGCCGCCACAGTAGGCAGAATTGATGTAGGGCTTCGAATCAGGCTTCCCTGTGCTGTCGTCACCTCATTGGGTTTAAGTATTAGTTCTGAAGATCAATCTGGAAACCGAAAAATCGGTCTAGGTCGGGAAAGCCGTTTTAACAGGGAATTACGCCACCAAAGAATAGAATTGGTCCAGGAAAACCATTTTAGCAGGAAATAATGCTAGCGAAGTATCGGCTTGGCTGGGAAGATACGTTCAGGAAAATTTTACAGAAAGAAGCTAGAAAATCAAAACTCGCAAATAGGCGGAACAGAGTGGCCTTGAAGGTATCAAAGCGGAAGTCCTTTGGGGCCTAAAGCTGGTTAAGCTGGAACGCTGGACTCAAATATAGTTCACGGGCTAAGCATCTCGCTTTTATAGCCCTTTGGATGTTTATCGGCTGGGCTATTTTCTAATATTCTTGTGGAACTGCGGTATTGCAGCTCGCTGGATAGCTGCGCTCTCCGCGGGATTGTCGTTTTCGGAATTCGCCCCGCTCGACAAAGTCAAGCGCCGATTGCGACGAAAGTGTGCGGCGTATAAATTCGAACGCACTAATTCTGTTTAAATTAGTTTATGCAGAAGCTAACGTCACAATGCAGCCGGAAAACTGTGTCTCCCCGTTTTTTGCACCAATTCCATATTCCCTACTAGGTTTTTAATGTGCTTCTCATTTACAGTATGACCAACTTCGACGTTTTGAATATTTTGACCTGTTCTCTCCAGTGTTAAGTACAATTCCTCTCTTTCTTAGTAGATGCATCTGTATGATGTTTATAGACATTGGTTTCGACTGTAATTTTTTGGATAGTATTGTATCGTCCAAGTATACTTTCAGTATCGTTGCCAGAGAACAGGATGCTATTGGTATCAGATGTTATAAGGTGTCTCATCTCTGTCCAATGGGTTTCAGATATTTTCGCAATTGATATGTTACATTGACACGAACAATCCACTCTCACAGCCTTTAAAGTAGTTCTACCATGATCGTAAATCACTTTTATCAAGGTCATCTTTCAGCGAAGTCATACAATCTTACCCCTTTTTGTTGTCGCAAACTCACTTATTGTTGCTTCGCCGTATAATTGCTGCAACTCTTTGTTATTTTAGTGTAGAACGTTTTGACAAATGCTAATATGGTTGAAATTGTGATATTTCCAGTTTAATACAATTGCCATTGTCTTTCGTTCACAGGTGAAACAGCCTTCTTCCACCGTTCCATCAATGCCAGTATTCATTCTTTAAAAATAATATATTTTTTTTTACTTTCAGCACCTAGTACCATCAACTCAAATCTCTCAGATTAAAACTGCGTCACTGAAAGACATGTCCCAATAATTTTACGGCCATCTGCTCGCAGTTTGAGCAAAACATATTTCTCGCCTTGGCGTCTTACAAATCGCACCTTCACCCAACACCTCGTTACTCTTATAATTAACTTAGCCGACTTGCTATTTGAACTTGGGGTACTTTTGCAAAGTTAATTAAACTCGCTACCTGAGCAGGTTATTCAAAACAAGCTATTCAGATAAACAAACCGAACCGCCGGGATTATCATGTTAAGATCAGCTCCTCAGCTCCCACGGCCCGAGTCTTTGGCAGGACTCCTTCCGAGTTCGGCCACGTACAGGGCTAATTTGCACACTCGTGCGGCAATGAATTATTTCGTCGGTAACACGGGGCGAATATGCGCTGAGGTTTGACGAGCGCTATCGCATATTTACCCTTTTCATCGTCAAAGCTGGCAATTATGCTCAAGATACTATAAGGCGATTAGCAGGAACATCCCTAATATCCAGATATACGACGGCTCTAGGAATTTGAGGCCTGGTTTCATTATTGTAGCCTTCCGCGGGCTTTAATAGGAGATGTGAGCCCCAACCTGCTTTATTAGTAGGTGTACAGTATTATAAGTAATTACTGCTCGTTTCCTCAAACTTGTGTTGCCTTAGCCAACGTCGCCGAGGTAACTGCTTACGTTAAATTAAGTTTTAATCTACGCCGACTGTATTCCTGTCAGTTATAGATATGCTACTTGCAATATTGTATGAGTATAATGCCTGGCTGTTTATATCTACAGACACTTTAAGGCTCTATAGTTCATTCAAATTCAAGATAGAACAAAATCTGCACAAATATCAGCAGTCAGTTGATTACTAATTTGATTTTATTAAAATGCAGATCATGGGATATACGTTGTACCGGGTGACCACAAATGGTGGTGATTTTTTTTCTTAGGTTGTCTCTGTTTATGTTGGTGGTACTGTAAGTCTATGTCAAATTCGAGGTTAGCAGGTTAGGTTTTGCGTCAGTTTTGACACAAACTGACGCAAAACCTAACGTGCTAACCTCGAATTTGACATAGGCGTACAGTGCCACCAACATAAACAGTGCCAACATAAGAAACAAATCACAACCATTTATGGTCACTCGGTATAATATAGAGGTTATAGCTATTGGCAAATTTCCAAAGCTTGAAATTGGAAAATTGTGCGATGTCTATCTAAATTAAATGTGCCGAATGTGACCTGAGAATAAATTTATCCCCTAAAAAATGTTGCAAATGCCTTCCTTAAGCAAAAATTCATATTAAAAACATGACACATTGACTTTGACACTCATCAAGACAGCAACAAAGCCATATCTCTCTGATCTAGATTTTAATAAAATCATATTAATAAGCAATTTACTGCTGATATTTGTTATTTGGGTTGCCGATTTTGCTCTATCTTGAATCTGAATCAACTATAGATATATACTTATATGTAAGTATTTTATGTATTTATTCTTTAATTTACCAACTACTCGATATGTACTCTTGGGTAGGCTTGCACAGTAGATCGCAGAATTTTTTTTTTCACGTCTTCATCTAGCTAAGGAGTCTATTAATCATCTTTTCTATAAGTTCGTTAGGATGTTGAGGTAAGATCATGGTAATTTATTGCACGACTCTCTATCTCAATGGTAACGAATGGAATTTGATGACCTTCATGAACAGTATAAGTATCGTGATACTATTCTATGAAGGGGATTATAAGTTATAACGCACTAGGCCACTAGGCCAAGTAGCACATTTGAAGGTTTTAGTAGTAGGAAAATTGTTGAAAAGTGTAAATAGGATTAAAATGTCGTTTAAGGTTCCCATTTCTCCATTGGGTGCTTCCCCATGTGGCAAATGGGGGAACGTTAAGCAAATATAGTACCTGAGATATAAAATACTAGGAGCGGAACTAAACTGGCCGATAAAGGGCAGCAATGTTGTCAGTGCTGAAATAAAACTATTGAAATTTGATTCCTGTAAAGGTTTATTGTCTAAGAATTTAGACTAGATGGTCAAGATGTGGCAGTTAAAGGCAAACAATTGCGATGATTAACATCTCATAAACCTAATGTCATATACATTTTCGCACACGCCAGCATCTATCTAGAATCTGACCAAGTTCCTTCAAGATGCTTGAAGTAAAAAGACTGGATAATCAATAAATCCCGGTACCTCTTCGTCTGCTGGCTTTATACACTTGGTTATGCAAGAAGTGGGTTTGGTTTATTATCTATGACTAATAGATGAATTTCTCGTACTATTCGGGCTTACGATGACACATTGTCTCCTAGTAGAAAGTTCGAGTCTCGACATTCGGGTTTATTGCTGCTTTCTGGCCGGTTGTGTCAATTCTCTATTCATAGTCGTAATAATAATTATTAAAGTGTTTTGACCGGCGGGCGGCCACGTTGCTATGCAAAAATGAGTTGGTCCTCTTTCTTTCAAAAATGTCATCTGCAGTTATTCGAATCGAATTTCGTCTTAGTGATGACGCCTCTAACAGGATTAAATGATTGGTGTTTTTGCTATCCGGAATGGGTTAAACGCACGCCCGCTGAGCTATCTTGGAATCTCCTTACTTTTATTTTCCTGCACTCTCTTCCCGACAGCGTCTTTCAAATGCTTTAGATCTTGACGTTTTTAGACAATGAGTTACCTATCGCTTCGCGATTTTACTTGGACACCTACTGATAATGCGCACATCTGTAGCACGCAGTTTTACTTTTGTACTGTTTCCGCTGCAAATTGATGATAGCGCACATGTAAGAAATTTTGCTATGCCCCGTCACATGCTACTTAGCCCATCAGTTCTATTGTAAATATGTGGAGACCAACAGAGAGGTCCTCAATGGAATTTGACTTCGTTAGGCAGCAAAAACTAAATGATCAGCTATTTAACAATATACGATCTACCTACCACAAGGCACTCTGCACCCTACCCTGCTTGATGAATACACTACCTCGAGAAGGAGACCGGGTCGGATTAAAATTAAACACTAAGAAAACCAAAGTACTGATATTAAGCAAGACGCCAATAGGACAAACGTATCTGTTATATATAGCCAACCAATTGAGACGACTGGTTGCTGCTTGATGGAGGATGAAGTTGGAGGCAAGGACAAGAATAGAATTACCAAGATCGTCTTTTCTAAGCATGAAGCAATTGCTTACCAACCATAGCATTCAACTTTTAACACGATACAGACTAGTGCAGTGTTACATATATTTAGTGCTGCTATACCGAGTCAAGGCATGGGCACTGAAACCTAATACATTTTTCCAACTCTGGGTATAGTGGACAGAAAATGTTATAAGCGAACAAGTGTTGAGAAAAATGCATAAAAGTATGGAACTACTATCAACTATTAAAAAGGAAAACAGTGTAGACCCACCCATTATAACTACTAATATCGAAAGTGTAGAGAATAGAATAATTTTATTCAGTATAAAAACAGTTTTAAGATTTACAGCCTTGAATTATTAGGACCGGTCACCAAAAGTGTCTACTGTAATAGAACACCTCGGTAGTCAGAAAGCGTATTAAGAATTTTAGAGATGAAGATAGAGTTATAGAAATATATGAAAATGTTGGAAAACCAAAATTAATAAGTCTACAACTGCTCTCGAAGGTCTGTCCAAAGCAATTAATATTCCGCAAAGTAAATGAAATTGTTATTACCATTACGTCCTCCCTTGTTATCTAAATAAGCAAAGTTTTGAAGCTTTATTTCATCTACAATTAGCAGATACATTCATACTTGATTTAGTAGGTGATTTAACAATTTCTTTACTGTTGTTATATTTATTTTAGCTTTCTTGCAATTTTCAACCGCACGCCAGTGGATTTAGACCGGCGGAGGACAATTTTGCGTTGAACACTAAGTCAGGCGTCCCGAAACTTCAGTCAGCAGGAGTGGAGGAGATCTGCTACCGAATTTCGCGGTGCTTTTCGGCCAACCTAATAGGTTTTTCCCAAACCAGGAATTTGAATATTGCCTTTCAGTAAGGTCACTGTTTCGCACTAGAGGGCCATCCATTCCTTCAAACTTTGGTACCGTTAAAATGCTGCTTTACACTATCATCGCCTGTATTTGTAATTCATGTACGTATATTACCCCGCATAGTAGACACCCCTTCTGGGAATACTAACCATTTGGATACGACCAGTGGGTGGTGGCCAGTATACATTATACAATATTGTTTTCCAGCATAATGTACTACAGTGACGTTACCTTCGCTGAAATTTTCGTCGTTATACTAGTTTTGTGTATTAATTTGTGCACTTATGCCAATTTATTTCTACGCCGTTTATATGTGACGTTACATGGTATGTATGCCGTTGATCTAATAAATATATAAGTATGTTCTGACTAATACAGCAGCTCTTCACTTTGATACGTTGTACTCTGTTTGTAAAACTGTATTTTTATGTTTATGTTTTAATTTTTTCATAGTATCCTGCCCATGCTGTTCAAATATTGAGTTCATTCTTCTGTAGATGCTATGAGGAGCGCTATGTCGTCTGCATATCTGATAGTGTAAATTTTTTGGGCATGTATGGTTGTTTCTGTTATTTTGTGTGTGTATATGTTAAATAATAATAGTGATAGAGCACATTCTTGATAAACACCTATCCAGATTCAGGCTTCTTCTTCTTCGTTACATTTTATATAATTTTTGTTCTTTTTAAATATTATATATTATTCTTTTGTCTTGACTATTTCCTTTAATATCTCAAACGTAATTCCCCTGTTAAATTTTAAGATCTGCTTCATTTCAATGTATCCTTTTTTGTAATGGTAGAGTTGTTTGTTGCTTTCTAGTTTCTTTGCGTTCTAGTTCCTACTTCTTTTTTTTCCTATTTTCTTTACTTTAAGCATGTGTTTCATTACAACAATGTTCTAACTGCTACCTATCCCTGGACTTGGCTACCTTCTACAGTTCCTTGTCTGGTTTTGAAATCCTTGCTTAACCAAGATGCAATAAACCCTATATCTTTTAATGTCTCCTTGCATTCTGTAGATGTGTCATTTTGCTATTCCCACGATCCTGCCTTTTCTTGCTTCTTCAATTACCGCGTTGCAGTCTAGTGGCGTCGCTATAGGTTGGGCCGGGTGGGCCATGGTCTGCCTAAAATTGTCTTAGCCTACTCTGTCTTATTTTGTGTTAAATATTTTCTTTAATTGATAAATGTGACAATTAAACCACAATGGTTGATAAAACAAAGAACATTTTAAAACCTGAGCGAATACAAATTGTTATTAAGTATTAGTATCAAGGGACAATATATGAGCAATTTTTGGGTCTTCTGCAGAAACACAATTGAGAGTCTGTGTATGATTATATAAGAAAACTTGGATGCAAATGAGTGTACTTAGGTAAGCTTGTTGCACAAACATATGACGGTAAAGTGTCACGAAAAATGTATTTCAGAAAGAGGTGCCCGAAGCAATTTATGCAAGTTGATTCGATCATAAATTAATTTATTATCAGTAAATGTGTAACTTGTTAGATGAATTTTAGAATTTCTGCAGCATGTATTCCCCAAGCTTCCATTAGCCACGTGTTCAATCAGTCGCTGTCTCATAAAATACTCAAACAAGGGAGGCGCAAGTGTGCAGTGTAGCTGCCTCGATAAGTACAGTCGTTGGTTACAGCTGTAGTGCATAAAGATTAGATATTGCCTTATAAATCTGCCAAAACGCTCGTAAAAGTCACTTCAAGATTAAGATATGAGTCATAGAACACACGATGAGCAGATAATGTCGGGATATCAATTAAAACACTCGTTAGTCGATTAAAACGGTAATTTAAAGATTGATATATGAGCCATAAAACTGTGTAACATTTCCGAATTAATCGTCAACCCCATTTTCAACAATAGTCGCACACATCTCATTACTCCCCGCTACAACCGTCTTTCAGATCTTTTAAAAGGGCCTCGCGTAGTTTTCTGCACAGCACTCCTTCTGTTACGACATTGAAGCAAATTGGGCAGGGTTCTTACGTGTTTTGACCACAACGGTTCTAATTTCCGGAGATATCTTTTCAATCCAATCTGTGGTATTTAATTTACGAAACCCATCGATTTATGTCATTTAATAAGAATCCCGTACCGGCATTTCGTAGCGTATCGCGGCACTCCCGAATTTTCCTGCACAAGGGACCAACACGTTAGACTGAGTTTTCGCTGCAGCACTGCTTGCCAGTCCGCGCTATCAATTTTTTCCCGAATTCTTCAAGCAGTTACGGCAGCCCCGCTTACCGCAGTCCATTCTATCGAGCTCTCCGGACTTTTCTGCAGCACTGCAGCGACACCTCCAAAACGCGATTCTGGAAGGTAGATCAAACAAAACAAGCCGCAGCGAAAATTTTAAAAGGTACTGTGTAAAATTTATATTAATGTAGATGCTCACTATTTTCACTTAGTGAAATGGTGTCGCGGGAGCAAATTAAAGTAGCGCACGTTTGAAAGACCTCTTATAGCGCTCAGATAACGGCAAAATAGTCTTTATTATTTCACGAATTCATAATTAAGTAAATAGTTAAATGAAGATTGCCGAATGATAATATTTAGCAGTTGTAAAACACCATAACGTCATGTAAAACTTAGGATACAATAATTAAGTCAAATGTGATCATTATACATAGTAATTTTGGTGTTTTGAGGTTGATATAATAAATTTTAATTATTATATGGTTTCTCTCTATTTGACGGTTGTTGCATGCGTTGTTTTCTGTACTTAAGTGTAAAAGGTTCTAGCTGTAGGAAATCACTTAAGGTAAGTTCCATCCGGGACAGCGCAAGGAAGGACGTCGCTGCAGCAGCATCAACAAGACACGTACGGGTCATTTTCTCTTTCCACTTTTAATTAATCGCTCATTATCATCATTAGAAAAGTGGTGGCGCTTAGGTATTTTATCCCCTTTTAAGTTATAGAACCCTTGCCCAATGTAACTGACAATCCCGAAATAACCTGCGTCCTCTCGACTAGCTGCCGGCAAACTTTTCTTTACACCATTCCGGGCGGCCTAGGCTTTTAATCACCTAATATTTTGGTAATCTTGTTTTATCGGGTAATAAACTGGCACCTTCTGTCCTCGCTACAAGAATTTTGCTCAATTTCCAATATACATATCAAATTTACCAACACTCAGAGACAAAGTTATGCAGACAGAAAACCAGTTGAACTAAAACGAATTGGTTTTACACGTCTCTTTAGCAATTAAAAAGTCAGTGGAGGCGTATGATAGCATACTGTTTTGAACTAAAGTGAAAGGGGCAAGCAAAGGTTGAGCCTTATAAATTTTTATTATTTTCTGCAATCGCACATGTTTTATATTGTTTTAAATGTTGTTAAATCATTGATCTGTTACAAAATGGAAAGTCTATCGTTTCGGGGGCAATTTTTTATAGAAAATGTTAAGCTGCAATTTTAGTTAAAAAGGAACAAATCTAATTATTTTAACAAGCTTAATGGAGCAGCTTTGAATATAGATATTATTTTCGTTGCCCTTTATATGGTTACTTGTACTACTACTAACAAATTCTTATTCAAGTATTACATCTAGTTTAGTTAACAATCTTACTAAATTGAGCTAATTAAAGAGATACACCAATGCGAAGTCTGCATTAGACAAAGGATAAACCAGCTTTAGCAAAATTGAAACGTTACAGGGCAGTAACAAATACTGAAACTCCAAAAGCCAACATTCCTCCTTGTCAGCATTTATCTAAACAATTGAACCCCAACTGTAAAAAAATGAGGATGGCTTGGTTCATGTTCAATCAAATCCAATTTTCACTAAAAATACACGAAACAAAATACCGGCGATATTAGCAAATATTTGGGAAAACATTTGCGGTCAAGCAATGCTAATATTTGGTTTAGCATTTGGGTCAACATGGGGAGGAAGAACCAAACGATGAACGTCCAAAACACTAGCAGTTTAGTCGATTGCTGGAATTGCTTAGTAAACTTGTTAATTAATAATATCATGTCACTTTTCGAGCCTGGAATTTAATTTTAGTTATTCTGTTCGGTATTTATTAAAAAGTACGCAACTATAATAGTAATGAATTCATATCTTGTGCTTTTGAAATTGTACTCGCCACATTCCGGTCACTGTAAAAGTTTAAAATAATTTTAATTTAAAATTATATAGCTGCATATATATTGTGAGAGTTTCTCTTGGTGCTTCCTCAATGTAGTATTTCACAGCCGGGCAACATTTACATATTAATTGCAATGTTTTAATTTTCAAACTTTTCTACGAACGCGACGCAAGTATTCAGAATTTTATTTTTCATTGTTAATTTTCAAAGACTGCATTACGTGTTACAACAATTATTGTTTAAATTGAAATATATCTCAATAAATTTATAAAGCAATTCTGACACCTCTTGTTGTAATGTACGCAGCGGCAAGATAGACTGTCAAAAAAGAAACGAAAGCTCACCAAGACGAAAACCACTACGATCCACAATGATGGCTACATATCTGTGTTCAGGAGGACTAAGGCTATATTACATTCAGTTTTTTTGGCGAATATGGAGACCAGCGATCGTTACGTTTTTGCTCAGAGCGACTATGATCCACAATTATCGTACATCTTTCTTTTAGGGCGAGTACTGTCCGCAACGATGGTTGCACATTTCTGAATTGGACCACTGCAATGTGCGACGAGCATTGCATATTTTTGTTCAAAATTCTACAATAATCGCTATACATTTTTGTTCAGAACGATTACAGTTAGCAAAAATCACTTCAAATTTTATTCAATTCGGCTGCGATTCACAACGATTACCACGGTTTGTGATTAAGACTACTGCCATCCGCAACAATGATTACACAGTTCGGTTGCATCAAGTGACGATTATTGAAAATTTTTGTTTAGATCGACTTCATTCCACGATGATAACTACATATTTGTATTCAGGACGACTAGGGTCCGTAATGATCGGTATAAATTTCTGTCTTAAACGACTACACCGTGCAAAGGTTGCTACTAACTTTTATTCAGAACGAATACGGTCCGTAACGATCGCTACACCTTTGTATCCAGAGCATCGGAGGTTCGTAACTATCACTACACATTTCTATCTCTGGCAACTGTGGTACGTAACGATTTCTATGTACTTTTGTTTAGAGCGAATACAATTCGCAACGTCACAATTATTGCAAATATAATTATATTCAGAGAGTGCAAACCATAATGATCGTTACAGGGTGATGACTATGGCACTCAATAATCGCTACGCATTTTTTAAGGGCGAGTATTTCTTATTATGATCGCTAAACATTTCTATTACGACTATTACAATTTTCTGTTCAAAAGTATGACACTCCGCATTAAACTCTGTACATCTGTGGTCAGGGCGATTAAGGCCCGCAAGGATCACTGCAAATTTTATTAACTTCAACTGCGATGCACAATGATTGTCGCGGTTTGTAATTAAGACTATTGCCGCTCGCAACGATGATTATACAGTTCTGTCTTGGAAAATTGAATCATGTGACAATTATTGTAGTAAATTTTTGTTCAGATCGACTTCATTCCACGATGATTACTACATATTTGTATTATAACCGACTACCATCCGTAGTGATAGCTCTACATTTCTTTTTTAAACGACTACATCGGGCAAAGATTGCTACGCAGTTTTATTCAGGACGAATACGATACGTAGCTCATAATGGTCGCTAAACATTTCTGTTTCGAGCAACTATGATGCGCCGCGATAAATTTTATTTAGTGTGACTGCGGTTTACGATTGCTAAGGTTTTTGTTTAAGACTACTGATGTTCTCAACGATGGTTGTACACCTTTGTCTGGTACATTTGCATTGTGTGACGATAATTGCAAACTTTTATTCAGAGCGACTGCGGTACACGAAGATCACTACATATTTTTAATCAGGGGCTAGGGACCGTAATGATCCCTGTACATTTGTCTTAAACGACTACACCGCTTGACGATCGCTACACATTTTCATTCAGAATGACTACGGTCTGTATAGATCGCTACACATTTGTAGCCAGAGTGACTAAGGCTTATAACTATCGCTATGCATTTAAGTCTCCGGCAACTTTAGCACATAACGCTTATTATACGTTTGTGTTCAGAATGCACTGGGCAACGTCCCAATTACTGAAAATATATATTTAGAGAGAGTGAAATCGATAATGATCATTATAGGGCAATAATGTTCGGTAATAATCATGCAACAGTTCTGTCTTGAGCGAGTATAGCACTTAACGAATGCTTCACATTGATGCTATACATTTATGTTTTGAGCAACTGCGATGTGCCACGACTATTGCAAATCTTTGTTCAAAAGTACTGCACTCCGCAGTAATCGCTAAACGTTTTTATTCCGGGCAATTGCGGTTCACACAAATCATTGCAAATGTTATTTAGTTCAATTACGGTTTACAACGATTGCTAAGGTTTCTTGTTTAAGACTACTGCGGTGCGCAACGATGGTTACACAGTTCTTTTTGACAATTCCATCATATGATGATTATTGCAAAGTTTTGTTAAAAGCGACGATGAACAGTACATATTTTTATTCAGGAGGTACGACTACTATCCGTAATATATTTCCATTTTAAACGATTACACCGTGCGACGATAGCTATACATTTTTATTCAGAACAACTACGGTCCGTAACGATTGTTATACATTTATGCCATAAGCGACTAGACCGCGCGACGTTTGCTACGCATTTTTGTTTAGGACTTCTACGCTCCGTAACGACCGTTACACATGTGTATCCACAGTGACTAAGGCTCATACCTGTCGCTATATAATTTTGTCTTGAGCGACTGTAAGACGTAAGAATTTTTCAGAGCGGATATACTTCGCAACGCGTTAATTAAGGCAAATATATCTATAATGATCGTTACAGGAAGATTGCGGTCGGTAATGATCGCTGGATATTTATGTTTTGAACGACTATGGCACGATAACGATTACTACACATTTTTTAGGAGCGAGTATATTCTACAGTAATCGTTACACATTTCTATCTTGGGCAGTTACGGTCTGCCACGATCATTGAAAATTTTTACTCGGTCGACTATAGCTACATATTTTGGTCTTGGGCAATTATACCGTCTGACAAGTACTGATGATTTTTTTTCAGAACGACTGCAGTGCACAATGATCGTTACACATTTTTTATGGCGACTACTCTCTGCTAACACTACATATTTTCCTCTTAGACAATTGCATGACTCGACGGTTACCTCAAATGTTTGTTTTGCGAAATGGCAGTTTATAATGACCACTACCAATTTTTATATGGCACCTAATAACGATAATTATACAGATTTTTCAGGATGATTATGGCCGTAACGATCGCTGTACATTTCTGTTTTGTACTACTGCGGTGTGTCCCGATTATTTAAAATTTTTGCTCAGAGCGACTAAAGTCTACAATCGTCGCTACACATTTTGGACCAGTACGACTGCGATTCGAACAATTGCTACGATTTTTGTTTCAAATGGTTGTGATTCTAACGATTGCTACACATTTCTGTCTTATGCAGGTAACGCCTAACAATTGCTGTCTAGTTCTTTTCGGGACCACTAATGTTTGTTACGATAATGGCATATTGCTGTTCAGTTCAAATTAAACAAATTATACCGAAGACTAGAAATTGGGAACAGCACATCAGTAAATATCTAAAATTTTAATATTTCTTTATAAATATCTTTAGCAAGCTTCCAACCAAACACTTACGCTAAAATGCATGTGTAGCCAATCCAATATAACTTGAGGTAGGTACCGAAATTTAATTTTGCCTAAATATGTTATTACTGTACTTACCTTCCATTTACTTTATTATGTTTTGGTAACAATTTATTTATTTTAACATCGGAAAACCTCATTTGCAAATTTCCGTCTATAATATCTTTTCAGTTCATTTAAGACGTTTATTTCCGACTCAGTATTTTCAAAGTCAACACGTGCGAATTTTCTCCTGACATAATAAACGACTAGTTCCGAAAGGCGACAGGTCAGGCCAATGTAATATGCTCTGCTTACTAATTGGTATGCAAAGAGTCCGTTTACTGCGAGCGTAACACAAGATCCACAGCTCCTAACGAAGCTGAGGACAATCTCGAGTTCTGCTCTGGGGCCGGTATTCCATTCATTTGATCTACTGCAGCACGTGTAGGGTAATATCTAATACGGCCGACTCATCAGAACGCTCGACTTAACGTCAAAAGCGAGGAAGGCCGCCCTCTCACTCCAGGGCAAGGAACTCCCGCAGGGAAAACCGCCTCTGTGCAATTCGGTAGATGCAACTAGCCTTTAACTGATATTGCTTGGGGTATTAACTTTTGCAAGAAGCTTTCTTTTAAAAATATAAAAACACACCCCCTAGTCTATAGGCTGAATAAGTAACATTAGTCTGATCGCCCAAATACGTTATGAGACTCTTATGAACGCTAAATACCTTGAGGTCCTATTCAATTCATAAACAGACCTTGAAAAATAGCTGCATGACTACTTAACAAAGTAGGGTGCAAATCAAGACAATTGCCCTTTTTTAGCAGCAACGGCGACCGTTAAGAAAAACTTATGAAACCAACCATAGAACCGATGGACTTGAGTACGTTCAGATCTCGGATATAGTTTGAAGGTAAGCACAATGTTGGATGAAGGACACAGTGAAAGAGAAAAAAAATAAAATGAAAGAGACGCCCACAAAGTAATAAATTACTAGCTAAACTAAAAAATAATAAAGGCAGTGAATGGGGCTCGAGGGGTGATTTGGCCTGCTAAGTAGAATTATAAAGATGGCTAGGCGCGCGGTAGGAGTGTAAATGTGCTTGACGTTGAAACAAGCCTTTCATCCACTATAGCAGCTCAGCACAATAATTAATAACGTTCATATATATATATATATAGATCGGCCTTCATGGAAATAGAAGCTTGGAGTATTTGATTTTAGATTTTGAGGTGGAGTAGCGCACTACTGAGGTATTTCTGCATTCATTATCCGTAACCTTGACTGGTAATTATAGGGAGGAGTTCTCGTATTTTAAACTGTGTTGTAACCAAAAGCCACGCCACGAGGGTTTAGTAAATTGGTAAGGATGCAAGACCCCACTTTCACTTTAAAGAAACCATGAAGAAGCTGTAATTGTAGATACAGACATCCACAATGCGTCACTCTAATATAAAAAGCTGTCGATAGAATTAGAGAACCAGATGTGTGAAAATATTTAAAAAGTAAAGAAGCAAACATTATAGCGAAGCTGCCAAATCGTGCGCCAACATACATTACGTGGCCAAAAACACACAGCAGCTTTAATGAAAAGTAAAATTTTGTGTTCGAACTCCTTAGCTAGCTCAGTATGTGTTCATATTAAAACGCAAAGCGATGTGTAGTTTAATTAGAAAACTGTGGTATATGCCTAACTCGTATATCACGGATGGACAAATTATTTTCTAGAATTCACAACATGTCAAGCTATTCAAAGTACGCATTCCAATGAAACTACAGCATCTCTAAAATTGCATCTATTCCGAGGCGGTAGAATTGTGCCCAACCCTTCTGAATATAAAGAACACCGTTCAAGAAGGGGCATCTGCAAGAGACAGTAGATCCAGCTCCATGGCAAACAGCTGCGCTTAACTGTTTTCAATAACAAATGCGAGGCAGTGTTCTGGCTATATCCCAAAGTGGCCACTCGCAAACCCAAGGCGAGCAATAAAGATTGACTTAACTGGACGAGAATTCCGCAATAAAATTCCGATATTCTAGGTTTCATAGAAGCAGGACCATAGTGAATTATATATCAGGAATATTATGGAATGCTTCGGCAACCATTAAATAATAAAACCCTTCTACTTGCGTAAAAGAAGGCTACATAACACGTGGACCGCTTGAATAACCTGTCTGCATTATTTGAGCATTCGGAAAGAACTTGGTCATTATTTAAATTAGTTTGGAATTAGTCAAGCAACTAGTATGTTCGTATTTAAGTGTAATATTTCCACGTAACATAGTACCCGTTTTGGGTATCCTATCAAATTACCTTTGCTGTTTTATTGCTGTGCAAGGAAATTTTAGTTCGACCCCTGGTCTGATATTTTGAATAAATTCTATCGTCATGATATCAACAGACATCCTGTATAGCTACGTTGTTGGCAAAAACCTTCCCGCTGAAAGCCTCGGTTTGTTACCGGAAGTTAGATCAGGTTGTTAGCTCCACACATTATACGGATTTGTAGTTGTACCTTCCCAGCAGCTATCCTTTTTTACGAACCCGCTAAAAGGTGAGCCGCCCACCTCTGCTTGCTCGGAGCTGATTTTATCGGCTAACTACTTCTTACAACTGAGTTACTATACCCTGGTGTAGTACAATTTAAGTAATGCATTAAAAGCTGTACCGTAATTAACCGTGGCCGGATGTTTAATCCACAGATGATTTATCCAGAATGATTCATACAACGGACTGCTCATCTAGAGGACTGTTCATCCATGGGCGGTTCATCAAATCACACTTCATCCAAAATAACATTAAATTAAAGGTTAGGTCTGGTTAACCTAGGTTAGGCTAATTTTAGAATTGTTATTTTGGATGATGAAGTATCTTTTAATGAACCGCCCATGGATGAATAGTCCTCTAGATGAGGAGTCCGTTGGATCAATCGTTCTGGAATGAATCGTCCGTGGATGAACAGTCCTGGATTCTAATTAACAGGCCAGCAGCCTTTTGCGGACGATAATTTTATGCCTCTTGTTGCTATGTGCCATATGCGGACTTTCCGATGTGGATTGGACCACTATAAATAATAATTAGGATTTTTGTTGTGTAAAGCTATGTGACGTCACGACAGTATGTAGTTTCTAAAATGTCCTGTAATGCAAGCCTTCGCGTCAGCATAAATGCGTTTCGAACAATATAGCAGTTCCTTTTGATGCTAGTTTTGATTGTTAAATGCAAACGCCCTGAAATTCGCTATTTGAGTCGGCCAAATTTTCCATAGTCAACGGTAGTTTTTTTCCTGTTAGAATCCCTACACCTCTAGGTTTAGTCAGCAGGTGGCGCTTAACAAGTTTTATGTCGCCGATTTGTCAGTTATCGTTACGATACAACTCATGTAGACATGCTGCGAGTAAGCTAACCTTTCCCCTTCACTTTTGTTTCTTGTTATGATGCCTTAACTCAAATTTAAACCAAAACATTACATTATAATTTCCAATTATCAGTATCAGTATCACATATTGTCATCACTTCGATTCCTTGAACCATTTCACTCGCTTTCCATCATTAGAATAAAATATTTTTCTCCCAGTGGAAAGCAAATAAGAATTAAGCGAAAGTGAACTTTAACGTTGAATGGCGAATACGAAACGTTTAAAAATAAATTTTAAAAGGGGCACCTTTACAGTCATAGCTACCGGAATACTAATTTTATAAATAAAATAAAAAACAAAACAGAATTCGAGCATTTAAAAAGACTGACCCTTACATTATCCTCTAATTGCAAAATAAGAAGCTTTTATCAGCATCTGCAAAGCAAATTGTACCTTTCCATCGAGCTTACATTCGAAGTGGGGGTGTATTAAGCATACATCTCACGTTTCAAGAAACGAAATAGCAAAATTCATGGGTCTCGCCCCCATTTGATCAAAACCCTCGTTTGTTCGCGCTTCCATTCCGTTCCATTAACTTGCCTGGGTTCCATAAGGGACGCCGAAAACGTACTTTCGTTTCTATTGGGTAGTTGTATCCATAATGAGAAAAGCCTGTGTAACAGATTTATAACCCGTCCGACCTCGCCTTTAGCCCTTGGAGACAACCCAAATGCGGTACAAGAAAACTACGGGGTGGCGATTTAAAGGCCACTGTTATCCCTACTTAATTTCGAAGATTTCTTAAACTTACTGAAATCAAAATTTTTGAACGCCATTTCACAAACAGCACGTTTACTAAAAGTTGGATATCCCTAAGGGCATAAATTAAACAACTTCCGATGAACGGTTCAGCCAAGTGGTTGGATCGTTGCTTATGTAATTTAACCCGAGCTTAAAAGCATTAATATGTTCAAATTTGAATAGTTTTTGTCAAGGGCTTTAATTGCTTTCTTCCTACACTTTCTAGAGGGCAGAACTTGAATTAAATTGAAACTGGTATTTAGCTTTGATTGGTTTGTGTTTTATATAGTTAGATACAACTAGAAAATGTCTGCTCTAATAATTTAATCAAAAGCTTTTTTCACATTTTCCTTTTGGTGGAATTACAGAAAATTGCATAGTTACATCCCTTGGTATTAATGAAGACTTTTTTTAATGCTTGTCATCACAATCATCTGAAATGAAATTACTGTTACAAATTGCAGCCATAAGTAGTATTCCACTTAAAAAATGCGATAAGAAATTGTAACTCTAAAAAAGTAACGCGTATTGTAAAATACTGCATGTTCTTAAAAAACTTAATAACCGACCGCTTAGCGCACTTCAATTTCAAGGGCATCTCCGTCTGGAGTATACATTTTTTCGGTCGCATTGCGATGTGACGGCACGCGTTAGGCAAAACCTTTAAAATTAATTTGATACGGGGTTGTGCTCTCACAGATGTGGCGGACGTGAATAATTTCATCCTGTTTGATTTCTTGTAAAGCAAAAAGCAGTAGTTGAACTATGCGCATTGAGCACGCACAATTGTGGCCGCTGTGAGCAAGGTTTTCCATTAATGATTACCATAGTCAACCAACCCTGTACACCTGTTTCAGGTCATAACGAGGATTAATTATGTAACAACCTATGCCAAGTGATTAAGCGATGGTAACTAAAATCAAGCGAAGCGTCGATTTGATTAAGCAAATTAAACTGAGGAGCTAATACAAGATCTGCTAGAGAGGGTGCGGTGGACGGAACTTTGTAAGCCTATTATATATCTTTATTCTTATTTTTGCCACCTCTTAGACTTATTTAAAACTATGATTATTCGATTAAGTTTTATTGCAATTATAAAAGTATGTTACTTCTATTTTTTAACTTTTGCGCCGTCTAGCTATTGAGCCTCGAGTATCTACAGGGTTAGGATGTTATACAGTATACATTATTATCATTGTATAGCAAATGCTCGATTTTAACGTATGACAGATAACCTCCAAATATTTGACTGTAAACAAAACTGTTCGAATCACAAAAATCCACCGTATTTCGAACACAAATAAACTAAAAATTAATCAGTTTACCTCAAGTAAATAATAACAATGCAATTTAAATAATCAAGTTGTTTGGCTAAATTGGAATTTGCTTTTCTCAAGTGAAACAGGACGCCAACCTGCTTTTATTGAATGAAGCCAAGCTCGTAATGTCTTCCTGGAACGGTTTCAGCGGCTGCTGCCTGTCTCTGGACCACGAACAAAGCCTTCCCCAGGTGCTGCACCTTGCTGCACCGCTTCTCGTAGCTCACTGCTTCGTTGAATCGGATTCAAAGGTTAACCTCGCACCGGCCCACGGTTCAAAGGAACACCAAGCTCATACCAGCCTCCTGGCGATATTTTAGCTGCTGCTGCCTTCTTATAAACCATAAATAAGGGGTCCTCTACACACTGCACTCTGCTTTCTGCTTCCCGCAGCTCCAAAACTTGGAAAAACTGAGCTTCGAAGACAATCACAAATAGGCGAAGATTCAGGTTCAATTTTCTCTGAAACTGCACTACGGAACACTACCAAATTAACCACAGTTGGACTTGGCACAATAGCAAATAAGTAAAACTCAACAACTGGTGCAAATAATATACTTTTATCAACGAAACTAATTAGAAACGGGGAGACAAAACTACACATTAGCTTTCGGCTTGGCTTCTCACTCTAGGTCACCATAACAGCATGTTATACAATTGTTTTAGTAAGTTTTTACAGTCTTTGATCCTTAACTGCTAATGTTTTCTTCACATTTAGTTTAATAAACACTGATTAGCAAGCTATTAGCACTTTATTCTAGTTTTCTTTAATTTTCAGGTTGCTTCTTGCATCATTGTGTTTTCTTACACTGCTTAATAACTCTTTTGCTGTGTTATCGATTGTTGGCATTATAATATAAATACAAAACGCTGCATAAAACTTCTGTAACGCTTCGGAACACATTTGTACTTAAGCGAATTCATAATCGTATCTTGACGTTACACAATTAATCTGTCAGTAATCACAAATTAGCTACAAATTTTGAATACAAGTTGAACGAAACCTGAACGATACTTTATTCGATTACTAACCTCTGTTATTTAAATTACAGTTATTGCCAATCATGTCTTATATAATTATCAATGTTTACTAATGACCAATATTGTTGCAATAAATACAATACCAATTCTGGGCCTATTTGTATCTTTCCTCGGTCTTCGTACGTTAGCAATGCAACCAGAATTGCTGTAGGCATTATACCATTATAGTATTTATACATCCATAAACTTTTTGGAGAAATTTTGTGAGCCAGTTAGTGAACAGAGTTATTCCAATACATATCAGAGTAGTTGAAATTACCTAAGATAATTACTGGTTCCGAATGGTGATTAGCATCTGTTATCGATTCCAGTAAGTTTTAGTTCAACAGTGGAGAAAAATAAAGGGTACACAAAAGCAAGTAAAAAATTGAAGTTTTGCTATTTTGAAATTCGTAAGTTATCAACTATATGGAAATTACGACTTTTTGAGTCGCATCGACGATGAAAAAGATTAGGTGAATTTAACGGGCGCTTTATTGGTTATTTGCATAAGCTACTAAATACAAGCAAAAGCTAGGAAAAACAAAGGTCAAAAGTATTAAACACCTATGGAAATTGGTCATGAAACGTGGTAGGGAAGCAATTGAAGGGGCGAATGACCAGAGTGTGGCAAAACAAAACAAAACCAAAGGCGCGATCAAAGGTGGTTTGATAAGGAATGTGACGACATATCAGCCAGAAAAACGTGCAATATACACGATTGTAACAATTCGAGTAGAAGAAGAACATAAACGCCCAATAACAAAGGAAACAAGGTTCTATAAAGCAAAGAAAGAAAAATATTTGGGGAAAAAATCAGCAATAATTGGAAAACAAACAATTTTAGTAAAGCATTAATAAAACTAGGAAAAAGTTGCAACCACGAGAAACTATGTAGAGTAACAAGAACGGGAAAATGATTTAAACGGGAACTAAAAATAGATCCGGTGATAGTAAAAGAAGAAGAAAACCAATCGCCATCATTAGAAGAAACAAGAGACGCAGTTAAAGAGAAACAAACTACTAAGGTCAGCTATCATACGTCCAAAATTAATTTAGAAAAATATATAACATATTAGCTAATCTACGAGAATAAGCGTATGCAACCATTTGCTGAAGACATCATCGGTTACTACAAGCGATTCTGCAAAAGAAGATCGATCTTTAATCATATTTTTCGATTATTTTCTGCCCTGGTGGACCTTATCGACATGTACAGCTCCAGCGATGGCGACTGCAAAGATAATTTGATGAACTTTGTTATGTTGTGATAGCTAAAGACGAAAGTAGAGGAGCAGCTGACAAATCAGTTAAGGGCCACATTTTCCTTATTTGGGGTGAAATAACGTTAGTTCATGGAAAGCCTAGCCATTTCCAATCACGGGACTTTGTGGAGAGGGCCAACCAAGATATAAGGGCTATGATCACTTAGACAAAATACGAAAACAGTCAAAAGTGGTAAGAAGGTTTTGAGACCAGTTCAGAGCTCAGAACACTCACTACATCTGAGACAACGTTTGGAATATATGGTATCTCAAGTTACTAGATCTGAACACTGAAGAATAGTTGGAAGAAATTTAATTGCCTTTCGTACTGAGAATATTAAGGCGGATGAGGCTACAGAAATTGAAGCCCCAATTCAACGGAATTCAAAATTGTCAGAGCAATGAGAAATAATTTTATCTCAACGGCAAGAGTGCAAGCAGTAAAAGACTTTTAGAATAAACTCTATGCGATTAAAGTACATAGTATCCTACATAACCCAGGTTACATGTAGGTATCCTACAATGACATGGAAGAAAAAACCTAAAGAAAAAAGTAAAGATGCATAGAATCAGATGGAATTTTCAATTTTTAAGGCTACCGTGGTGGAATTATTTCCTAGCCGACTTAGCTTTGCCCTTAAGTGTGGGTTGCACACGCTTTAGGGTAAGCGACGGAAATTATCTACAGTTTGTTTAAGATCTGAAGGAGGTACTCAGATTGCCCATCCTCCTGGCTTAGATTTGGAGAACAGTTCTGACGCGGTAGAAAAACAGAATTGCCGTCGGAATCGCTGTGCATTCTGATGAAAAAGTTAGTTCGCTTACGAGAGGTTGTTTATCATTTCAATAGATCGATGCCCTGAAATCGGTTTAGTACCGGACCAGCTATAGCTTCCTCATCGTATTTCGCCTGACTGACAAAAGCCCAGGTTTTACTGAGTGGATGCTTAACTAATGTTGGCCCCGACTTTTTTTAGAGTCTGTGATAGACACTGGTCAAAAGCGTCATCGTAAACTCCACGCTGTTTTCCTCGATTAAGCCGTCCCCACCGGACGTTCTTTCGAGAATATTTCCATCTCCAGGTGCTTGACAGTCCATTAAAACAGTTACGAGTACTTTTCTTGTCAAATTGGAAAACTGGAGAAACTGCAGGTTGTCAAGAAAATCAGAATTATATTTCCTTTGCATACGACACCATCTATTAATTATACAGTGTTTCGTTGGTTTTCGAAAAGACTGATTTTAAGTATTTTGATACGTAAATATTTATTGAAGACAGATGTTGAGGTTAAATGTTAATACTTAATAGTTTCGATCAGTCAACTTCTTAAATATTAAGTCGACGTTCCTGTTGCAATCGTAAATTTTTAAGCTAGACTATATACAGCGACGTCACTTAGGGTTTTGCTAAATTTAAACTTTATGTTCACAAAAGCCATTCGCAATGTATTTGGTGGTGTTTAGTATACTGCTTAAAATAATTTATCGATGTTTCCTTTGTTTTTCCTAAAATAACCTGCAAGACGCCAGTAGTATACAGATTTTAGGCAATGCTTAAATGTAAGTTCCGCAAATGATGTGTTGATCTTCGTTTAGTAATTTGAGGTTTGACAGTTGCCTACTATAAAAAAAGATTATGTGGCGCTCCCGTATTTAAGATACTTTTATTTTGACCTAGTGCTCAACCACATACTTCAGTTTTATAGTTGATCCGTTGGCTGGAGCAATTCAGTGTTACAAGGGGTCAAAAGGCGCATCGCATATCAAAACTGTTTTCAGTCATATTGGCACATTTAAATAGAACTGTGCCTGCCATGCAGCAAGAGGATAGAACAAACAGAGCTGCAAACTAATACGATGGTGATTATGGAGCAATAGCTAAAGCATCGGAGGAGCCCAGACACGGTGAAGTAATGATCTAAAAATGGTAGTAGGGTTAAGTAGGCACAAAATTAGGCCCCATGGCAAATATTAGGCAGGCTTATACATAAAGGACATAAAACAGCCAGGAAACAGACAGGAAGCTCTATATAATTAACTGTAGCTATTCTTTACTGGCGAAGCTATTAGGACTTCGTGCAGTAAAACTATTAGTAACGATTTATTTCCGCTACTCAAGTAAGGATAGTAGATATCGCTAATTACTAGCGAACACCCCTGGAACGTCGCAGTATGAATCCTAACCGTCGATCTTTCCAGAAATTTAATTTGGCATTAGCAACGAGAAGCCACTCAAGGGCCGAGGAAATCGCTTCCCACAAATTCATTACATATACCATTAATACGGCGAAGTTGACACCAATTCATTTTGCGGACTGGCAAGAAAGAAAAGCAGGAGTTTACATGGGCATTAAACCGGAGTTAATCAAGAGTAAGCATCTTAAGGGATTCGAGTCGGCGCAGATTTCTGCGAGCTAATTTAAAGCCCGCCGGCGAAATGTATAGGAAAGGCGTAATCTGGCTGTCACATAAAAATAACCTTAACCGTAGCCCCCAAATTGCATTTCCTCGGCTTCCGAGCGGCCCGTTTCAGTGCGATTCGATTTACGGGAGCAATGAGCAACTCGATTCATTTTTACACCCGGTGTCATTAGAACTTCGTTACAAACAATTACTGTTCGGTGCTGCATTTCCACACTGACCGGCAACATGTGCACCGAGTTCAAAATTACAGCTGAGCTGACAGGTTTTGTCTGTCAGTCAATAATTATAATCTGGGTGACCCAGTTCGGCTTCGAAACGAGTTTGAATAATGAGCCGCTCTCCCCAGAGAAAAACAAATGGGCTCGTGCTTTGAAACACCTTATTTAAAAACCAAATTGCATTAAAAAGCTCTCCCTTTAATCTAATCAAGCGTAAAGCGCAAAGACGCAGAAGGTTGGACGCTTTTACCAACTGACCGCTTGAAGCTGGAAGCCCTATTTGGCCTAGATCGGCAAGGTTTCTCCCTGCTACACTTTTATCTATACTCCAAGATCAGCTCTGCCTAAACCCACGGTCGGCATTGTTGTAAGTCTACTTAAAGCAAACTAGCGTAATTCTAATCTGTCAATTGGGATTATGGTACTTCACAGTTGCAATAGAAAATAGAACACAATTTAGAATTAAATTTGAGAAAAGTTTATGCACTATTAGTCGAGTTAAACGTAAAACGCTTCGTTTTCGAATCTGGTCGGTCTATTTTAGGTAGACTCTCTGTGTCCTTCAGTTTCATAACTTAAAGCAATTCTTTATTTGATGACATGGTGCAGGCTACGGTTGTAACAAAGCAAAATCGATCGCAATAACATTTATAATCTGCTCTAGCAGTATTGCTTTCATCTCTTCGTCCTTAGTATGGCATTCCACTAAAAATTTGCCTGCTCGTTTTTGAAGTTTCTCAAATCTATTTTCTTTAATCCATAAGCTACTCCGTGTAATTGTTTCTTTCGGATTTCAGTCTGTAATTGTTTTCACATTTTTATTTTTTTGCCAGTTTTGTCTCATTTATTTCAGTCGATGCGTTTGATCGAGTTTGAACTAGATTCCCGCATTCATGTAACACTTTTAAATGTAGTCTTTGTGGTTTCTTTCACTCCGCTGAATTCCTATCTTCGTGAGTCAACTTTAATCGACAGGTTCCGCCACCTCTGCCAGTCAAGCAATCATCTTCGGAGGTCAGACGTGCCCCAGTCTGGTTTTTCTATCACCCCAGAATCCCTTCTAGAAACTAGAACTCTCTGAACCGCTACTCAAGCTGTAGACTTGCTTTGACATCTTTATTCATGTATAACTTCTACAGATTATGCATTTCCTGCACGTTACTTACCTGTCCTTGTCTTAGTTAGAACCTTCAGACCTCTTGTATTTAGAAGTAAATCTGATTCGGTTCCTTATATGCGTCTTTGATTGAGTGTTCGTCTCAAGGAGACCAGTTTTGAGATTTTCCCCATAAGGGAAAGCAGTGAATATTCTTACGAAGCAGGTTAGATGGTAACCAGCCTAATGCAACAATCTACGTTTTCAGAGCGGAGCCACGCCGCTTGCTCCTTTGACTTGATTACTTGTCGTAAGTTGTACTTAGAGTGCAAGACTATACAAATAGTTGTACAAATGTTATCTCAAACCGCTAAGGTAGGATTGTAGCCACGAATTCCGTTTTTTCTCGTCCTCTTCTGCTGTCAACCATTTATTATAAAATTACTTGTATTAATTGGTACTTGTTGTTCCTGAAGATGAGTCTCTCTAATTCTCTTCTTTCCGTCCGGAGTAAATAGACCAAAGGTAAAACGTTTAAGCTTACAATTGGCAGATAGTGCTTTCGAATCTCAAGCCCTAACGTTGGCTTCTTCCTAAAAAGATCATTTTAACCTTAAATTCCCTGGATTAGGTAAGTTTTTACCATGCTGTCAGCCTATATTAAGAGAAAGGAGGAGAACAAGAACAAAACTTTCTTATAACTTATTTTTCTAAGTAAGTTCGCGTTAGTGATATGCTCGGTTCATGAAAAGATGAGAATTCTTCGATGGATCCACATTTCGAGCTCATGATTTCTGCTATAGTCGATTCGCTGATTCCGTACAAAAGAACGAGGAGGATGTAGCGTTTGGCCGTTTCTATTGCTAGTTGTAGACTTCAGTGTCCACATATACAATATTATGTAATGATATCTACCCCTATATGTGTGTTAGAATCAAATTTATAAAAAAACTAAAGAATTAAAAATGGTTAAAAATAATTTGAATCTATTCAGGTATAAAGTGGGAATATGAATGGATATTATGTAATTACAAATTGATAGAGAATTTATAGTTGAATGGAAAATAGCCATTTGAAAAACAAATGAATTCGAAAATAATATAATAATTTAGAAATTGCAGTTTGAAGCGAATGACAAATACTTAATTGAAATAAAATAGAAATTTAGTTGGGTTAAGTCAAATGTATAAAACTAGAGTGTATAAAAAGAAATTTGATATGGTATTGTAATTGGTTTCGATTATTGAAAATAACAAACTTAAAAAATATAGCAAAGGATTTTGGTGTATTAAAAATATTAAAAATAATCCTGTTTTTATTAAAAAAACGTATTGAATAATAAAAAGGGTAGTAATTAATATCTACGAGGTGAAGTAATATGGAAATTTAATATAAACAAGAATAAGTAAACACATAAACTAATACAGATTACAAGTATGTGGTAAAAACTAATCGATAGCAAAAGTACTCTACAAAAGTGAATCATTGGAGAATAATAATGGGTCAAGTTTATTGGAAAAGTCCATTTCACATATTGCATTAATCAAATTGGATTACGTCAAGCTGTTTTAGTGCTAAGTGAGACTTCCAGAGAAGAATCACCAGGGTAAAAGAGGCACATTCCGGAAGGTTGGTGGAATGCAGTAGTGGAAGTAGCGGTCTGCAAGTTTGGTCTGTTGGCTGCGTCTTGTCTGTCCATGGACCATTCATTGCAAGAAGGTGCTGGAAAGAGTCGATTAGTCGGCAGAGAGAAGAGGTTGCTGTGCGGACCAAGTGAAAGGTGGGTCATTTCTTATTAAAGTCATAACTATAAAAGGAAATAAAGACAATAAAAAGGTGAACTATTTATGAATGAATTACTTACTGATTAAATATTGTTGTGTACCATTGTAAAGATCGGGTAATTGTAATTTGAATTTCAAATCTGTTTTGACATTTGGTTGACATAAGTTATTGTGACTTATGTGAATGTGATTAAAGATATTAGAACATCAATTTTTCAGAAATTAACTAACTAGATAAACGAATCCGCCTCTGAGTTTCAGGAGCTATATCTAATAAACATTTTGACATTCTAATACATAAAAGCGCAATTTTTAATTTAAAAAACAGATTAAAATAACTTGAATTGAACGTTCATAGTATATTAAAGGCACTGAAAAGAGGATCTTAACAAATTTATGACGGCTCAATGTGTTAAAAATTAATAATCGAAATTAAAAGATTATAAAAAAGTAAATAAAGACAACACGTTGTAAGGGTCAGTTCAATATACAGCGTGTGAAAGAGCTATAACGGCACGCTGGAAAGACCTTGTGTGATCAATTGCGAAATGAATCAACTTATCAGCAATGTACAATTGAAGATGTAACAAATTGAAGCAGACAGAAAGGACGTGATTAGAAGGGATGCATCGACAGACTGGTGCAGATAGAACAAAAAGGAAAACTATATAGACGGGGGATACAAGAAACGGTGTAAAGTAAACCAGCAGTCAGTATGTCAAAACGAATGAAGAAGCTCCAAATATCAATCCTAGGGCTTATACGAAGTAGAAGAGAAAGCAATAGACTGAGATTTCGGCCAATAAAAACATTTTAATTTTGTTGGAAATGGCTCCTGCTTGCTGATTGATCACATTTAGCCACTGTGACGTTTCGCGTTTCTGTAAATTGTTTAAAAACGTGTTAATCACCATTATCAATTTCTAAGGCGCTACCGCCATCTCGAGAGACATCCAGGCCCGAGACAAAATCACATAGATCACATAAAAGGTCACACAAAGCCATATGGTCGCCGCAAGATGTAGCCGATAGCCTCAAGTGTTTAGGTAGGTACTGTTGGAATCCCAGTAGCCTTACTGTCGTTAAGGCTACCATCCAATAAAATAAGAACAAGTCAAAAATATCGAAAAGTATCACAACGCATTTTAATTCCTCGCTCCAAATTATAGTAATACCTTTAATAAATTAGGGAATTACCTACCCATAACCCATACATAGTAATACTCATAATATCTGGTGATCCCGAACGTCCAACTGGACCATCTATAGAACTCTGGACAGCCCGGTTCATCAAAAAAACTTCCTTTAGCGAAGATATGCAGTCACCGGAGACAACCTAGACCTCCTGTAGCAATTTTCCTAGCTGGAATCCCATCCACAACGAGCAGAAGTCAGCTGAACATACTCATTCGATGCCTGCAGTAAAGAATACTACAAGCTAAGTGCAATTACAATCCTCCTTTGTAAATCTATAAATATCACTTGCACTCCATCTCCCCAAAATTATTGTATAATAACAATTAGGTCATTTCTGGCACTTCCACGAAACCTTCTGTGCAGCCTTCTTATCGTTACTAAACAGCTCAACAAAATTCTCTGCATTTTCTACATTCAAATAATAGTTTTCTCCAAACTGACAGGAACGCGTAGACATTTTACAATTCCCGTGCTACTGCGCCTTCAAGGCAATCTCGTTTGTGCACACAACTCGCAAATAATGCGACCAAATGCAATAAACTACGTTGTTCTACAAACAGCGAACAATGATCTTCAAGTTTTTTTAAAGCATTTACTTGCATCACCCACCGTTCAAAATATATAGGAACACTGTTATTAACCATGACAGTATAACCCTTATCGTTTAATCACGAACAAAGGTTAACTTTCACTAAACTCACTGAAACATGTACAATCTGTCTGTTTGCATGCAAACTTGAACAGCCTCCTCCTGCTCACGCACACCCATGGTACATGTTAACCGGGTGCGTTCAGTGTCCGAAACCTACCCTCGTTGCTCACATACATTCATAGCCTCCATTGGTCGAGTGCTTACAGCGGCTACTTCCGCGGCGTGCTATTATTGCTCACTCGCATCCACGGCCTCTGTTGATCGGTCGCGTGCAACAACTACTTTCGCAACCTACTATTGTTGCTCGCACGCATCCACGGCCTATGTTGACCGGATGCGTACAGCAACCGCTTCCGCGGCCTGCCTTCTATATTCATTCATTTCCATGGCTTACGCTGGCCAGACACGTGCACCGACTGATTTCGCACCATTTTTTCCCTTGCATTTGTCGCCATCTTTCTTTGCGGCATCAGATATTGGACCTGAATGCAAACCATGTACATTTACATATTGTTTTTCAGCCACTTTTGCAGTTGCAACCGCAACCTGCTCTTGCTGCCCACGTGCCTCCATGACCTACGCTGTTCCGTTACGTGCAGCAACCACTCGTGCTCGGTCACTTGTTGACCATCGGTCATCCGCAGTTGCAACCGCAACCTGCTCTTGCTGTCCACGTGCCTCCACAACCTACGCTGGTCCGGTACAAACCTTTGTGCGCGGTCACATGTCGACTTCGCACATCCGCAGTTGCGAACATACTTAGGTTTTTTTACGTTTGGTAACACAAATAACTACATGTCACTGGAAGACACTGCCGGAACAGTCAATTTTATTCGGCCCACCCAGCCTACTTTTTAGATCAACAAAACTTTCACGCTTCTATGTGTTTATTTGTTTGTTGCTTCTAATTTTTTTACTTTTTTATGCATACTGTTACCGTTTTCTCTCTCGTTTCAGGGTTTATCTCTGAAGTAAGGGAAACGCTAAATCGTTGATTTACTGATTTGTAAGATATAGTGCCTGTCGGTGAGTATATCTTACAATATTTTCGCTTATTTATAGAGATCAAATAAAACACGTCTTGTTTCCAAACCAACATAATAAACTTGTTTTTGTATTTCGTTTGATGCGCTCCTTAACAACATCCAACTAGATGACGCAAGCACTACATTACCAACAACAAGAGAGTCATCAAAACCCCCTATTTACCCCACTTAGGCTTCTCGAAATAAGCGATGTGGAGGGAGGCATCAAACCAGTATAAGAGATCTATGCTCCAGTCTCATCCACTCAGACTTAATCCATTCCTTTCATATTCGAGTCCAGAATCTGAGTCCAAGCTGGAAACCACCTTTGGCCATCGTGAGCTCAAGAGCTCCACCAGTCATCGCCGCTACGTTCGTCAGTCAATCATGTCCTAATAACATAATATACTATTACACTTAAACGTCAATCTTAAGAGTTGATTTTTAAGCGACTTATAGTTGCATTCATAAATTAGAAACTATACCATAACTGCCCGGGATTAAAAGACTTTTTGATCACCCACGATAAGTAGATGATAGTGCTTTGTCTAATATTTCTCAAGAATAATGATAATGCTACTAATAATGGTGTCTTCCAAACAAAATAGTCTTAATAACTTGAAAAAGATAATTTCATTTAAAAAGGATGTAACTACTTCAGCACTTTTGCGACTTTTATGTAACGTCAAGCTGGTTGTGGGATATTATCAATATTTGCAACTATCTTATAGAACTCTAGTAATTATTAAATTACTGAAAAGCGCTTCTCGACCGATCAATTGTCTCAATGAAACTGGTGCGAAGCGATACGCGACAATTTTGCATTTTAAATACCTCAATGGGAAACAGGAACACAATAGGGACGCACTGAAAAGTTCGGGGCTAAGAGAGGGGACCGATTTAGTGATAAAACAAAGATATTTCCTTTTTACACCCGTTCTTACGAGCCTCGGGAAGTGTTTACAATTTTTTGACCTATCGCAAATATTCCGTATGCTGAAGCCACGGTTTTATTACAGGCTCTGAAAGCTTGAAATCTCTTTCAACAGATTTTATGTATCCAGGAATACTGCATATTTGGAGTAACATATTTCGACGTGCCATATAACAGGGATGAAAATATATTTCGAGTATTGCAAGTATCTCGACTACATTTGCTAATTATTGATATTTATTCGAGTGTTTATTTGTATTCTTGTTCTATGCCAACTCGGACCTAACCTGGGCACTCGTTGATCGTCTATACTTGTATAGTGTTCTTCTTGTAAAGATACTGTTTGATTTTAACCTCTACCGCTTAGATTCCTCTTTTATATACATGCATTCTTTCTTTTATTACTAGCTCAAAAGCGACGCACAGCGGAATTTTAGAGCAGCGTGCACTTCCTCTTTGCCTTTCGGCGAACTAAGTTAACCTAGCTTATGTTGTGAAGTCCTCTAGTATTTGTTCGAGTACTAGGAAATCTTCCCAGCATTCTGAAGCCGGTTTGAAGTCATTTCAACCAAGATGCAGCCCGTGCAAATTTAATTTTTTACTGTACGGGTTTTCTGGACCGCTATCAACATTAAGGTACACTTATTTCGCGTTGTCATTTAAACGATTAACTGTATAAGCCCGCGCTTTATTGTTGCTTAATTAAAGCTTTGGTTCTTGACTTTCATTTCTGGGTTGTTTCTTGATGAGCTAAGGCAACCTCCTCGCTAGAGGTTTTGTTGTTATCGTGGTTGAAGGCTGGCGCCCTTTTACAACTTGCTTTATTCTTATTTCCTTTTTAACCCTAAGAACCATCGTCTTACTCATGGTAACAAATCGCCGAGAGCTTTGAGCTAGTACGGGTTGTGAACGTCAAAATCAAATGTAGTAAACGTTGAAATTTAATATACCTCAATGCCTCATATTCCTTTAATGCACCACCGTTACCATAAAACAGGTAATTTAATGGTATGAGTAGATAAAATAACCGTTTTCGCGTTTTATACCGTTACGAGGTATCATATAATCTCAGTTAAACATCCAGTAGTAATCAATGAGTCATCAAAAATGTTTGATACGCACACACATTGTACAATGCCTTTACATTAATGAATACCGAGTCGGAAAGTTTCGAATTGCATTATTAATAATTCAAAGGCGCTTACAACGATCAGAGTAACATTCACTAGCTCCGTCTCCAAGCAGTAAGTTACCGAACTCGTCTAACTTACGTGATTAGTAATTTTTAATAATTCAACAATTTTCATGATACAAAGATTGAATGGAAACAATCAGTCTCGACAAGTTTAGAAAATATCAAATGGCGCTGTTGAATAATTGTAATGTTTCAGGTTTTTCTAGAAAGCTACCCGAATTAGAACTGTGCAACGGGATGAGTCGAGTACATTGCCCTAAATAATTTACTATAAGTATCATAGGTATTTATTACCATTTCATAAAACCAATCAAAGCTGAAACACATCAAAGGCCACTAACAGCTCAATTAGGATGCTCCGCATACAATAGCAGGAATTCAGGTTATATTTGATATTGTTCAATTACCAGTGCGATAGCACGGTAGACTATGTAATGCAGAACCATTTAACCCAACGAAGCTCACAGTATCCTCTTTCTATTTGTGTTTGTGTAGTGGGTAATTAAATAAAGAGGTAAATATAGAAAACCACAATGTTTTAGTTACTTTAATTATATACTACAACCAACTTTTTAAGCATATTTAACATGTACCTTTAGTTCAACTCTGCATTTAGTATTTTCGCAATTTTCTGAGTGCAACACTTTTTATACCGAAAATCCAAGTTGGGTTAATTAAATATTTGATTCTTACTGTAAGTGTTTACTAAATAGAGTTTTAAAGACTGGGAGAAAATCATTTTTGAATAGCAAGAACATTTATTTTACAAAATCTAGCACTTGAAAAGACTAAGACCATTTTAATGCATTAGTGAGAATATGTCGCCTAATAGGTCTGCAACCGTCAATGCGTTTTGATGCCTTGTAGGATTGGAAAAATTCCTCGCAGCGTTCCTTCTGCTTTAAATAGCAAAGCATTAGGTTGTATGCGCAAAGTTTGTGCTATTTTAGTTTAAATTGTTCGTATCGCTGTGCAGTACTGAGGGGGTGAATCCCAGATCAGGTATTTTGCTGGTCATGTTATCTGTGAGGAAATTTGAAACCACTAGCTGCACGGAAGAGAAAGTTAAAGTGTGTGATAATCAGGTGGCAGAGCTGTTATAAGCATGTTTGCCTTTTACGGATTCACTACCTAAACATATTTTTGTTAGCGTTTCTTCTGGCGGAAGCGTGAGTGCAAATTCGGAGTCCGGATTACAAGATTAGAGGTTGTCCTATAACTTTAGGCACTACTCTACGTCCAGGATAACTATTTGATAAAGGAATTTTAGCCCATCAGCATTCCAGGCGTTTAGTCAGCTGACATCAGGGCCTGCGTTTGTTTCGGGGGGAGATTCTTAGGTATCCTAACCATTGCCTGGCTCCAAGTAGCTTCTTTACGTGTAGCACGCAGCGTAGCCTGATACAATTGTAAGCATTATTTCAGTGCGAAATTATTGGTGGCTTCACCCCTTTACATTTTTTAGTTCGTTGAGCAACTTCAGTACTGAGGGATTTTCTTTCAGGTTAAAATTAACAGTTGTGCCAGCTAGATTAATTGAATGGTTAAAGCAAAACAAGCATTTGTGTGTTCTATGATAGCATTGCATGCTCGTTTGCCATCCCAGCAATTAACATACTTTTTTCGTGTGGGAAATATGCAGGTACTTGAATAACTAACCCCCAGTTATAAATACATAGATTGTATTTGAGAAAGTGTAACACATTTGAACCGCTCAGTGAATGTTATTTGTTCCAAGTTATACGAACTGCAATATTTGAGCCTTTTACTCACCAGTTTTGAGTAAGAAGCGTACCGAAGTACGGCTTACAAATCAATTTATGTGCTAGATATAAGGCATTCTTTGCATGATCGTTGATATTTACGTTGCGATATTTAGTTAGACAATTAAGTGTTCTTGGTAGTTTACTTATGCCAGTAATTACAAATCATTTTTACCTTTTTATTTATTACCCGGAAGGTAGGAATTATTGTCATCATAGGATCTTTGTAAAAACTTGGACCAAATTTGTTTCTTACTACGATTGAGCCACTTAGTGGTTCGTTGCTAAAAAGAATCAGCTAGAAACGTGCCAGTTGGATCCACTTGGCGCCCCTTAATTTGGTTCTTAGTATTTCGTAGGTAAGGTAACCCCTTTTCATTCGCCTTAGCTAGTCGGTGGCATATTTCTGTTCATTATCAGCAAAAAACAATGTAACAAAATAATATTAAGAAAAACTACAGAAGCTACCATTGATTAACTGTTAAAGAGAGAACAACGGAATGGAACAGCACCGCAAGACACATATCCATTTACCATAACTAGTCAAAGCTCCGTAGAAAGCAGTGCTCACTCGTATTTTCAATAGTTACAAGCATTTGAATTTGGCAGAGACAACATTAGACGTCCTTATTTAAAAATGAACTCGTGGCATTTGTCTAAAATGAAAGGCAGTCGTCTGGAAACCGACACATCGCAGTAGCGAACAGATAAGCTGTCACTGCTGGCTACAACTCGAGAACTTTATTATGTGATAGTGCAGGCGTAATATCGAAATTTTAATAAAACGTCAACATCAAGTTGTTCGCAAAGCGACTGCAAAAATCGCCCATAGTCTCCGTTTGCTGATAACAATTCCAATAGCCGCCTTTTCGGGAAAAAAAATGAGCAGGAGCGGACCGCCTGGATGTAATTATTCTGCCTCCAAAAAGAAATGGCAGACGGCCTTCCATGCAACGCAGCCGCGTTGAAATACTTCGATGATAAATGCCATCAAATGTTTTATTGTTGCCGACTCCACCACGCTGGAAACATCAAGAAGGCTTGCGTGAAAGGGATATATTGCTTCAATATTATTTTGCAATATAGCGTGAATCCCCTCCCTCTCAGGGCTTTTAAAGCCCGGCGAAAACATGTTTATCGCGATGGTTCCACTTTATTCGAAAGGGATTGCTTCAGAAAGCCTTAATCGCCTCGTGTATAAGCTGTAGTTGGGTCTGACATCAACCCAATATAAAGTGGTTGCAGTTTATTACTTTAAAATGTAACTAAAACCTTTTTACGCATTCAAAATTTAGAGAGAAAGGCAGATTTTTGGTCCTCACTGTATATTCTTTTGTGATCGCAGAGTTTTATACACAATAAAGATTTTAAAAGCAAGTGATAATAAGTCTCAATCAGGAAGTTAATTCAAATTAATTACTAGGCACTAAAGTATAAAATTGCTGTACTCCCTGTAGAAAACACTTTGTGTATAAATCGTGTTCAATGCAATGTTAACGTTTAAAATTCGTTACATACATTAGTATGCTCACCTAACGCAGACGTGTACAGTTGTGGCAAGCGTTAGCATACATTTGCAGAAAGCAAGTTTAGATAGGTAGGTCTCATTTGTCGTGTGTAATGTTATATCCACTTTTACGTGCATAATCACATAATAGAATTCAGCATTTTACATAGCATGCACTGGAGACAAGATGTCACATCTGCCATTTTTAAAAATATATATATAGTTCCTATTTTTCCGGTACATCCGAAAGCAAAATAGGTTAAAATAGCAGCCGATTAGTTCTGCAAAAGTGCCGAAGGCTTACAACGTTGAAGTTTGGAGATTTGGTGGACATAAAGCCAGCAAAGGAAGCGGCTGCATCATTGAGCAACGCAACAGTGTAGGAATCGCCGTAAAAGTCTGTGAGGGCAAAGTCTAGGTATTGCGCAATTGGCATTCGTTCGTTATCACTACAGGTGGATAATTAGCGATTTAAGAGTCTCCAGCGTGCATAGGTGTCTGAGCATATGCGCAGTAGACCGCCGCCGCAACGGCGACGTTTGAATCAGCTGCCTGCTACTAATTTAATGTTAGCATCTGCGCAATAGAAAAATCTGTCGCCTGTACGAGTTAATCAGTGTTAAAATAAATGGATAATAAAAGCATCTCTACGCACATAGATATTCATTATGGTACGTAATGTAAATGCATAGTAAAATCAATTTTTTTCTTCTGATTTATATTAGTGTGCGTGTAGGTACGGGGTAGAAATGTATATCAGTTTCATGATCTAGTATACAACATTTGTATTATTTGGCATTGTTCCTTTAACAGGAAATATATTTGCTTGTTTTTTATTAGTCTGTAAATAGCTTTACCCTTATTTGATTATATTTTTGTAGCTAACCATTCTAGCTTATAGCGAATTCAATTTAATTGATGAATTTGATATAACAAAGGCTTCCCATAACCACAATTAAGGTAGATAAAGTAAAATAAAAAAGTTCTCATAGCTACTGAGCTATCTGGCAGTGAGATGAGGAAAAAGTAACTTTTGATATCTATTTACGATCTCCTGTCTATGTTAATATTATTTATGCATCAGTAGTTAGTTGCCATGTTGCACATGTATATTTGAATGTTGTTCTAATAAATAAAACTGACAACTTTTGACATAATTACAAAGAAAATCTGTCAATTTTACAGGAACTACTTGATAACAAAAAGAGTAACTGCTGTGTAGTCGTAATTGGAGCTACGGATCGCGTTAGAAACATTACAGTTTATTTGCTTATATTTAAGGTTAAAGCACAGTGGGTTGTTGTTTATGTTTTATGCCATTTTTGCCTGTTTTTAATAATCCTTTTTACCACTCTGCTACAGTGACGTATTTCTTGTGCTAGTTAGTTAGTTTACATAATACAAATACTGTTATACAATTTTATTCTTAGAAGCGTATCTATGTACTGCTCTGTAAGATTACAGATGACCTCAGTTATGATGAACAACTGTCAGAAGTAGACCGAGAAGGCATTTACAACTACAAGTTTACTCTACAACAGAACAGACAGCAAGCCATGCCATTTATTCGTGTTTATTTGCGAGTTATGTTATTACCTCTACGGATAATGTCCAGATCTTGCCCCGTAAGTAGGGATGTCATGCTAAGCACAGATAGGTAACTGTGCCTGATATACAGAGATAATGCTGAAAATTCGCAAATAGACAGCACGTCTGTTTGTGGCCAGCTTCGTCTCCGTGTTGAGTTTTACGTGATGTGACACTTTTTGAAGTGATATTTTGCCAAGAGGGCGCTTATATAATGCTTATACCTTTTTGGGGTACTCCCTCGCTAGTTAATTAGCCGTCGGACTCCAAAAATCGATATTGTTCGGATATTACCCAAAATTTAGCTTTTGTTTTCTGGATTCGAACCAAAGGCTTTAGTGTTTTGTTACCTCCACTGCTGCTGTTGGAATAATATTTATATATAAAGTAGTTTCTTGCTTCAGTTATAGAAAACCAATGGTAACTATAAGGCTATCGATTCCCATGTACATCTAAGCATATCTGCTATAATTTCTGGAATTCCCATAAACACAATAGAAAGTAATTAAACAAATTATGTTTAATGTTAATAAATCGCACCTATAATTAAAAAAACCATTTTGGTGGATCTTGATACTCTTACCAGATTGTTCTGCAGGTCATTGCGTTTCCTTTTTTAATTTAGTAAAAGTGTCGTCCCAAAAGGCATCTTGTCATTAAACAACCGCACAATTTACTGTCACAAGACAAGCAAAGCTCAAGAGCCCCTAGGCCAGGGGTGGCGAACCATTGGCACGCGTGCCATTGATGGCACGCCACAAAATAATTTAGGCACGACAGTAATTAAGGAATTTAGGTACCTAATCGAAACAATTTATATTTAACAATGGATTGAACATGAAGCTTCAAGGCGCAAATAAAACAATTATTGTTATGATAAATCTCATTCATGCTTTCGAAGCTAAACTGCAAGTTTTCAGTAACGATATTGTTACCAAAAACTACAAGTATTTCCCAAACTTGAAAAAAATCTCCAGAGATTTGGATTTACATGAAAAACCAGACCAAGCAAAAGTCACTGAAGAGTTTAATTCCGTAATTAATTCTTCTATCAAAGAATTTTCAACGAGATTTTCTCAGTTCAAAGAATTATCGGAAACACTGAAATTTATTATATATCCTGATGTAACTTCACTTGATAAACTGAACTTGGACAAATTTGATTGGTTGGAAAATGAAGAAATTGAAATGCAGCTGATTGATTTCCAGTCTAGTTCAATATGGATTCAAAAATTTTTGGAAACAAGGAAAGAGTTGGAATTAAATGAAATAGAAAGACTATATGTATAGGTAATATAATTAAAATTCCAATATAAAAATTATGGAAACGTGGAATTCAACTCCAGGCACATTTAGCAGTCTGAAGAAGCTAGCTTTTGCTATCTTAACAATATTTTCATCTACCTATGCTTGTGAGTCATTATTTTCAAAAATGAATAACATTAAAGACTCGCTTAGAAGCCGTTTCTCAGATGAATCCAGTCCAGCTTGCATTCTGCTAAAAGTAACAAAGTATGGAGCTAATATAAGTTATTTAGCATCTAATTTGCAACAGCAAAAGTCGCACGAATTTTTTCTTTCATTTAAATGAACATAACGTCACTAATGCTGTACAAATAGTAATTTATTGTACAAGACGATAAAGATAAATTTTATCCACGAGTGAATCGTTTAACGTCGAGACGAAGTCGAGACGTTAATGATTCAAGAGTGGATATAAATAACTTTATCGTCGTGTATAATACAATATTTTTTTCTATAGCAAGAACTTTAACAATTTCAAAAGAAAATAATGACAGTCAATCACATTTCAAAATGTCAGTAGCTAGATTGGGTTGCTACGATAATACGAAGCTGTCATATTTGATTTAAACAAAAGTTAGAAAATTAAATTACTTTATCTATCCTTGATGTTAAAGTGCTACTTTATCTACCCTTGCTGTTAAAGTAAAACTTGACCTTTTGTTTTGAGTTGATAAAAGCTCACTTTAACATGTGCTATAGAAAAAATGTATATTTTTGTTGCAAATAAAAAGTTTTAAGTTGATAGTACCGGGTTTCCATAAATATCTGATATCACATAACCTTTGGAATCAACACCGCTTTATTAAAGTGATGAATCCAACTAAACTAAATGTCATTAATGTCATCACAACTAAAATTCCTATCTGTCAAAAATTATTTCAGATTCCAATAAGTCATGGAGTTAGAACAGGAGATTTTTATAATCGAGTCGTAGGCTAAACTGCAGAATCCAAGGAACATTCCCCTCCTCTTATTGCATTTTATTACATTACATAGGTACCAATACTTATCGTAATTGAAATATAATGCTAACCAACATTTATAAGTAGCTAATTCCATGGCTACCGGGATCTCAGATATTTATGGCCACCCGGTATTTGGTTTTATTTTTTCCCCATTAATCACTAAGTCAAGATTGTTTGATGGCACGTCATGGCCTCATTAAACATTTCTTTATAAAAAAATGGCACGTAGATGAATAAAGGTTCGCCACCCCTGCCCTAGGCGATAATAAATGTAAGCAACTAATCATAGTTTGTACGCATAGCCATAACCTGATCCTGATCAATTAGTGGCCAAATCCTGTATAAACTTAACCCAATAATACGATATGGCCGCTTTACGCAGGGTTAAGAACTTCTGCTTATAAAAGCGACAGGTTAAAAGATTTCCACAGTTTTACAACCTTGAACCGAAAAAGATTAATTAAATTTCTAATTAATTTCCCATTTGATTATTAAGCTGGCAGGCTGCGAGAATGGATGGCAATATCCTGAATTGATTGCTAATTAATTCACCTGAACCGATAAAAAAATATTTAAAGCTGAGGCCCCTCTATAGGAGCTCCAAGCTAAAAGAATCCTGTTGACTACAGCCTCTGAAAACACCGACATTCGTTTTAGTTTAGAAGAATTAGTAATTACTACAGCCCTGGAAAACTTTCTGAATTTTTATTTTAGCCCTATTAAAGCCCCAAATTGAAAAGTAATATTTTTCTACGTTTCTTTAAATGAAACCAAATGCTTACTTTTCACAGCTATTGAAGCAAATGTCACACGATCTAAATCGAGCTTAAAAATGTAAACAAATATTTCTTATTTTTTATAACAAGCATACAAATGTATAAGAAGGCATTAAACTCAACAATACTCCAGCAGCATCGTATAATCCAATTGCTCTTATATGCCTTTTATTACTGCGGCATGCACTTCCGAAGCTCCGCTGCGGCAAACTTGCTGTGTAGTAAAACAAGAATAGACAGGTGTTAATCGATGCGAAATAGGTCGTTCGATATCGACTGTAGCTCTATCGTAAGTTTTAAGCATATATGTGTGCCTGCTTCAAGGGCTGGAAATACAGCTTAATATACGTTGTTTCATTAATTCATTTTAGTGGCAATAAAGAATTTATGCTATATGGCATTCCTTGCCTGTACCGCTCGATTTCATAATTAAAAGCAATATTCAACTTGTATGTTATGTAGGCACACTACGTCGAGAACAGTTGCGTCATAGAGCGCCTCGAATCATGTGAACACCGTTTGCTTTAAAATAAGCGACTGCTTTTTAGAAAAAACGGGTGGTGTAGCTTGAACAAGCGTCCACCTATGATCAGTAGAGTTAAGCAACGCTCTTTCTGGTCAGAACTTGGATGGGAGTTCCACGGCTGCTTCTCTCGGCACCTCGTGGTACGGCTACCACGGAAATAGTTGGTCGCGGATGTCATAATAACATCATGCCAGTCGTTAGTGGGGTTGGAAGTCCCCATAAATTGTACAATGACGCCTATAATTGGCCTAACGGCTTTTGGCTGAGTACCAAAATAAAAAAAACTTACTATAACAAATTGCATTAGCAAAATGCGTATAATATAGATACGTTATAAATAATCCAAATAACTAGAACGATTTTAATATATTAAAGTTGCAACCTTAAGTTCAGATAAAAAGTGCTGACGTTCATCGGAATGCGAGAGAGATAACATATACAGGAAATGAGCTAGCGCATTTCATCCAACGAAAAAAAGTTTGAGCTTCATCGAGCAATCTTTAACAAGGTGGAAGAAGGAACGAGCTCTTTCTAATGAGATGTGCAAAGTTTGTAAAGCAGAACATTCTAACGCTATAGCATTAAACGGAGGAAATGCGTACCTGACATAACGAAAAATTACGACAGCCGATTAAGGGAGTTGAAAAGTTAGGTGGGAGGGCATAAGGAAACCTGAAATCAGTGCGGTACCAACTTTGAAAATTGTAGCACCCGTACATTGCATAATTGAAGAAGGAAATACGCGGAAATATGAAAGGAAAATAAACAAACAAATAAGTGACTACGATAAAAAAGGAAAATAGTGACGACATGGCGAGGGACTGCACTAAATTAATATCAAATGTCTGTGACCAAGTATTCAAGAAGAAACTGACAATCGCTCCTAAAATTGAATTGTATGAGGATCAAAGGCTGGAACAGACCAGAAAATTATTCCCGGAAAATAGGGAATATAACTGGGAGAAAATGAGCCTGAGGATTTTAAAGAAGAAGAACTGTTGCTAGCAGTTTTAACACCAAAAAATAAGAAAGCGTCGAGGCCAGACGGAATCCCCCCCCCCCCTCTCAAAGTAATAAAAGCGATAACCCTAAAACATCCTGCATATTGTGTACGTATCTTCAATAAACCATTAAGAATAAGAGCTTCTCCAGATTTATAGAAAATGGCAAGTCTGGTGCTTATAGAAAGCCCACAAAAGAAAGAGGAAGAGAAACAAACATATAGACACATATGTCTACTGAATACAATGACTAGGCTATAAGAGAGATTACTTGCCAAGAGAATAGTAAAAATATTAGAAGGCAAAGAAGACCTTTCAGATAAACAATATGGCTTTAGAAGAAGAAGAAGCGCAGTTGACGCTATGAAGACCATAATGAGAATAGCGGCAAAC
The DNA here is from genome assembly GCA_940337035.1 of Agriotes lineatus. Taxonomy (NCBI): domain Eukaryota; kingdom Metazoa; phylum Arthropoda; class Insecta; order Coleoptera; family Elateridae; genus Agriotes; species Agriotes lineatus. The sequence goes on along the minus strand of OW679203.1, from coordinate 28,400,316 downwards.
GTAAACATAGGAAACTACAAGAATAGAGAGTTATTAGTGATGATAGCCATTGACGTGGAAAATCCTTTTAATGCAGTACCTTGGAATGGTATAATGCAGAAAATAAAGGCAAAAAAGTAAGTACCTAATAGAAATTGTAGGATGTTATTTGAAAGACAGGTGATATACTAAAGATGCAGATGCCAGTGGGCGTAACCGCGATAAGATACGTTGACGCCGTAGTGTTGCTTCTATGAGGAATAGATGAGAAAACATTAAAAAGTAGAGGTAGGAGAGCTCTAGAAAAGGAAGATGGCACGGCAAAAAACGAAAATGCTGCTATTAGTGACAAGAAGAAAAATTATGAAAATTGAAACTAATATCAACGATATAAGGGAAATATCTAAATTTTAAAATTTATATTTTTATGCACAATTAACATTATCCAAAAATTTTTTACTACTAAACGACGCCGAAAATTATTTAAGCATCAAAGCAATAGAAGCCCTAAGGTATGTAGGAGTACTGTTTAATAGGAACATGCCAATGACCAAGCTTGTCATACACATTACAAAAAAGGCGAAAGCAGTGGTGCAGCAGCTGTCTAGGATAATTCCCAGAATTGGAAGAGCGAAGAGTAGTAAGAGAAGAGTGATTGCGATCGCGGTATACTCCAATGTCCTGTATGCGGTACCAATTTTGAGAAAGGTCATCGAGTACAAGAAACATAAGAAAATGTTAGAAAGAATACAGCCTATGCTGATGATCGCAATTGGAGTAGTATACAGGACGACGTCCACGGAAGTTTTACAGGCGATTACCGAAACAACTCCGCTGGACTTGATGGTAGAAGAACGAGCAAAAACATACAAATGGACGAATGGAATTGGGAAGACGGAAGTCAAGGTCAAGATAATAAGTAAGTGGCAGACCAGATGGAGTGCACTGAAAGGAAGTCAAGAGGAAATACGGGAAAATGGAATACCCCATGGCGCAAGTATTTACGGGACATGGATGCTTCAACCAATACCTGAGGCGTATTAGGAAGGCGGATAACGAAGAATGCTGGTATTGCGCAGAAAGGGATACAGCCGTACATACCGCGTTTAGTTGCATTAGATGGGAAAGAAAAAGGAATATGATGGAAAGGACAATTGGGAAAAATATTATAACGAAAAATGTTGCATACATAATGATAAGAAGTGAAGAGGCATGGGGAAGTATACAGAAATTTATAATGAAAATAATGTTGAGAAAGGAATCGGATGAAAGAGTAAGAAAAGCTGAGGTAGCTTAAATGTGGGTAAGAAAATAATGGGAACTAAAGAGTGACCTTGAAGCAATGCCACCGCAGTCCTGACATCTCCCTTGCTCATCCATGGAGGGGTTTTAGTAGGTCAAAATCCCACAGCCCCCGCGGAATAGAAGATTTTTTCGTGGTGACCCTAAGAAAGTTTTCCGTGCAAACATAGAAAATGTAGATTTTGTTACATTGGTGGCAGCAAAACAAACGAAGAGCTACTGTAACTAAACTACCATTTGCTAACAGCTGTTACATTGGTTAGACGGGAAAAGCTACTCTAGTAAGACGACCCGTAACTAACCGTTAGAATATTATCAATATGTTGCTAGTGGAAAAGAAGGCTTTGAGATCATACTAATGTGGCAGAGGGCCATGGTAAAAGAAGGATTGAGAACTGCTCTAGACCAAATACCATAAATTGGATCACGAGTAACTTGTCTTGACTACCCTTCGATTGTGTGTGTGTGTGTGTGTGTGTGTGTGTGTGTGTGTGTGTGTTTGTACTGCATTTACTATGACCTCGGGTGTGTGCATCACGCTGCACTATGACAGCTTCAAAAATTGTGACCTCATACACTCGATGCCACAATATTAAATGCAGTTTTTTGAACTCTACGTCAAATTTTAAGTCTATGGGTATTTTCCTTTTCCATACGTAATTTTACGCATACACTCAGGTCAGAAACGTGGATAATTCACAGAGTTCGCACACCCCACATTGTAACCTCTTCATTTTAGTTGAACGATGGCGCCCCCTACAGTCAGACTAAATTGTGTATCCAAAACCATGACGGACCGATTCTGTGGCATCAGTTTATTTTTAGAACAGCAATTAAGATTAAGTCGAGCTATTTCATGGTTTGGTGTACTTCGCGGCGGCATTTAGGCCGTGGTAACCATATGTTGTGTATTAACTGTTGTGACCTCATTACTGCAGTTGACAATATAATTTAGTTACCTACAATTTGCTTATATAAATGTTGTAGATACGAAGACGGTGCACATCAGTAAAATACTTTTGATTATACAAGGTGGCCCAGAAAATTGTGGCGAATCAGCTTACCTTTTTTTAAATGGTACAGCCCATATATTAATAGCTTAACAGATTTACGTCTAAATGCTGATTATCTATACATACCGGGTGACAATAAGACTAGGGCCATGCTTATATCTTCTTTATTTATGAATCGATTTGGATAAAATTGTATACCAAGATACTAGACATAATTTCTGATTGTCTGATAGATATAGTCAAAATGGTGGACTTCCGGTTTAACCGGAAATGATACTAACTTTGTTTTTTTAAATGGAACACCCTGTATATTTTATATTTTTCTGCATCTGCGAGTCAAATTACATATAATAATCTTGCCATATTTCAATTTTTTTAAACTAAAAATTAATTTTTTTATTAATTTTTAGTTTCAGATAAAGATAAAGTAGTGCATTATGCAATATGCATATCGTTAGATTGGTAATGACATTTTCTATCTAATGGAAAGATGGCCCTTAGTAGGTGCCATTTAAAAAAAGTGACTTTTTCTTAAAAAACGAGTTTAGCAAATTATATTCTTTTATTAAAGATTTGTTATTGACCTTATTGATAAAATAGCTATTATTAAGAGTTGCTAGAGTCAATTAGAAAAAAAGTTTCCAAGTCAAGGCCTTCTATGGTTAAAAATAAAAATTAAAAAAATATTTTTTTTGTTTAAAAAAAATTAAATTTGGCAAGACTATTATATGTAATTTGACTCATAGAATCAGAAAAACATAAAATATACAAGGTGTTCCATTTAAAAAATCAAAGTTGGTATCATTTCCGGTAAAACAGGAAGCCAGTCATTTTGACTATATCTATCGGCCAATCAGAAATTATGTCTAGTATCTTGGTATAAAATTTTATCCAAATCGATTCATAAATAAAGAAGATATAAGCATGGCCCTAGTCTCATTGTCACCCGGTATATAAAGGAAAGTCACAACCCTGACTAATCAACGCAGAGCCGAAACCACTGGCACTAAAAACTTGAAATTTGGGTGGAAGGTTCAATTTGTTATGTAAGGTAGTGCTAAGAAGGGATTTTTTAGAATTCCACCCCTAAGGGGGTGAAAAGAGGTAAAATGTGTTTTCACGAATTCTTCAATATCTCTTACACCCGATAAGATATCAATTTGGTGTTTGCTTGTAAAGATTATCAATGCAATTACCTAGAAACGTATTTTAGGATTTTCCCCTAATCAACCCTTAAAGGTGCAAATTTGGATTGGGGGTGAATTAAAGAACCCTTCGTATCTCCTATATTTATTGAGTTAGAACATTCTTTTTTGGCGTATAGATGTATTTTTAAAATATTTAGAAAGCGGTTTAAGGGAATTTGAAAATTTTAACCCTAAGGGGGTGAAAAGGGGTAAACTGTGTTTTCACGAATTCCTGAATATCTCTTACACCCGATAAGATAGCGACTTGGTGTTTGCTTGCATAAGTGTCCAATAGAAGTACCTATCTAAAAACACATTTCAGGATTTTTCCCTAATCGACCCCTAAAGGTGCAAATCTGGATTTGGGGTGAATTAAAGAACCCGTTGTATCTCCTATGTTTATTGAGTTAGAACATTGTTTTTTTGGCATACCGATGTATTCTTAAAATATTTAGAAAGGGGTTTAAGGGATTTTGATGTTACCCCTAAAGCGGTAAAAAGGAAAAACTGAAAAGGGGTAAGGTGTTAAGTTTATCTTGCTGTAATTTATGAATACAATATTTAGTTTGTACATATATATTTTAATTTTATCTCATTGTTATACTAAAACTATAGTTTTATCAATATATACAAGGAGAACGACAATTACATACACATTTCCAAGGGGTACGTGAAGCATAAAAAAGAGTTGTGAAGGAATTTTTTCGGAAGAATTTTGTTTCTTTTTTCCAACAATATTGTTTTGCGGCGTTTGTTAGTTTAGTATATTGAGTGAGGAGGTGGGAGCGCCCTAGAATTCATTTGAAATTTAGAAGAAAAAACATTTGTTGCCCGTACGAAGAACGGGCATCTTGCTAGTTTAAATATAAAGTTATATCAGTCTATGTCAACTGTTTTCAAAATATTAACGATTTTATGTCAGAAAATGGTGAATATCAGGTGACTGCTGTATCAGAAAAGAATTGAATGAACGAAGACTGTATCAAAAAACTAAATTTCTTAAGTTGCCTTTTTAACAATTTCGACTTTTTAAATGGAACTCCCTGTATAATTTTATATTTTTGCAAAGCACTTTTAATGAACTTTGACTAAATCATATTGAGGGTCTTAAATTGTTTTTTATGTTCAAAGTCGTATAATCAGTTGAATACATGGCAGTGAAATAAAATATACAGGGTGTACCAAAAAGAATGGGACACCGATTAGTCATAGATTTCTTGCATCATAATAAATCGATTAAACCTAATATAGTTTAGTACAAAGTCCCTTCAGTAAGAAGTTATAGGGCCTTGAAGTAAAATTTTTTATTTCTTATTTTTTTGTTAATTTCCACAAATATAGAGATATCAATTTCAATTTTGGTATACATACTTACTAGTATGTACTGCGCTAATACGAAAGATTTCATAAACTATACTTGACTGTAAGGGGCACTTTACCTATCGTTCAAAATTTTTTTAGCTCTAACTTTATTATCTGTAACAATTTTTAAAATTTTAGGTTACTATCTGAAAGATAATTAAAATACACAAAATAATGTACTCTTAGTTTATAAGCGTAAGAGCAACCGTTTAGCTTAAATGCCTATCAAAGGGTTTTGGTTGTCATTAACACGTAATTATCAAGTACCCAGGGTCACAAAATACACCCTGTATAATAAAATCTTCGCCCATAAACATTGGTATTTAGAAAATGTATTTTAGTTTGTTTTTAACATTTAAAACACCTAATTTTAACTTTTGAAGCGAGCATCTAAATATAATGCCATGTTTTGCATTTTGGGGTGGAAATTACAGGTCACAGCTTAGGCTACTATCACCGGAGCACGTTTTGACTGTTAAATTAGAGTTAAAGTGTACGTCTAGAAGTGTACATTATATCAGGATAAAGCTTTAGCTCCTCTGACTTGGCCTGTACACATTGTTAACTATACAGGAAAGTAGGTAATATTCCATCTACTTTATAACCATTGTCTACTGCAGTTGGTGCACTAATAGATACGGGACGCTGATAATAATATTTATACTAATAATAATTGTATACCAGGCGGTGAAAGTAAAAGATGGACAACTAAATTTATATGTATGATCAAAAATTACTTTCATCTAGTATGTCCATGAAATAGTTCCTAATTTATGAATGCAACTATAAGTCACTTAAAAATCAAATGTCAAGTTTGACATTTAAGTATAAACATAGTTGCATTCATAAATTAGTAACTATTCCACAGCCATAGTAAATGAAAATAATATTTGATTATATTTTATAAATATCAATGACTATTCAATTCACCTGTCATCTGTCAAAAAGTGACCAATGAAAATCCAGAATTCTGACGTTTCTTGACCCTTCAAAAAAATATCAGTGGATATATCTTCCTAGAAGGTATTCAAGTGACTATTTTTAACAAATGCGATTTTTATTAGAAAAAGTCAATATTAGTGTTCTGTTACTATGGAAATTGCGTAGTTTGTTGCTAGATTTACTGAAAACTAATTTGAAAAGGTAGTTTGGTTCATTAAATAGTCCCTCGAATACCATTCTTAGTCAAAGTTAAGTAGATTATTTTTGCGGTGGTATCACTACTCATGTCCATTGCGCTTGGGATTAGGACTCGTGCTAGCGCACTCGTCCTAATTGTACCAAAGCGCAATGGACATTCGTGACACCACCACAAAAATAGTCGACATAACTTTGACTACTCATGGTATTATAAGTGAAAATTTAGTATGTGGAATATACTGGTAATTTGAATTATTTGAAGTGGGAAATTACCTCCAATTCTTTATTTTAATTGAAGCACCCTCTATATTATTAAATTTTTGGATTTTATATTAAATTCGTTATACTAACTTTTGTCATTTAGACATTAAAAGGTATACTTCAAACAAAATTTATATACAAATTTTCCATGTTATAACTTGGTTAGAATAAATCTAAAGGAATATCATCGTTGCTTAAGACATGCTTTTCAGATATTAAACGTTTATTTTGTTTAGAAAGGCTCCAACATGCTGTTTTAAAAGTAAAATAATGGTGGGACACCTTACCATTTAAAACAGCGTTTTGAAGCATTCAAACACTGTCAATTACACAAGGTTTACTTATAACTGTAATTTGCGAAATTGTAATTTTTACTTCTTTCGCTTCAAGAGAAGAGAGTACCCATTGTAATTGTGAAAATATCATCCTCCGAGATTTCTCTCAATTCTGTCGGTCTGCCTGTCTATTGCCATTCGAGCTCAAAAACTATTTCTTGGAGGAATATGAGATTTTGTATGCATATTACATGTCTACCAGTCTCGAAACCGAATATGATTCCGGGCAAATATATACAGCGTGAGCACGTTAAAAAAATCAATTGTGCCTATTTTTGTTTTGATTGAAGTCATATTTTGGATACAGGGCGTCTCAAAATTGCTGGGACATAGAGCTACCACGTATTGTAGAGGTCAAAATAAGACGATGCACCATTTGTCTGCGAGAAGAGTTCAAAGTTTACTTAAAACATCACATTTTTGTACGCTGTTCAGAAATGCGTGAAACAAATTTAATGAAATTCGACAAAAGTGCATTTTAGAGGATTACCCTACTTTCAGTAATCAAAGAAACCCAAAGGAAATTGTAGAATAGTTAAAACCATCCTCACCCCCCGGTATTTTTTTTTCAAAATATTTTTAGTGGTGGTAATACGGTTCTAAGACCTTTTTAACGGGAAGGGTTACTCATTATATTCATTTTTTGACTCTTGTAAAAACTCAGCATTTCGCATAGTTTCGAAGAAAAAAAAATGTTTTCTCAAACACTGATAACCGATATTATCAGCTATAATTTACCAAGGGCAGTGATAATCACCCGCAATAATTTTGACAAATAACAACCCGAAAGTGCTTGCCTAGGAATAACCCGAGGCGAAGCCGAGAGTTATTTCTTAAAGGCAACGCACTTGAGGGATATTATTTGTCAAAATTATAAGGATTTATCACTGGCCGCGGTGAATTCGGAAAGATAAGTTCTTAAATAAATTCGCCATTTTCTGACAAATTAATTTGACACTTCATTATAATAATATTATGTTGGTGGCACTGTAAGTCTATGTCAAATTTGAGGTTATCAGGTCAGCTTTTGCGTCAGTTTTGACACAGACTGACGGAAAACCTAACCTGCTAACCTCGAATTTGACTTAGATTTACAGTGCCACCAACTTGTGATATGATACTACTGAAATTTAATTAGGTAGTTTCCATAGTAATTGAAAATCACCCTAGGGTCGTTTTCACTTCAAGTGTGGCCTGATTTGTCAAACTGAGTCACGTGATTAAAAATAATCAAATTGGATTGGTCTGCAATATATGTAAGAACTTATCAGTACAAGTTTAATAAAATTGTAATACAAAATTTAGTTGGCTGTGGTGGACACAAAGACAAAACTTTTTATACAACAAGTGCTCAATGTGACCTCCACCTTCATTAATCCAGAGGTAAATTCGACTTAAAAAATTTAAATGCACCCTTCTTAAAACATCGTCGTTTTCTCGTAGTGCGTTTACAGCTTTTTGAATTCTGCTCCACAGTTGTTCGGAATTATTAATTTGAACCTCGTACACTTGTGTTTTTAACGCTTCCCAGATGAAGAAGTCGCAAGGATTTAAATCTAGACCGCGGAGGCCATTGAATGAGTGCTTCTTGTCCCCTACCAATCCTCTACCAGCAAATTGTTCATTATGATATTCTCTTACGACACGTGCGAAATGAGGTGGTGCACCGTTGTGCATAAAGAACATGTCTCGACGCAAATTAAGGGACAAGTCTTCTACTAATTTTGACAAAATTTCTTGAAGGAAACGAAGGTTACCAGCTCTATCCAGACGATCAGGCAATCGGAACGGCCCAATCATAAAATTGCCAATAATTTCGACCCAGACATTAATTTAAAATTCTCGTTGATAAAGTATACCTTTAATAGCATGTGGATTTTCATCTGCATAAATATGCTCATTGTGTAGGTTCGTCATGCCACGACGTGTAAAACAACTCATCAGTGAACAAGATCTTAGTGTGGAATCTGTTGTCGACTACTCTGCTCTCCCGAACAATTTGTGAAAAATTTAAACGTGATCCGTGTTCACGTGACAATAATTCTTGCACTGGCTGAATGTGGAATGGACGAATTAATTGCTCGCTAAAGATCCGACTGACAGTGCTTTTTGGAAGCCCGGTCTTTCGTTGCAATGTTCTGTTACTAGTCAAGAACAGCTTCTTCCGCAATGGGTGTTCAGGCTTGTCGAGGTCTTCCAGCGTTAATTCTGACTGGCTTCAACCTTCCTGTTTCTCGAATACTTCTTTTGATTCGGGCAAAAGTTCTGTGATTTGAAATTCTCCGGTTTGGATACCTCTCTTGATACTCGCGAACACTTTCGCGGCAGTTACCTTGACAGTATCCAAGAACTAATAGCACGTCGGTCTGTTCATTAAAAAGGAAATCCATATTTGATAGCTGACAAAGTAGCAGCAACAACAACTGCAATAGCAATTAAAGCAATAACGGTGATCGCGACAAAAAAAAACAATACAAAAGCAACTAAAAGTGAACAAAATATTGAAACGTTTACTGTCAACAGTAAACTGGGACGATTATGAATTTGTTTCCTGCCAAAATCATGAATTTTGTATTGCTTTTGTGTCCACGGCCAACCAAATTTTATACTACAATTAAACGTATACTGAGAATATCGGTTATCAGTGTTTGAGAAAACACTTTTTTACTTCGAAACTATGCGAAATACAAGAGTCAAAAAATGAGTATGATCTTTAAACCTTCCCGTTAAAAAAGTCTTACAACCGTATTACCACTCCTAAGAAAATTTTGAAAAAAAAATACCAGGGGGTGAGTGTGGTTCTAACCCTTCTACAATTTCCTTTGGGGTTCTTTGATTACTGAAAGTAATCCTCTAAAATGCATTTTTGCGAAATGTCATTAAATTTGTTTCACGCATTTCTGAACAGCGTACAAAAATGTGATTTTTTAAACAAACTTTGAACTCTTCTAGCGGACAATCGGTGCATTTTGGTATGTATATAAATTGGGTTCAATCGTCTTATTTTGGCCTCTACAATACGTGGTAGCTCTATGTCCCAGCAATTTTGGGACACCCTGTATAGCTTAGAGGATTACCTGTGATGAAAATATACGTATTTTGGATACCACAAATACCGGGTAAACACCGTAAAGAATAAATTTTGTTTTTCCACTTTAACGATAGAGCTACTATTACCTAAACCACTATTTTTCCTTTACTTCAAAAATAAGAACAGAATTGTTTTCGTTTGGTGTTTCGAACATAATCAATTTCAAAACTTCAACTTGCGAGGAAAATTCGGTGTAAATCGTTTTACAGATTTTTTATTCTCTTTTCAAATACCCTACCTCATCGGCCTGGCAAATGTATGAAATCAAATGAAACCAATTAAAAGTAGTAAACTATTGAGAAATGCCACGTGTCTCAAGTCACATTTATGTTTTTTATTCATGTCTATTTTTTCATTTGGTTTAACACATTTATAGGATTAATGAAAGTTATAAGCAAAAGTAAACAAATCAATTTTGCAAGTTACAGTTTTTAATACGGTATTGATTCATTTTAAAAAGTTAGGTGTCTGATGTTACACCACCGTGCCATTTGAAAAAGGTTATTTACAAACAAAGAATGTTGACGCTTCTGGTCTTTCTAAAAGATCAACAAAAATGTAATCTTTGATATCTTTACAACTTTTTTCATATAAAATTTCATGCATTTAGATTAATTTCAACCAAGTATTTGGCCCTACATTTATAATTTATAAATGCTTTTTTTATTGTCAAAATGACAAAAATCAAAGAATAAGAAAAATTACCAGTCTATGTTACATACAATATCAGATTTTATTTTGATACATGTTTCATGGTCACCTATTGGTATTTGTAACCTAGACGCCACAATATGGGTTGCTTTAGGTACATATTAATTTACATTCACACACTTGCCTTGTGCTCCAATATTGAGACGTCAGTTTACGCACATTTGTGGTAGAACTATTATTGTGCAATGGAGGTCACAATATCTATGCTTTAGGTATGAATTTACACTCGCACAATTTCTTTGTGGTCCAATACTCTGACCTCAGTTCACACATTGCTCGTGTAGAGCTATTAGTGTGACATAGAGATGTCACAATCGATGATACATAATATCTCTGCTCTCACGGAGTGTAAACGAAATCTAGTTGAATTGGCCTTTACGTCATGGATATGTGCTTCTATTGCGCATGGAGAGATCGTTGTGGTCACAATCAATGCATAGGATGGTGATGCCGCAAGAATGGCAATACCTGTATAGGTGTGTGTGTGTGTGTGTGTGTGTGTTTCCCGTCAGGGTATAGGACCTTAAGTTAGTTTTAGTTTTCATTATTATTGTACGTGCCAACAAAAGGTGTGTAAGCCCAGCAAACGCTGCCCTTGCTCACCACTAAAAACTGCCTTTAAAACGCTCAGCCTAAACTCTTAGTAGCAATGTGTACACTATACTTTTAATTTTGCAGGCTACATACCTTCTAATTATTAATATTTTTTACAAACTCAAAATTTACTTCATTTACGGCGGAGACGCAGGTAGTTGTGTGTGACCTCATGCAATTGAGGTACCACAGCAGGTAGAGTAAATGTATACTCACCTACTGTATGTCTCAGTGGACGTTATCCACAAAAACATACACATCATTACCATATCTTTATTAGGTATTTGATAGTAATGACGAATTAAAAAAGATATCAATATATTAATTATTCTTTTATGCGCAAAGTGGCTATTTTGGTGGTTATTCGCTAAACTAGTATATTGTAGCGTAGAATTGTTTCATTTCATGGGCATTGTATTAAAGTTCCAGCGGCCTGTGTTTAACCTTTTACTGTTATGTTGGCATTATTAAATTTGTAGAGCTGCGTGTCATGGAATCTTTTCCAACGAGACTTTTTATTTAACTCAACTATTTTTACTATTATGATACACTACAGTACTAAAAAAAATGACATCATTCAGAGAACACTGTATTGTGCATTTCTGACTCACGGTAATTCTTCTACCTGGTGTAACCTTTTGGGTATTGACAGAAAACCTTGACTTCTTTAGTGGCTAAGCTGTGTGAACGGCATGAAGGGTGGCATCAGAAGTTTCTAAAAGCGTAAGCTAAAATTGTGTTGTGGGAATCTATCCTCTTTGCAACTCTAAGTAGACCCATTTAACATGGTGGCACCACTACGTCCTGAAACAGAGCTTATATGCGACCAATCTTGCAATGCGTACTTATTAGTAAAGATGTAGTTTCGGGGTATTATTATTCCTTTTCGGTTCTGTTTACTGGAATACTGCCATATCTATTCACCATAATTGATTACTTTCTTTGCGAATACGCATGTAAGTGGTTTGTAGTAATTAGTTAAACACTAACAACACAGAGTGCATTAGAGCACATTAAACGAGTACTTGGAGTTTCAATTGCACATTTTGTTTCATTACATACACCGGTCTTAGTTTTCGATTAATGTGTTACTATCAAATCGAGGTTACGTTAGCATTTCTATTTCGCCACTGATGTTACATTGTTAAGTGCTTTTTTACTTTGATGTTAATCGGCCTCTCGTAGACGAGAAACTTTTGGTATATTTTTTTATGAACGCATTGCTTATGTTCGACACGGGCTGCTATTGTTATCTTGGCTGTTTCTTTCGGCGTGCATTCCTGTTAAGCTCATCTTTCGTCGAATATCGAGTATCCTACATAATTCTGCGCTGTGTATCACAGTAGATCTAGAACCTACCATTCAGTTTTGATATGTTTGAATCTGAGTGTAAACCGGAATTGTAGTTTATTATATATACAGAGTAAATAGCATATACATATATTATTCCAATATATTAGTATATTTCTTAAAGGGTACAGGAAAGGTTTTTTACTTTCTGGTTTAGCAATTTACCAAAATATAGTTCTTTCCGAACTTCGCTATGGTCGTCCAAATTTCTCTTTGTCGTTCTTTACGTAGGTGAAATATGTGCATATTTCGAGGTGAGTTGTGAGTACTGAATAACTTAAAAGCAGAGAAATTGAAATACATTGGTAGTCAACAAAAATTCCCTTTACCAAAATCCTCCGCTCATGTGAAAATTCTCCTCGAAGATAATCAGTATTTGAGTGTTAGCTCGAGTTTGGCGACATTAATAGCAAATAAAGGCTAAACTGATGAAATATTTATCGCAGCCTCTCTTTACATCGATTTGCATTTGCACTTCGAGACGCTACTACATGTTGCAACGCTGGGAAACGGCCCCTTGGGGCTTGCCAAAATGCCAATATGAAATTCGTATTTTATAATCCTTGTAGTGATTAAGACGACGTCTGCACGCTTGTTAAGAAACCAGGGTGCTTCTAGGGTCCTTGGCCGTCGGCCGAGATGCTCTTAATTTGAAGCACCTCGGGTATGCAAACAGGGCACGCTGTACCGTCAAGTCACGAGTATTATATTGTTTCCAGCTCGTTTCTAGTAGTAATTGAAGCTTTCTTGGGATATTTGAGAAATTAGCCCTGCAAGCACAAACAGCTGCACGTGAAGATGCTGCGGCTAGCGGCCGACCTGCTGCGAGAGGCATTAATTGGGGTGAGTATCGTGGTTTGTGGCTCATGGACCGGAATCAAAACCCCGCAATCCACCAGCTGGGAATTTAGGGCCAATAAGCGTTTTGGTCAATGTCGTAACTAGGAATTCACTATACCTTCCTTTCCGTATGACCTTGGCGATCCCTTAAAGTAGAACGTTGTTAAGCAGCAGTTTATGTAAAAACTATATAACAGGTACTTTGGGATTTTTTCACAAAACTAGAAACCTGTAATTCATTTTACTATAAAACTTCTCTACCGGTTACATTAGACGCAAAGTTAAGCCCTTGAATTTTTTGACCTAGTAACGGATAGAGCAAGTTGCACCAGCTAAGTAACGAGAACTAGTGATTCAATGGCCTAGGAATAGCTCTCAAGTTGGAATTTATGGCCAGTTCTGGCCCTGTATTGGTGCAACTTTTAAAACTACCGAAACTACCAGACGATGGCAATTACGGAGGTTCTTACCAATGTACTATTGCAATATATTTTTGGAAAGCTTTTATTTTTGCTAATTTATCAAGGAAATCTCTTTATGAATCCATCAACAGCTCTAATATCAACAACTGAAACTGTAAAACTAAAAACAAATACTGGATCAAAAGCAGACGAACACCATGCTAACACAAGGAAGATGTCAAGGACTGGCAAAGCAATGGTCAAAAACTTATTAACCCAGAAACTAACATTACCAATTTTATTAACACTTTTAAGGACAATTTTTGAATCTAACGCTATTCCGCATTTTTCCGCTTTTGTATTTCAAATGCTAGTTCCTTTGTCGCTTAAAACTGGACCCACATTGAAAGTTTAGCTATATTTTAAAATTCAATTGTGTTCATTTCATGTATAAGCGTCTTCCGCCTAATTTCATCATATCTTAAGCGCAACGTCGATTTAAATTTAGATATGCTTACTTGGCGCATGAATAACGTTTCATTCTTAATTGCGTTTTAGCTCCAGAGCGGCGGCCGTTTCATACAGACATGGTCTTATTTGCCGGGGTTCCCCGTTCTGATCGCAGATACAGTTGCTTCATATGGTGCAATTTTTAGGCTTTCGTGTAAGTCAGAGAGAGAGCTCGCTAAGTAACGCAAGCGCGCGTTTCTTTAGCTTCAGCATTCACCAGCTTGAGTTCAAGAAGGCTACAAATGATCGTTGGTTCCGCTCAGCGGGAGGCCTTTGGCTTCCGCGGATTAACGGCGAAATTAGTGAAACCGAGTCGGTGTCATCGGTCGAGTTTTGGTCTTTTAAGTGACATTTTATGTAGTTACTAGCTGAGGGATTCTCGTATCGCACAGTTGGCAGCTTCTATTGGCGCTGATAATTAATTGTGAACCCCTTTTGTGCTGATCGTTGGCAATAAAGTTACGTGTACAGTAAAGCAACCTTGCCTGTTGATAACGTTCTTCATTCTACCCTTCTTAGCGATTTAACATCGTCCAGACCCACCCAACAAATAGCACCTCCAGTCGTTTCTCGCAGCCATTCAAGCATTTTGCGGCAGTCGCTTGAGCATGGTCTGCAGCTACATTGGACATCATCACCGTAGCCAGCCGAACCCCTCAAAGGTACTGTGCTTTTTGTAGAAATTTTAAAGAGCACGTTGGGCAGTGAGTTTTGGCATGTTACGTAGCTTTGTTGATAATTGAAAATTAAGGGTTTGGACTGTTGTTACTGTTCTTAAGCCAATCTGAGTATTTATCGCCAAGTCTTAATGTTTGTACTTAGCCTAACGTTGTGAGATTAAAGTAGCTACCGTCATTGAGTCATATTTGATTGTTAACCGTCAAGATTTATTGTTTCTAGTAGTTTCATTGTATAATTAAAGTTGTTACAGTTTTTCAGTTAGTTCGATCATTTGCTCTAAAGTTTACCGCCTGCGTTTAGACTAAACGTTGCCCAATTAACAACACTAATCTTTTTCGAGTATTTCTTTTAATGTTCATTGTTCACCTACATATTTCTACGTTAATATAGTTTATTTTCAATTAGTTGTACTTTTCCTTAGTAGATTTATAACGTTTGCATGCGTTATCTTGTGATGTTTTTCCTCTGTAAAGATATTCAGGTAGCTGTAAGCAAATGCAAGCGAGGTAAGTTCCACGCAGCTGTATGTGGATTGTCGCTCAAGCACTGCCAAGGTTGGATTAGACAGACGTCTGGCGTTTGACATTTACATCTTTATTTCGTTTACCGGGTCGTTGTCCTAATTAAGTTTGTTATAAACTGCTCTTCTCCTTCTGAGCGTTTTGGGCCAACGGATCCGAGAATTTTCCAATTTGTGTCGTTTTACCGGGTAACTGGCGGTTGAGTATTTTGAATGTCAAATTCATGTCGTTACGACGGTTTCCGTCAGGTAACCTATTGTTACTAGCATACTCACGGTTGTGAAAACAGTACTTCATAAATTGAAATTGAAGAGGTCACGATACTTACCTAGTGCGCATCGATCAGATGGATGACGATGAATACGACTGTGGCGAGGGTTCGACCAGCGAAGAACAAAATAATTGTGAGTACTTCTGGAGTTATCGAATGATAATAATCGAATTTGTTATAAAACACTTTGACAGCCTGCCGGTGTAGTACTGAAAGGTGAAGTACTGGCCAAACTGTATTTTATTTTACAAATAGTAAATTGAAAAGTAGGTTATAACAGAACAAGTTATAGCAGGCCACTCTTATATGCAACGGAGCTTGCTTAAACTGAATAGAATTAGCACTATGGCCTGATAACCCAAACTTTAGCATCCCTTCTTACCATTCCACCCTCGCCCCGCTTGGGTGCTGCAAGTACAGTTTGAATTCCTCGAACGTTCGATCTTACGTCCATTTCAGAACACCAAACTTAATAATTATTGCATTTGAGAGCTACATAGAGTATTGATTAAAATTAATTAGTGACACACGATAGAGCAACATAAAAGGAAGTGCAAACCTTAAATTCCAGCTGAAAGTGTGTAGCTTGTGTATTTTATGCCCTTTTTGGTTGTTAAATCCGAAGCGATCAGACGAGCAAATAGACTAAAACATAAAGCCAAGTCTTATGGCTCAACATCATAAAAACATTTTTCAATATTGGAAAAGCACTTGCTTTTATAGCGTAGAGAATATGACATATTTTCGCATGATTTTATGTTAGAAATTTCAAAAGTTTTACAAGATAGACATTGCATAAATGTAAATAAAATAACGAGTGACAATTATGGATTGCATGTAATTTTGACGAGCCGTGGAAAATATTCTGAAACACTGCAAGAAAATTTCTCGAAGAGGACCTAGTCACCTGCAGGAGCATTTGCATTTCGACGGGTTGGGGCATATAGATGAACTATATGCAGAAGAAAATCTACGAGGTGGTTTGTAAGAAAAAAGCAGTTTAAAGTATAACTTCTAGTTTTAACATTGCCAAACAAAATAAGAGTCAACAAAGCCGAAACTATTCGCTGAAGGTGATTTTGAATTTAAATTCAAAATAACACGTGTTACGGTTCAAAATTCATTTTTAGCTATTCGCCTAATTATTTGCCCTAATCTCGGTTAAAATTAACTTTTTACCATGTCTTTCTTCAGGTATGATTTTCCCTGCATTATCTTTGAGCATTCAGATCGTCTGACAGTTTTATTGCAAGCTAAGTAAGCCATTCGGTCGATATTATGGGTCCAAATGCCCCTGCAATGTAGGCTTCACCTCATGCATTTCAAGTTACATTTTCCCTTTCTCCCAAAATTGGATTTTTGGCTTATCAGCTTTTGGAAATCATCTTGTCATTCCGCCATCCTGTGCTGCAAGAGCTAGGTGCTTCGAAATTTACGTTTTGATGGCGTACCTTAACCAGGATTTTTCGTTAGCATCCTAATTTGGAATTGTGCCGTTTTGTGTCCTGAACTCCATGGAAGTTCGGAATTGGGCTTTGTGAGTTGCATTTTTGGCGAATTCCAGCCCGAATATTGTTTGGGGATTCCGCTCTAGCAAGGCACATGTTTTCACTTTGGCGTTGAACAGCCGTAGAAACCTGAAACGGGTAGGTGAATTTATTTGGACTTATTCGGTGTGTCTCCATGGCTATTTGCCTTTCAGCTTTTACTCGACGGTAGCATGCCTGTCGAATTTCCCTCGTTGGAAGCGAGGCTACCGAGCTAAACGTAGCCACCAGCCTGGTGACGAGTTTCGCTGACTGTGCCCCCCCCCCCCTCAGCTACCTGGTGATGGCTTGGCCTCCTCGTAGTCCTTAGGCCTCCCCTGTTTTTAACATCTGCAGCGGAAGAGAAGTCCACTGCCAAAGGTCTGTCAGTTTAATATTTCCGTTTCGAACTCTCGGGAATCAGGTGCCCCCTTGGGCCGTTTGCGTGGCAACGCTGCAAGGTGCTCGATAGACTTGCGTTTGTTATAATGTGTGTTTTTTAAAGCTATGAACTCACCTGCATGAATATGATTGATTTTGCCTTCAGCCAATCAGTTTTAACGGTAGTTCCTTTGTACAGTGAATAGCCGATTAGGTCACTTAGGCGAAAGCGGATTCGGGCTAAATTTTACCGGAGTTGTTTTGTACCGCCGTGTGCGGAATATTGTGTAACGGTATTATATTCGCATTGTGAAGCCAAGTGCACGAAGGTTAATCCTTTCAGATTTTAAGTGTTATTTATTACACCGTTGAATTAGACTACTTGCCCAGCTTTGCAAGCAATTATTGTTAATACTCGCACCTCGGCCGTTTTAATGCAGAGTACATTGCATTGTTCGCGAAATCGCTTCGTGGTACCATCGCAAGATCTTGTCGGTCCGCGGCGACGCTAATCTGATTTGATCATTATTTAATTACGAGAGGAACCTTGCATACAGGGTGTTCAGTTAAATTCAACCTACCTACTAAATTTACCTTTCAATTTAATCATTACGCCGGAGCCACGATGTTTTCGAGCTCTTTTTAAGTGCTTATTTAGTTATGCATTTGGCCAAATTTAATATCAATCTTGTAATCTTTTTTTTAATACTGTTAATTAGCACTATATACATATTGTGTGAAATTTTATTAAATCTGGGCCCGCCCGCTAACTTCGCTTGATGCCCTTGTATATGTAACTGGCTGTACTGTGGTTTAGCCTCAAGCCACCGTTGATATTTATTGAACTGTGATATGGTCTCCTTATTGAGATATTGTGTGGAATAGTTCGTAGTAATTGTTGTGTGGAATACTTGTGGATTCCCATTTACCATTTGCTTATTATACTGAATCGTTACTAGGCCAGTGAATTTTATTTATGCTCCCTTGCCGTACCTCTTTTTCAGGAAGTGTTTGGTAGCGCATCTTATCGTATGCCTATATGTGCGATTAGCAAAGAGCTGGGTTACCTGCTACCTGGCGCCCATTTATTTTATTTTCAGCTGAAGCTTTGAGTCTCCGATTTTAACCCACGCCCTCCTCTGGCTGAGAAGCCGGCCGCTCTTGCTTACCGCCTCCCCCCCTTTACCACCAGAGTATCGGTAATTAGCGGTAACACACGTCCGTCATGCATTTTTCGGTTTTCTTGCATACAGGTCTCTGTCGCCAGACATAAGAAAATCCATCTCTGCGTGAGAACGCGAGATGGACCGTTACGCTCAATGGGCGGTGATGTTCTAGGTTAGATGCGATGGAGGCAAGAAAGAGTTGAAAATATAGAAATTCGAAGTAATACGAATTGTGGTATGTCAACAAGTCTTCGCAAATGGCCCATTAGTTTCATTCTCTCAATTTAACAATGCAAAAATTCCAACTTGGTGGGAATTTGAAACTGGGCACACGTGATCTGCTAACCATCTACAGCACCAATCACATTCGTTTTTTTAGTCTCACTCTCAAAGGGCTCGGGTCATCCTTGCCTATCGGTGGCAGTGTTTACCTGTCTATATTAATTTCCTTAATAACTGTAAATACATTATTATGAACCGTATGCACGTTAGAACGTATAAAGGAAAGTCTAATGGCGAATAGTTACTGATATGTTTTGTATTCATAATTTTTAATTTTCTAGTTCTGCTATACAACTGCTATAACTAAAATTTTTTAATTGACAATGCGTAGTGACCTAAATTCGTCCTTTTTTCCGCTAATCCGTAGGTCTTATAGCGTCGTTTCTTGGGTTTAAGTCACTTTAAGGTGCTGTGTGGAGCATGTTCCCATTTATGTTTTAGTTAATCTTAATTTGGTGCTTTGTTGGTGTTGGGTTTATGATCGTCTAAATTAACGACGCAGGCTTCTTTCAGTGTCAATAAATTTAACAATTGTCTTCCGGTATCCTTTGCAGTGGTGTAGCTATTTGGGCGTATGGATGTTAATCTAAAAGTGCATTCTCAGTATTTCTCAGCGGCATACAGGTTTTTCATTTTTACGTAATTTTATTTTCGTGTGACTTTGAAAGATGGAAAACTTATTACACTTTGTAAATAATTCCACCATTATAACCATATTAACTTCTCAACTTTTCCAATTCCTACTTTCTTAAATTATTAAAACGGGCTATCCAGTTGGAAGACAAAGACTATTTATAGAATGTAATAACTGCTATCATTACCCCAGTACAAAACTTAGTATTGGAAACGTTGCTACCAAACTCTCGTTTTTCGATAAATTATATTTATCTTGATCGAATATGTACTAGACCCCAGCTACTGCTCAGATATTCTCATATATTGAAATTCTATTAATAGATGCTCAAATAGACTAGCATTTGGGGAACTTCAAACATTCCGCACTAAATTCTCCAGAGGGATTAATAAAGCCACCAATAAAGAGCCAATAGAAGACATAATAAATATTCAAGTTTAAATACTTTCTGTCTATAAGGGATTGCACCGAGAAGGCTTTTTTAAATGTTCATGACGCAATCCCGTGTTGGCTAATAAAACTTCTAAAAAAGTTGAGAAGTTCTTTACCTCGTCGCGAGTTCTTAGCAAATATTGGATTAAGAAGTTGCGCTCTTGCTGGGAAAATTAGGGACACAATAGGAATGAGTTGTGTTATAACCGAGCGGTACTCAAATTTACAGCAGAACTTCAGATAGTTTTCAAATCCCGGAAGAATTTATAGCAAAAAGTCCGTGAGGATGCAAGCTGCAAGATTAATTTTAGAACTTCGGTCTCCTGCAGGTACATTTCGCTCGCTGATGGGGTTTTAGTTAAGACAAATGATGCAATGGAGGTGCTCTTGAAAAACACGCAAACCTAGTTAAAAGTACTCGTGTTTCCACTCTTAGATTTATCCTGTGATTAAATCCTGGAATAATTAACAGGAAGTTGAGTAAGCTTACATTGTTACAGTAACTAATTCATTGTCTTTTTTCCGAATTCTGTTAATTGCTACTCTTTTTTAAGAGATCATTTTTATATCGACAATCTTAATCATCCTACAGAATTTTACATGGCTGAAACTAGATGGAAAGTTCAAATTTTAAAGCCGATAAAGTTAAAAAAGGAATCCTGAATAATGCAATTAACCCAATAACCTAAGATCAAACAGAATATATTACGATTAAGTAAGAAAATCAAATAAGAGCAGCGAGAAAGAATTTTGAACAGAAATGAACCAAAGATATGACATAAACAATAGAAGTTTGTGGAATAGAAAGAAACGCAATAGCTATGAAAAAAATGGAAAAAAACAGAACTAATTAAAAACAACCAGTAAAATACGGCATATATGATCACTACACTGACATGTTCGAATAAAAGGAAAAGAAACACAAAAAACTGATAAAAGGCAAGGAACAAAATCTGAAAGAGAAAGAACAGATGGACGACATAAATTGGAAAAAACTAGAAAACCAGTAAAGAAACATCAAAATATGGAAAACAAGTGGAGAAGACGACATAGACCCGGAAATGATAACACTAATTGGAGAAGAAGGCAAAGACTGGCACATATTTTACATCGGTAAAAATGGATAGGTTTCTATATTCGGATGATTAAAAAATTCAATGAATAGACATATGTCTAGAGGAAATAGAGAATATGGGATTGATGGTAAATGTAAACAATTCAATTATATGATAATGTACCATAGAGACAATAGAAAAAGGAAAGGGAAAATTAATCTGCAAAGGATGACAGCTTGAACCAGTAACAGCACATAAAGGCCTAGCAGCTATGATTACAAATGATGATGAGGTAAACTTGTAGATAACAAATATAGTTCACAAAAATAAATTTCGGGCTAGAATAATTCTTGGAAATAGTGAAAGCATTAAAAAATTAAAAAGGTATGCAACAAAATCACCATACCAACCCTATTAGTTACGTGTATGTACATAAATCATAAACCAAGAACAGTTTTTACAAAAATTTAATAACAAAAAGTTGATTTGGCATGAACACATAATCTGAATGAACTAAAGACATTGATGTAAACAAAAAGAAAACCTAACAAAAGAAAGAAAGTCCAAGGAAGACCTGGTTGGAACAAGGGGAGGAGATAGGTAAAGCAACAGAAAAAAGATTAATAGAATGGAGGAGACGGCAGGCAATCGGAAGGTTTGAAAGAATTAGACGAAACGTTCAAAACTGACAAACGGTCGCCGATGCTCTATAGGGCAGAACAGATTTCAAGAAGAAGCTAATCTAGAGCTATGGTATCCCACAACTTAAAAAAAAGTATTGAAAATGCGTTTAGGTGGATATTTACTTTCAATAAACTAAAGGGTCAAGACTCATAGTGTTCTTGGACCTCTGCTCTATCTGATTTATACTGCAGACTTACCCACATCTGAAAACGCTGTAGTAGGAACCTTTGCGGATGATACCGCTATTCTCTCCTGTCATCGACACCCACAAACAGCAAGCTATTATGCACAAGATCATATAAGCTCTGTTAGTAATTGGTTGACAAACTGGCGTTTAAACGTCAACGAATCAAAATCCGTCCAAGTCACGTTTACCCTGAGAAGACAGCAATGCCCACCTATATCAATTAATGGCATTGAAATACAACAGTCCAAGGAAATAAGACATCTAGGTATGCACATGGATAGCATGTGAGCCTAATCAAGCTCAGGTTACGTGAGCGACTCCTCAAAAAATTGAAAATTGTGGACTTACCAACTTCATAAGTTCAGTAAAACCTAAAAGCAGGTTAAAAACGTCTAACATTTCTTTATACCTACTTAACCTCAAACCATCATCTACTACTTGTTCTCTGACAATTCTGTAAACATCAATTGCCAAATTATGGATACTGATTTGACTAGGGACTTTTTTATCTAATACCACGTAGAGAGCATTTCTAACCAGGATTTTTCTTTTATTCGATAAACAGTATATGCGGAAATATATAAAATTGCCGATTATACCTAAATCAATTTTTTGGAAGAAATAGAACAAACAGATGTCAATGCTGCAATTATCGTCAATGCCAAACCTCCCGAATACAAATACCGAATGCGATAGTACTGGTAGTGGCGATCAAAACGAAGAAAGCTTTAATTATTTGTGGCCTAACATATTGCGAACTAGAGGTGAACATCGTATCAATAATAAAATAAATTTGCTAAAACAGAAAAATGAAGATGACAGCACATGAATATCCATATCTCAACAAAAAAATCGAATCACTAAATAGACTTTGAATTTAGTGATATGACGAGCCCCCTTCTAAATATTATGGACTTGAAAACCTCCATGCAAGCCAATACATTTGTGAAATGCTTAAACCAACAGAATGGAGACAAATTCATCCTGATTTTGAGATAAATATTGACTGTACAGTAAAGTAAGCTACTTCTTACAGCCGCATTGTTAGCTAAGATATTGATTGAAAAAAATGTATGTGTATTTCAGAGAAATATTAAGTTGAGCATAACTATAGATGATATGTGCGTATATCTGGGGGTCTATTATTATCTGGGTATGTGAAATACTAAAAAAACGTTTAGTCTGATTATCAAGACGTACAGAAAATTTTGCAAAACAACATCAGATTAAATCTCTTCAAACTGATTTCATGAAATTGTCATTTGAACTACAATCTTAAAATTGACAAGACTGACACCTTGGATTACTGAACTTGACAAAAATTTCCGGCGTCATGGTAGTTTAAAAGAAAGTATATCAACCCATCAATGTATAATACCATATTATGGCATGCGCTATGTTGAACAATAAATAAAGGTAAAGATTTGGCTTCAGAAATAAAATCTATACCGGGAATTCTGAATAGAAGGGGATGCTGTGGTAGCTTTAATAGACTCTGCAACTATTCTGAGAAATCAGAGTTACCTGCTTGCATTACTTGTAATAAAAAAATAAATTTTAATACCAAATTTTACCTGATGCAACTGGTAAAATACCTGTTAGCTCCTGAATAATAAAACGATAGAGTGGTCGTAGTTCAAATACAAAATAAAAAACTAATAGTTATAATAGCAATATTAATTAATTGGCGCCAGGCTATTTAATGTAACTTAGAATACTTTGATAGAGCCACGCGAAGCACTTATACAGCTGCAGTAAGACGATCGAAGAACTGATATATTCGATAATAACAGTTATATTTATTAGGTAAAGTATACGTACATATCTCAGCAAAATAAGAAATTAGCTGCTTACATACGCCTGTAAAATATTGTTGTTAAGGTTACGTAGCAATCTGGGAAACTGAAAATACAATACGAGTTTGTAATATAAAAATCACGACTATTAAAGTGTATTGCCACCCATCACATAATGGTTATTGCGATTAGACAAAGTTTATATTTAGTTTATAATCATTACTTATTAGGTGTCTGCTATAAGATCGAATTTTAGTACATTATTCCAAAATTGTTGCAAACAGTTGTTAAGACAAGTTAAATATTAAAGTATCTAAGCTATTCTATCGGTGACTCCAGACATTAACAGAATTAAAGATTATACAACGTTAAGGAATAACTTTAGTGCAAGTTAAACATAACCTTCAGTATGGGCGTCTCCTTCATATTACCGCGCACCAAGCTGGATTCAGATGTAGTAAAACAGCTGGGAACTTCACCAAGCGTGAGAACGTGAGGCAGATTTGGCGCCCGTAATTTAACCAAAAATATGAAAAAGTAAGAATTGCTTGCGACTCAACTTGTCGGAAAAACAACACGAAGCCCATGAAAAAGTATGAAAACGCAGAAGAACTCACGGTTTAGTTGGTGTTCGTGTGTATAAGTAAAATGTATAGACTTTAAATATTCATCCTATAATGTGGGTGTTTCCTCTCAAGCCAGTGAACACAAACGCATCGTCACCACTCTGTTAAGGTATTTTCTAATTACTACCGCTAGCGCCATCGTTAGCGTTCCTGAGAAAGCTGCCTGCGAGGCTCTTGTGTGTTTTAATTTTATATAAATAACCATAACGTAAGTCACGTAAGAAGCCTTCCTCTGCAACAACTGCAAGTTATAGGAGAATAAGAACTGGTTGACCCATGTCTGATTTTGACAGGTAATTACCAACGATTGATGTGTTTGATTCGGCTTTATTACCCCCACGCCGAGCTAGACGTAAGCTAATCGGAAGTATTTCATTGTATCTTTGGCCTCCCAGCCCATGCCTGTTTTAACGCCGGTTTAGACCTTAACAACTCGGTACAGAAATCATAATGAGCCAATTTCTTCTAGCAAGCTTTCTATAAAAATGTTCTTTACCGTTCTGTTTACACTGCTTTATCATTAAATTTGTTCTTCAAAGAAACGAAAGACTCCAAAAATTAGCTAATGGCGTCAAAATTCCCTAACAATTTGTGATGACAACAGAAATAACCCTAAATATAAATTTATCAGACTTGTCATACAGAAAGGTTAGGTTGTACTTGTAGTTGCAAGGTTGCCTAACAAGAAAGAAGCAAAAACATACAGCAATAAGATTTATGACGTTACAAATTGCTTTATTCCAATATTATTGCACGAAGACTAACATTTAAGACGACAGAACAGCCAAATACAGAAACACGGTTGTGGCTTGTATGTATGCAGAACAAACAGGAGAAACAGAGATGATCACTTAGAAGGAAGCATAATAAAATGGCGACATGCGCTACTAAGTTTGACTCGGTAAAATAAAGCAAATGCTGCAGATTGTCGAAGGAGAAGAAAAATAAAATTGATGTCACTCAGTTACTACAACTATTAGCAAACTAAAAATGTATACGTGGGTAGATTGATCAGTTAGTGGCGGTCTATCGTATGGGAATGAGTAGAGGCGTCTTTTGTGGGGGTGCAAGGGATGCAAGGCACTCAGGCAGCAGTAGACCCTGATTACATATCTGATACTTTCAACTTGGAAATTTAGATTTCCGCAAACTTAAAAGCAAAAATTCCCGACCACGAAAATACTCTTGGACGCAAAAATTATATTCTTTGGGCAGAATTTAAGAAGCGACTTAAATCAGATGAGATTATGAATTTGAAACGAAAATATTCAAATTGAAATAAAAACAATAAAATCAATAATAAATACTATCCTTTATTGTGTTATCCTTCTTCCTGTATCTAATACCAGTGAACTGTTTTGACTGACCACTGTCGTGGTTTTATGAGCTTGCTTTGGTCGTAAGCCTGTTGCAACTGAGGAAGAATTTTCTTGTTGGGTTTAACGACTACCACAGGTGTTAGCGTGCTGGCCACAGAACGTACGATATTTAAAAATCTCTATGTACTTAGTCACCGGGGATCAAACCAGGCCGGTCTGAGACTTAATCATATTGCTTGCTCAACCATCGGCTATCTTTCTATAATGGTCTAAAAAGAATCTGGATGCAAAAGGGTCGTCGAATGATATTAACAGTAAAAATTGAGGTATTTTTAAAAACACCATTAAGTTAATTGCAAAATATGACCCAGAGATAGGTGGTCATTTAGAAGAATTAAGCTATCCAGGGAAGCATATGTCTTATTTGTGAAATATTATTCAAGATTAAGTGACATACCTTCTTTGCAAGGAAACCAAAATAATTTCGAATTAAAATTCATAAATGGAAGTATTTTTAAATTTATTTTGATTGTATTTCAGATACAGCTCACAGAGAACAAATAACTCAAAGTCTAAGATATATCAAGATTACGGAAAATGGGATTTGTCTAATTAAATAAATGAAGAAAAGAGGACTAGCTCGAAAATTGCTAAATTAATTACAAACAATCCCGACATTCGAAATTTTAAAGCTCAGTGCCATGGCAATGGCGCCAATATGGCAAGCAGATATAAAATAGTGCAAGTTGGAATTACCGAAGTGAATAAAGTCCCTCATTTTGTATCTTGTTTACACTGTTTAGACTTCTGAAATTCACACTGCCAGCATATCACCAAATACGATATCATCATTTAAACATGTTCAAAATGTATTTGTATTTTTCCGTTTCTGAAAGGTTCTAAAAGCTTTGTAAGAACTTTTACAACTTTAGTAAAGTGAAGAATCATACTCCTGAGTAAAACACCTTATAGAGAGGTATTGTCATGCAGACACACGCTTCTTAAAACACATTCAGCCTTTGTAATCTGTGGAAATGATGCTTTCAATGTGGTATAGTCGTTACTATTATTCTGTTGTATGCATAACCGCGCCATATGCGCGACGACTTAAGCTAAAGAGAATTTGTAAAGAGGCCAGGAACTAATTATTACGAAGCCTATATGGAGATCTTTTTAAAATCTAACGTGTGCAGATGGGGTAGAGAACGCTTGCAATATGCACTTGTAACTTCTTTATCGACAGAGAAACTATAAAATCTGTTAAAGGAGAGCTAGTTTTGGTGAACATTTTTTATTTGTATATAACCTAACGAATCTATCATCGAAAAAAATTGAACAGCAACAATGTCATTAAACGTTAAATGGTGAATATTGAAATCGCCACGATAAATTATTTCTTCTGAAAGAGGTGTCACTACAGATACTGCATCTACTCGTTCAGGACGCACTTCGGAACATAAATTGTATAGTACTAAGACAAGGTTATTTTACTGAAACGGTTAGACCTAGTAAAGGGATGAAGAATTGTAGGATAAGATGTGAATGGAGCAGTCAGGCTTAATTATCCCTTAAGACATTTTTAGCCTTTGTCTGTTCACAAATGAATACAGTTCAAAGTTGAAAAATATATAAAAAAATCAAATAAAGTACAGAGCTTTATAAACAATTAAATGGTGTTGTGTTTTGCTATACAATCTAATAACCTACTATTTTCATAAGTGCAAAACAAAACGCTTGCAAAAACTCATTGCATGTAAACAATGTGTATTAAAGCTTGACCTAATGATACCACATTAATGTTGAGAGTGCAACACGTCCAGCGTAATTGTTGCATATCGTGAACTAACTTTGCAGTCTAATTTGTTTCCGCAACAGAAGTTTGAACAAAGGGCATCTAAAAATTCAATATATGAAAACTCCTGTGTTCTAAAGACGACTCTAACAGTTAAACTTAATTTTTGAAATTTGATTGTAAGCCACATTTGCCAAAGTCCCGTAAAAAATTCTTTGGCTATACTGCTCCTGACCATCTAGGCTTTTGGTAGTCCTCTTGCCGATGTTATTCAATTCCTGTATCTCAAGCTTAATTTCTTTTTTAGGACAGCTATGACATTTTCAAGTGTTCAATTTTCTCACTGCTTGATCAATTATTAGCGTCGTAATGTTGAAAATTCTTAAGTTTTGAAGTTTCTTAATTTGCAGTGGATATCATCAATTTGACTTTTTGTGAGCGGCATTTTAGTACAATGGTTGCTAGCATTTCTAACAAAAAATCTAATAATCTAACTTTTATCACAAACAAATAAAAATGCAAATGTTTCTTATCAGCATTTAACTAACTCATTCTGCCCCGAAAAATGGAATATACATATAATACTTCAACTGCATTTGCAAATAATTGCTTTGTATATTGATACGAAAGTCGTCATTTTAAACGCAAAATCGTGCAGAAGGTATTACTTCTTTAAATAGACATCGTAAAGATAAGTACATTTTTTTAACTATTTTATTGAAATTGTGAATTGTTAATTTGACAGTTGTCAGTTTCAACTAAATTTCGACTTACAAAAGAGCACAATGCAAAAAAATAACACGTATAACACATACGAACAACACTTTTGGTTAAAAAAGTATGACTTTCAAAATTAGTTGTACAAATAACTTTATCAAACCAATTGTTTTGTGTAGAGAGAAATAGGGTTTTTTTTTCAACATTACGACTTTTTAAAGTAACCCTGCTTTGGAATATTTGTACATCTCCAATCTGATTATTCACGAAAACTCGATTAAAAAGTGTTTTTAACTAACTCCCGAACTCGTTCCCGTTAAAAAGCAGGGTAAGCCGATTTTGCTTTAAATATTTATATTTTTCAAGTTATATCCGTTGTGAACTCTGTTTTCATTTTTACTTTGAAAACTACAAATTAATAACTTTCCTGCGTACAGGCCTAACTTCTCTTTTGTTTGCCATTGTTCCTCTACCCACTTTATAACAGTCTAAGTTCTGTAATTAATTTTACGTGTAAATTTGATATCCTTGCAACTCAAACAATTTATAACGAATTCTTTAATATCTTTAGCGCAACACGCAGACACAAAGTGTAAATGGTGGAGGCGCCAAATTATTTAACTCGCCCAGTGTGCTAGTTGTACCTGTGTTAAACTAGTGGAATGTCATAATTCGAGTGAGGTCTGTAGCTTGTGCTCCATTTTCAACATTATAACTAAAAAATCGATCAATTTTACTTGCAACCAGTATTTTGTTCGCCTACATCCATAAAGTGTAGCTACTGCTATACTTGAAAACAAATCGTCGAACTTTACTTCTCATTAGAGGCTGACGCAACGTTATACCAGGGAGGAGAACATTCAAGGACGCAACTGTGGGAGAACAGCATCCTGGCTGTGAACTCGAGATTTTGAGGTTTCTCGCTAACGGGCAAAGTGAAACAAGTTGAGGACGCACCGCCCCATTTTTCTTTGTGTACAAATAGAACCTTTAGTGCAACTAGCTGGATACGTTCCAAGAGACTTTAATGAGTACCTCACTGTAATCTTGCACAATTCATGCTGTATCCGGTTTTTAGCATTCAATTCAAGGCACACGCTTGATCCAGTTCGGATCTCCATAATTAAGCCCCTAATTTAAGCACCATCTAAACAAATTCATTATTTGTTGAATCGATTCGCACCGCATCCTGCTTTTCACTGATCGCGCTAATTATTTAAATTCGGCTTTATTGATTCGCTGCGCTCAGGGAAAAATTCTTTTTCATCTCCCCCGTTGCTCTCGTGCAGTCCTTTATTAAGTTACAGTAACGAGTGTTTTCTTCATAAATATTCATACTCGGCCTTAAACTCAGCAAAACAAGCCCCCGTTGCAATTGCTTTGCTGCAAGGAGGGAACTCAATAAGCTTTGTCGAACTGATATAGCACCGTAGCACCAGTTCTTGCTAATCCAAACCGGGTTATGTTAATAAAAGCTTCAAATTGAAAATTACTTATTTAAGTTATGCGCTCAGGACTGTCACGGTTAGGTTTAATCAGGGAATAATAAATTTTGCATGGAGAAAAATGTGGTTTTATCTTTACAAATAAGCTTCAGGTACAATCTTGCAATGACTGCAAATTTTAACAATTTCTAGCTTGTCTACTGTAACAAAACTTATAGTACGATTATCGATTGGGCGGAAAACATTTGGTAATAAACTTTACGAGTTTCCCATTTCCCACCGGGATTCTACCAATAGCCGTTCCGCCATGCTGTGGAAAGCGGAATGATTTGCTCCAGTTACACAAAGTGTCGACGCGGTTGTGTGGAAATATTTGAGTCGGCTGATTAGCCACCAAAATTCCGAGATTTTCAATTATTGCGCAATGTTAATTTTCGCAGCGAGGCGAAATACCAATAAAAGCGCGAGCGCTGCAATTTAAATGGCAACTTTTCAAAGACACTTCAAATGTGTGACTTAAAAACTATCTAGCGCTAAGCATGCAACCGCAATACGCAGCACCCGCTACTTTGCCATATAAGTTATTTTAATCTAAATTCGAAACTTTCCGGTGCCCAACTGCAGGACACATCTCAAAGAGTGCAACTACTAACACGACAAAGACTAAACATTGTCCAAACCTTTAAAGTTCAAGTTTACATCCATTTATGATAACAGTAAGTCACTAATCACTGGAAACCGCGGTTTTTAAGGTACCACTTTTAAAAATCATCGCATTCGTTCAATTCTCGCCGCGCGTCACATTAAACTGCGCCAAGCGCCGCAGCTCACGCAGGTCTTCGGGCTTCGCATGCGCTCCCTGTCAGGAAAAAGGAACTGCTTCCTGATCTGCGAACTCACGCAATTTTTGGTTTTTCTGCTCGGACAATGCTGCGACAGAAGACACATTAAATTTGATCTTTGTGTCCATTTTATCTTTCTGGAAAAATTTATTTCAAATAAAAAAAGCACATCTTTACTGTATAGAGTCAGCTATAGAACAATAACGATGATACTGAATGTAATAACTTGTATCTGATACCAAAGCCTGTGCAAATCAAGAGATAAAGCAAACAATATTTTCGGAAAACGCTAGACACGTTAAATACGATGCCATCTAATGACCAAATAATGATGTTTACTGTACTTATCCTAAGCCTCTTGTACCTGCGGTGTCAACGCTATGGTCTATCTCCACATTTTCCTCTCTTTTGCTTCTATCCTAGCTTGGTTCCAGTTGAGTCCCTTTTTCCTTAGTGCTCGATTGTCATTGTTTTCAATTTTTCCTGTTCCCACCTCACATACCACTTTCACCATTCGTTCATCACTCATTCTCACTATATGTCCAAACCATCTCAGTTGTTGCGTCTCAGTTTTGTCTAGTACACTTTTCACATGAGAACTCGGATATCGCAGTTGGTAAGGCGCTAGGCTTGCATTAAACAAGTCCTCGGTTCGAATCCCGCTAGGACCGGATTTTTTCCGCAGCCTTGACGATTGGAATCGGGCTCGGTGAGACCATTCACAGTTGGGCACCAAATTAACTGTGCTCTACTCAGAACGACTGACCTAAGAGATCGAGTAACAAGGTTAACACATCACTAAGACACACCTCACACAATGGTTGCTGCGCAATCTCAAAAAGCTCACTTCAACCTTGTAACCCGAATCCGGGGCAAATTGAGCATTGTACTGCAAGGTAAAATGAGGTTACCGATAACACAACACACTTTTTCGACGACTCACATCAAAAGTAACTGTTTGTAACTTTCATTTGACAACAGAAAGTTGACATTCGCCGCTCAGCGTGCCACGCCCTCACTCTTACTCAACCCTCTCATTTCGCAAGCTTCTATCTTTTTCTTCAAATTGATTTACACCCATATAGAAACATTGGCACTAGTACGGATTTGTATATTCTCGTCTTCCTCTTCTTCGTTAATTCCTTCTTGATGAAAAATGGGTCGTATAATATTCTGTATAAAATTTTTGCCTTATTGGTCCTGGGTGCAATTTCCCTCTATCTTTCCGAATTCCTTCCTCTCTTTGTTAAGTTTGTCGTTCATTCTAATGTACACTTTTTGTGAGTTGGTTCACTTTTTTTGAGAGGTCGTCCATTATCATTATGAATAGTAAGGAGCTTCGTATGCTTTCCTGTCTGGCTCCTCTCGTTGTTGTAAATCTTTCGGACGTGTTACCCCCTACTCTAACTACATTTTCTGTTCCATCATGTAAACTTTGTACTACATTTATCAACTTTGTATCTATTCCCCTTGCTTTTACAGCCTTCCACATTCTATGCCTCCTTATGTTATCGAAAGCTTTTTCTAAGTCTATTGTACACATATGCAGTTGTTGCTTGGTCCATATTATTTTTTTCGATATCAAGGGACAACTCTTCTTATTAAAACAGATAACGCATATATCACAATTACTGAGTCTTTGCATTTCAGTAGCAAGTGAGCCTATAGTTATCCGGCACCGTAATATTAATTAACAAAGTATACCAAGTAGGCGAAACGATTTCGTCATGTATAGTAATATATTTTCTCCAATTCTGTACATATTGCGGTGGTATTAGGCCCTAAGGCTCTACTCTAATTGCAGTACAATTTGAAAATGAAATCACAAAGGACAGAGTTGGGGTGTTTTATCTAGCCGCAATGCTAAGTTAAATGTCATTCAGTAAACGCATTGAAAAACGAGATGCTTGTATTAAAAGAAATTAAATGATTGAGGAACGCGAAGGAGATAACTTGCTTTTCACAAGGTTGAAGTCAAATTTCATATTAATTAATTATTAGGTTTGGGCAGAATGGGTAGCCAAACCAAATTAAATAATCACAAAGGAGTTTGCAATGTGCAGATTATGAAACGTAGAGTTCAATTCAGCTAATTAGTACAATTTGTGAACAATTCTAAAAGGTATAAGCTAGAAAAATGATAATGTTGCAACGAGCAATTAAGGCTGGCGTAAAATAGCAATTGTGAGAAGCTAACAAGACATCAAACTTGAGGAAAAATAGACACCCAAACTGGAGAGGAATCGAGTGAAAGGAAGACAGTTGGAAACCAGGGAACAATTATGAAGGAAATGAACGAGAAATTAATCAATGTAAATACGCGAGTGAACATGCAGCGGGGTTAATATAACAATTGTTTAGCTTTAAGTAATTATAAGGATATTTAATTTAATATGTAAGTTAATTGAACTTGTTTAATGTCCGTTTTCTAGTTAGATTAGATATTGTGTAAAAAGGACGCGAGGAGATAACAGTTGAATAAATTAATTTATGACAAGCGGTTTTTTTGCTCATTTAAATAAAGTTTTTACCTACTTAAATATAATATCTACAAATAAAAAATATACCATCGTGTTGTGCAAGTCTCAGAGCACCTGTGAGAGTGTGGGTAACGTTTTCCCCAACCCAAAAGTTATTTTCGACAAGAAGCATCCCGAGGCTAGGTTGGCGTTCACCTCAATTTTACGAAGCCGGATTGCAGCTGAGAGGAGCTTCCAGAACCAAGGCTGTCTACTGGGACACATCAAGGAAGGCTGTAGAACAACAACCAGCTCCTCAAACACCGAGGGAAACGTCTCCGAGGGAAGGTCCATTTTGGGGCCCCGTCCGAGAAATGAACGGTACCATCTGAAAACTTCAAGGTACTATAAAAAGTTTATTAACAGTGTGAGGAGTCGGAAATTTGTGTACAAGCGGTACCTTACTGTGTTAAATAAGAAGCAGGCGTATTCAAGTCTCCAGATAAAACATTTTTCCAATATGAACGAAAATCCAGTTGTGAAGTTAGGTGAAAAATTAACAATCGCTATTATCCAAGCCGCGTCACTAAAACAAAAAAGAATTAGACCCGCCAAAGTACTAGAATTCAAAGAAATACCTGTAGTTTGTTCACAATTTTGGATTTCCAAGTCAAAAAACGTTTACTGCAAGTAAACAAACCACTTTGTGTAATTGACAGCAGCACTTTCATTGCGACTGCGTATTTTAAATATATCTTGGACGCACAGTGGCATACCCAGTTTAAGGTGAAATTTTTCACAAATTATCAGGAATCCAACCCTTTGATTTTGAGTTAAGTGTTTACCGAACTAACTTTTTTCTTGAGATTTGAATTGCAGACAGATAAAATATAAAATAGGGAAAAATACTATTTTATTTAAATAAAGTAAGAATACAACAAACTGATTTTACTCAGTTCAAATCTGTAATTTATAAATAATAATTGCTGACACATCATCATTAGCTAAATTTATATTTATTAGACCAGATCATCACAATATATTGTGCTGTGTTTTTTGCATACCGATTTTACTCAGTAACGGGAACTTGACCTGGTTCGCATGAGTGTATTTTGAGTAACATTTCGATGCTACTGCTTTTTTGAGCATTGTGGATGATTTAATTCTGGCTACGAATTCGGGTAAAGTAACATCTCTTGTTTTATTAGATTATTCTAAAGCATTCGATACAATTTGCCGTAAATTGTTTTCATCAATATGTCATTTCATTGATTTTTTACCAAAGCCAGCTGCAACAATACAACTGCTAGTTTTCGTAATGTCACCTTGGGAGTTCCGCAGGGTCCCATTCTTGGACCTTTACTTTTTACGATTTACATTCCTTATTTCTGCAATTACAACTCTTATAATTGCCATTTTTACGCAGATGACTCTTAAATTTATCTTTCTTTTAATGTTCAAGAAGCAGATTGCGCTAGTCAATTAATAAACGAAAATCTAGGACACCTCGCTAATATTTCTAAACTAAATGCATATAAGTCAGCTGTGATATTCTTCTGTAGGAAAAGTGTTTAGATTGTTAAAAATGTTTTAGTTTTAAAAATTAACAATGTTGTAGTACTGGTTGCTGACTCCGTTAAGAATTTACGTTTAACGTTTTTTTTTCTTATTCAACCAGATCAGCATACTTAACGCTACACATAGTCTTGTGAAATGTAATAAAAATATTGCACAGATTAATTAGAAGGAGGACATCTCGCTATGAAATTCCTCTGTGGCTTGTTGTAGTTGTTGTCGGATTCGTCTGGTGATAACCAAATATCCTGAGGGAGTTGCCGTTTTAATAGTGTATATAGATGTCTTTCACCAAAAGAATAGCTGACAGCACTCGCGCACTTATCAATGTTTGCAAAAAAGTTTTTGTTGTCTTCCGTATGAAGCCTTCTACAGTGGGCACTTCTAGATCACGGTGAATTTGTGAATTACGAACAAACCATGGCGCGTTCACTGAAATTCTCAAGATTTTGTTCTGTAGCACTTGTAGTTTATGTATGTTAGTTTTGCTTGTGGCACTCCACACCGCGCACCCATAAGTGATTATTGCTCTCAATACCGACTGATACATTAAGATCGCGTACTTTGTTTTTAGTGTCGATTTCCGATGCGTAGACGGGAATAGCATTCATTTAGC
The DNA here is from genome assembly GCA_940337035.1 of Agriotes lineatus. Lineage (NCBI taxonomy): Eukaryota > Metazoa > Arthropoda > Insecta > Coleoptera > Elateridae > Agriotes > Agriotes lineatus. The sequence continues at coordinate 28,365,233 of OW679203.1, read as the reverse complement.
TTTTTGTTTATGTGTAGGCCCCATGTTAAACGCCTATCGAGGTGTACTCCGAGATATTTGATGGCAGCGGCTGGTGGATTTCACTTTATTGCATTATTATTTATTATTAGTGGAGCTGGGTCCGCTGGCCGCCGAAGTGTGAAAATTTTTGCTTGGCACTTCTCATGGTTAATCGCAATACACTATTTGTTGTACCATCCCAGACTTTCATCAACAGTGATTTGTATTTGTCTTGCAGCAAGATTTATATCACTGTGTTGTACAATTAAAGCTGTTTCATCTGCAAACATTGACATAGATGGGTCAGGCAGTTGTGGGATGTCATGAACAAAGATATTGAATAGAGCTGGATCTAGCACAGAACCCTGTGGTACGCCTGCATTAATTTTCGTTGTATCCGATAGTGTTAAGTTAATTCTTACAGCAAATGTTCTGTTGCTTAGAATTGATGATAGAATTTTCACAATGTATGTGGGTACTTCTAGCTGAAGCAGCTTAAAGATAAGGCCTTTGGTCCAGACTTTATCAAATGCGTTAGTGATATCCATGAAGGCTACAATTGTGTGAGACTTATTTTCGTAGCCCTGCTTTATTACTTGTGTTAACCGCAGGAGCTGGTGATTAGTTGAATAGTTTTTGCTGAACCCGAATTGAAATGATGGAATAATATGGATACCCTTTAGTTGCTTGTTAAGCCTGTAATGAATAATTCGTTCAAAAAGTTTGGCCAAAGTGGGAAGCAAGCTTATTGGCCTGTAGATGTCAGGAGCGTGTGCATTCTTTCTTGGCTTATGGAATAATAAAATGTGTGCATGTTTCCATTGGTTTGGAAAGCAGCCGAGTCGTAGGCATGCATTGATCAGCGTGGCCAGATACGCTAGGGCTTCTTAGTTAGGTTTTTGAGCACAATGTTCGGTATCAAGTCGTGCCCAGGGGATTTTCTGATGGGCAGCTTAAGGATTATATTTTGTATTTCTTTGGGGGATGTGGGTTTGAAGTGAGTGGTGTATGGCAGATTAATAGAGTCCACGTAGTTTTCTACACCTTCAAGGAATCTTTGATTATTGCCATGGCACGTAGTTGTAAAGGTAGCTTTGAGGTGCATTTTTCCTCCTCTGTGTTATATTCGCAACCATTATCACTAATTACAGGCATGACAGTGTTTTGTTTAAGAATTCTTTTTGTGTCCTGCCACATTGATTGATCGTTCGGCTGTAGGTCTTTTATGTATTTTTTGTATGTTGTGATTCTATAGTTGTCCAGCTCCCACTTGGCCTTATGTGTGAGTTGATTGAGGCAAGCTTTTGCTTGTGGATCTCTAGTATTTTGCCAAATCCTACGCATTCTGTGTTTTTCCTTTAGTATTTCCAATATATATGAGGGTGGATACATATAAGTTGGTGTTTTTCTTTTGATCTGACTTACTGTTGATTGTTTAACTACATCTTTGATGTTATCAGTGAAGCTGCTTAAGTAGCTCTCTATATCTTGACCAGTAAGTAGTAGCTGAGGACATTCTAGTTTATTATCTAGTTGTGTTTGAAATACTTTCCAGTCAATTCGGCCGTTGATTAACCTTAGAGGACTAGATTGATGTGCCGGTGTTCTTAGACAGGAAATCAACACAGGAAGATGGTCCGAGTATAGTTCGACAATTACATTTTGAAATATTGGCCGCCTAAAGTTTTTCTGCAGTATTATATCCAATATGTCGGGCTGTCGGTTGACTTGATAAGGGTGATATGTTGGCTCTGTGGGGGCAGTGACTTGTATCCCATGATGACTGGTGTAAGCTAAAAGCCGTTGTCCATTCGGGTTATTTACACCACATCCCCATGCTGTGTTTTTACAGTTAAGATCTCCTACAACTATGGTAGGCTCGTTAGAAAAGAGAAAGGCAATATTTTGCTCCAATAATCTTTTGTTAGGCTGTTTATAAACACAAATTATGGTTAGCGTGCTCATGTCGTTGAGTATTAGTTTGGCAGCTGTAGCTTCAATACTGGTTAACTGCAAGGGCTGAAGTTCTGTCACCAGCAACTGTCGTTTAGCTATTATTGCCACGCCACCAGAGGCGATCTGTCCCTGTCTATCTCTTCTAATCACTTGGTACCCCGGTATGCGAAAAGTATCATTATTAAGTAGATGTATTTCCGATAGACAGGCAATATCAATGGAGTGTCTTGCTAGAAAGGCAATAAATGTTGATCTCTGTTGTTTAATACCATTGGCATTCCAGTTTACTATTGTTAGGTTCTGGATATTATGTAACTTATTTGGTGCCATTGAGGAACAGAGTTGGCAGTAGTGATGCAAAAAATGTTTTTATTTGATCCATGTAGGGTATTATTATGTCTATTATCATTGAAACTATTCTACTGATCTAGAATATTATCTGTGTTGTGTTCTACATTATCTTGGGGGGTAATATGTTGAGTGTTGCTGGATTGTTGTGCGATGCTTGCATAAAGGGTACGATTATTGTTGGCAATTTTGTTTCGTTGAAGTTTAGGAGCGTCTGAGTTAGTGGGTTGTTGACTTGATGTTTGCTTACGTTGATTAATTGCAGCAGAAAAATTTCGGTAGTAAGAGCATCCTTTATAACTCGCGGGATGCTCGGCGCCGCAGTTGACACATTGTGGTTTGGCCATTTGGATCCCCGCTGTGTAAAGTGTACGGGTAACCATCATTACAGTGATCGAAAGTAGGTTTAACGTTGATTCAACTCTACGTTTTAAAAAGCACGTGTCAAAATGTCTGCTAAAATCTTCCTGCAATCTGAAGTCGATTTTCAAAACCGTCAGGTTCTGAGAAGCGACAGTTTGGTTTTATCACAGGTTGATTACTGCGATGCTTATCTTTATAATATTTAAATATGACACAATTTCTCACAAATTAGTAGATATTAACTGGCTAATTACAAGGTCTGTCTAAGCAGCTCGGTGAATGGTATCAAAGAACAACAAAGACGAAAGAGATAAAGAAATTGCCTTTATTGGCCTTCAATATAATCGCCTTGTAACACATCACACTTGGAAATTGGCAGCAAAGTCACCTATAGGAATCGCTGGCAGGATCGCTGTCACGCGTTCTTGGATGATCAACACGTCCTCAAAACGCGCACCTTTCATGGCCGTCTTGAGACGCGGACACAGAAAGTAGTCCGCAGGCGACAGATCATGGGAGTACGGTGGATGCTCGATAACGGTTACACGATGCTGAGCTAAGAATTGTAGCACTCTAATTGCACAATGTGCAGGCGCGTTCTCGTGCAGCAACTACCACTGCCCAGTCCTGTGCGTCTCCTACGCTGTTCTGGCCAATTTATAGCCGAAATTTGTCTTATTGCGTTGCTCTATTGCACTGTGACAGTAGCGTTCTCAGTGGCGGCGTTATACTGCCAGCATCTAGTTAAACTTGGTTGCCAGCTGCACTCCCCACTATAAGGCACTTCTAAATATTGAGATGGTTTAAATCTAGCAAATTTAATTCTGTATGCAGAGAGAAATATTGAACAAAGTCAATTAAAGCACAGAGTTGAAATATTTTATTTAATTACAATCTAAACAGTAGTTGAAGTTATTAAATGCATTGGTAATGAGATGCAAGAAGTATTATTAGAGGGATAAAGGCAGGCATAAGAAAATCAGATTTCGGAAAGATTGAATTTGAAGTTTGAGTAAAAGAAGAATTTAAGATGGCTAATATACTATAAGTAATACGACAGGTTTGAGCATATTTGAAGCTGGACCAAATGAAAGTAAACAAATAATACGAAAGGTTGGTTATGTGCATAAAGAATATGAACGTAGAGTTATTAATAAACGTACAGGCCAGTGAAAAGTAAGCAAGCTGAAAGGTAGATAGAAATCAAAGCAAGATAAGAGCAATACAGAACGAAGGCAACTAAAATGAAGAATAATCAGTGATATGTTTAAAATTGAACTCGAGTGCCAGTGCATTTTAAAACTAAGTGTTCATAGCAGAGCAGCGATAAATACCGTTTTATGTGACGAGAAAGAACAATTTTTATGTAGAAGAAATAAATGCAATTTCTAGTTTTAAGCAACAAACATGTTAATCAAATTTTATTCCTTTATGTGAAATTGTAACTAATACTTGTGATGCTCTTTTGTTAAAAAATAAGGAATAAATGCCTGTAATTGTCAAGTTGTGGGCAAATTGTGCTCCTGAATTTTGCTGTTTTTACATAATAAAAATTATTTGCCACATATAAATTCTATACCAATTTATTCTACAAGTTACCGGGCACATGTGGAAGTGTTAGCAAAAGTGTCTCCTATAAAGAAGTTATAAAATTAATCAAACTAAGATCGGCTGGATTTCAGCACCGAGCACCTGGATATTTCGAACTGCGACACCGGTCCATTTCAACTTCAGAATCCAGGGATCGCAAGTTCTACAGGCCAGGTAGAGGTGTAAGAGCATCCCAGAACAAGATTTGGGTCCAGGGAAGCGACTTCCAGCAAATAAGGACAACGACGTCATCTGCACCAGATCCGAGACGAGATCGGCGAGAATTTCAAAAGTACGATTTGGCATGTTTTTGTGTGGTTGGAGTCCGGAAAGCTAGTGTACTTCGAGAATACACCTTGCTGAAGAGATTCATCGTGTTTCCGAGCACCCAAATCCGTCCAAGTTCGAGTAAATTGCATGGCATCAACCGAAAATGCGATTTTGGCCAGAATTTGGAGCTATCACGGGAAGTGACGTTTTACATCATATCTGAAACGGAGCTACGCTGAGTTAAATATTCTAAAGAATTATTTTAAACTAAAACTCAAATTTGAACCTAACCTGAGATATTAGTCTTGTGTTTCGTCGGAGCAAGCCCAAAGAAATATTGCAATTCGATAAAATATAGTAAGGGGCAATTAACCATTTTATTAAAGAGTAATAAATACATTTCATTTTGATTAGCCTAAGATACAGAGAGGCAAAGCTTTGCGTTTTCTTTAAATTTAATATAACTACCCAGAGTATGGTGTGGTGACTTGCCCTATTTAATTATTTATATTTTCTCTAAAACCTTTATAAGTTGAAGGTGTCATTACAATTATCAGGCGCTGCAACGTGAAGCCTTTACAGTCATTACAATTTATACGAGTATATGCACAACAATACGCGCACGTCTGGCGCATTTCCGTTGAGATATCGAAGCATTTACCGAACCTTTTAGGCACACCTCATATGACAAATAAACGATTTTTACACTGTTCTACTTTGTATCGTAAAATCCTACTCCATAAAACACCGCCATATTTATATAATAAATAACAATCTAAATTTAAGGTTTAGAAACAATATTACTTTGCCAAAGCGCTACACTGAAATTGAACAACGTCGTTTGGTCCATAACCTAGCAAGTTGATTCAATGATATGCCCAAACAAATTGCACTAAGTTCATTTACTGTTTATTTATATTTTATTTTGTACACACTAATGATCTTTTATGGTCTTGTTCATAGGATGGAAGCAAAATTAAGGGTAGACGTTCAGTTATTTTTATATTATTTTAATTTTTATATAGGGTTAAATGGTAAAGCAGCTCACAGTTTACTGTGAACCGAAAGTCGCCCTAGTAACGTTTAAGTATGCACTACATTGTTATATTTTCATGTTTATGGTAATAAAAGCATATTTTATTATTATTATTATATACAGCAATACATGTATATTCTTAATTCTTTAGTCATAGAGTCTAAGCTTGAATGTTAGCAGCGTAAAAGAATCTTTAAACGTGTGTCAATGTGTTTGTGCATATTACGCTGATGTGGACTCACCATGCGCTAATACGTATAGACATGCCGTACTGCGATATCAGTTTGGCAGAGTGCAAAAAAACCTGCTTAAGCTGGCCGAGTGGAGGTGCTTTGTTGGCAGACACGAGTTTAAGCCGGACGATGTAGTTTTGAAGGTGACCAAGTGCCAGCTGAAAGTGGGCTTTTCTGCATTTTTTGGAAGCTGCTAGAGCAGATAAGCGTTGCGGTAGCGGCCAGAGAATGCCGAACAGCCATTGCTGTTTGCAAATTAAAGTGGTCAACCAGCCAACAAGGTAAACGTTTGCGCCATAAGGTGATGCAATAGCCAAAGCATCGCCGAGGAAATATGTGAGAACCAAGTCTAGGTATTACACCAACGACACTCGTGAATCAATAGTTAAGGTAGGTGATGCATACATATTTGGTCATTCGAAAGCAGCTATTGATATCTAAGCCGAGTTGGTCATTTCGCTCCAATTGCGTTGGTAATTTATGTGTAAACATATTGGCCATCTATTTAACAACATTTTTGGAGATAACATTATCAGCATAGTACAAGCCCATGTCAACTTCTAAGGCATTACAGCAACATTAAATAAAATAGGCAAGATATCATTGTCATTGAGCTAGCTGACAATAAGAGCAGAAATAAATTATAGAAACGGCGGGGCTCCCCCAAGCCGCATTACAATTTTATGTCCAGTCGGCGAGACTTTATAAAAGCTCTTAACCATCCATGATTTTAGATATTTGAGGCCACAGTAACAACAGTAGCAAGTTAAAGTTTTTTGCAGCTATGTAACAGAACCGTGTGCGTGTGCGTATTTATATGAACTCATTTAGCAATTACAAATAAAAAATGTAAACTATTTGTGTATAAAGATATTAATAATGACTGCATAGCTACCTACATATGTACACATAGATATGGATGCAATGAGTGCATAGACCTTTTATTGAATAACTCAGCTATCAACATTAATTAATTATATAAACTAATATCTTTCGGCGAATCTGTAAGCGGTAGAGGTTGCGTCCTCAGGTTGAAAAACGAGGAACACTCGAAAGATATAATTATAAGGTAGAGAGGAAATAAAATATACGAACATGCAAAAACAGCAAACTGTAGAATAGACTACTGCAACCAGCGTCTAATCGAGAATTGGCGGGTGACCTATACATTTTAGAAATAAGTATAAAAACCGCCAAGACGATTAGAAAACGTGGCCTTTTAATTGTAAGTACCCCTACGCAATGTCAACTTTTCAAATGCAAATACCCCACGCGGTTAAGAGCATCAATCTACAATACAGCATTGTCTCGTATCAGTTTGTAAACCAACACTTCGTATTATTTTCTAGTCAAATTAATTAAGAACGGTCTAAATAAAATACGTAAAATAGTCTCTATCTACTTTTAGCTGTTTAATGTAGTTATTAATGCATTGTTTTAATAGGGTCTATTGCATCTATTGTCTTTGCCTTGTTCTTTTCATATAAAAACCGCGAAACATGCCTCTTTATTTCATACAACTGACAGATTGTCACATTTACGAAATGTCAAAATGTAAAGTGTTTGCAATGCAAAGTAGATAAAATCTTTCAAATAATTTTTTTGGCACGTTACAAGATGTCAAACTCGACCTTCGGCATCGTTTGACAAAACACGTTGCGTTTATAAAACGCTTCAATTTTCCAGCTTTTATTATAAATACGAGCTATTATGATACAGGTCAAAATCTCTTATAATAAATGTATGTACACAGAATAAAAGTAAAGAAACTTTTCAGGTTGTCAGTAGCATCTCGAACGGAGGTACTAGCAGAACCTCATCCTCGAGCACCCGCGGCGCTAGGCTGCCAACACAACATCTTGGGCGCCAACTAACAAAGCGGTACCGATTGCGTAGCAGTGCTTTCTGAACTAGAATTATTGAAACCAAATGTCTCCGCTTGTAAACAATAGGATTTCGACTCGGTATTTGTTTAACTTTGGAGGCAATTTACTCCCTCTCGAATACTCTATGAATCGCGCTTTGCCAATCTGCGAGACCAGAGGGGTCTTGCACGGACGGATCTTATCATGAAGGGTGCTTGTCGACTCGCGTTGCAGAACGTGGAGCTGCGTCTCCGGAGCTTCTTCAGGATGCTATGAGTCCGTTTAGAAAGGCCGTTAGAATTGCCCCTTACGCGTGAATAAAGACTATTTACTTTGGCCTTTGTAGTTCGCTGTTGGGCTTCTGTCTTGGGGTCTGTGTCGGCTTGGGGCGTCAGGTCGCGGCACCAAGTGCTTCTCTTAAAGCAGCAGAGGGCGGAACCACCTGATAATGACTGATCTTCGTAAAGGAAAAACGGCAGGAAAACATGGCACCGATATGTCGGCTAAAGAACTGCTGGACGGGTGGTGAGGTTGGTGGGCGGCGATACTAACTGGCGACTTCGGTCTGAGAGCGCTCAGGTCGGTTCTGCCTGCTGGGTTCGGGTTTTAAGCCCGTTCAGGAAGTTTAAAGCTGGTGACTGGGAGTGCTAGACTAAAATGCCTTCAGTAGGCCAAGGATCTTGCTTTTATACCCTTCTGGTCGTCTATCAGCTGAGATATCTTCTGGTGAATAGAACGCGATATTAATAGAATAAGCAGCTTAAATTGGTATCAACGGCACACAATCGAGAAAATTGGAAGAACATAACCATAGTAAATAGCTAAAAGAAAAATAAGATAAACTAATAATGATATAGAACCTTTACACTAAAAGTCATTTTATGGCAGGATGAGGACTCTTTCAATTAGGAATACAATTCCACCCCATCAGTGATCAACTGGGCAGCATTTTCTTTAATTTTATAGTTTATGGAGATAAATTATGTCAATAAAATTTTGAAAATATGTGCTATATTATTAATGCATGATTTTCATTATTGGAATCATAAAAAATCAATATTCGTAACATGTTTAATATTTTAAAACTTTTAAAAATTACAAGACGTTTCGCAACTTATGGTTGCTTCATCAGTTGTTATTAAAAATATATAGTTTAAAAATTGGGTTTACATTTCTAAAAGGAAAAACACAGATTATCAAATACATTCACCTCAATAAAACCTGCATACTTACATAACGATATTATATAGTGACATTGTGCTGAATTAATTACGACTTTTTTCTAATTATGAAGTTTCCATTTTTGTTTTTATGTTAAAATTTAAAAAATTATATGGGTAACATGTTGATCAATTTAATTTATTTTAATAAATGATAGAAAATGCACCCCTAAAGGAGTGAACACTGTGCATGGAAAATTTTAATATAACGTTAACACTCGGTATAAGCATAGTGAAATGCAGAAAGTAAATGAATTTTAGTTAAATGAATGGAAGGTTTGTTTCCTTAGTTTGTTATCATCCTGCGCAGTTGGTATGAGAATATGTAGTTTGCTATTAATTTACGCAGGATTGCATTCTACTTTTGAAAAATTCACATGTTGCTATTCAAAATCATAAATATGAAAATTTTTAGAGATTCAAAATAGAACTGCAATAAAAATTTTAACTTTAATAATAAAAGACAATTATAGCTATTTAAACACCTTAAAACAAAACCTTAACAAAATGCAGGATTGTTTCAATAATTTTACTAATAAAAATGTAGTAAAAAATTTCCTAGCAACTAAAATAAAGCAGAATTTAAATTTGAGAACTGTATTACACACAAAGTTAAATAAAAAAATCGGCTTTAGAAACAACCAATCGTATTCCAGTAAACGTAAAGGCAATCAAACAAACTCAAAAGTTTTAAAATTAAATCATTCATTGAACGCCAATTTATCAAATAATGAAAACCCAAATAATTTCATTCATAACTTAACTGGCATAAAAATTCCTGAAAACGTTAATAATATAAACTGAACAAAATTCTATTCGCACTAACATTTGCAATATTTTAACTAACTTTAAACATAATAAAAATAAGCAACAAACTCTTACTTTCGCACAATTGCAATATAACAAAGAAGTTACTAAAAATAAAAATGAAACAAAAAACTTTTCAAACAATAATAAAGAGCTAATTGTAATGAAAATACATATAAAAAAGAACTTAAAGATCCTACCTTAATCATTCAAAATAAATACAACAAAATAATTAAAAATTTATTTGACAAGAAATTCATTGATAATATTACATATAAAACTTTAATTTCACATAATGGTCTTAGTCCTAATATACGGATTACCAAAATTACATAAAGACAATATACCATTAAGATCTATTGTGGCATTGTAACATACTAAAAAACATACTAACATTCCTCTAAATGAGTTTATTCAAGCTGTAGGATTTGTCTTAAATACCACTTATTTTACATACAACACAATTTATTCTCAAACTTGTGCAATGGGTTCACCTATATCTTCAACAATTGCTAATCTCGTATTAGAAGATATAGAGACAAAAATTCTTAGTTTGAATTCCAATTTTTCTCTTTATTTAAGATACGTAGACGACATCATAATGGCAACAGACTCCCAAAACAAGCATTTTTTTTCAATCTCTTTAATAAAGTACACCCCAGACTAAAATTTACAATTGAAAATGAGGATTCCAATGCCTCCTTAAACTAGGCCTTATGTTATTCAGACAACCAAATGGGTTAATTTTAACAAATTGGTACCGCAAAAGCATAAAAACAAATAGATACTTAAATTTTAATTCTAATACAACAATCAAATATAAAATTAGTGTTATAAACAATTTAGCAATTCAATTATCGTCTAAACAGTTTCATAATAAAAATTTAGAATTAATAACTAATATTTTAGTTATAAATGATTATCCTAGTGATTTTATTAAGAAACAAATTAACTACCGAATAAATAAAATTAAAAACCAAAACAAACTTAATCAATCTACAGCTTTACAACCTAACTGCTTTGGCAAAGAATTTAATATTTCAAACGCATCATCACAAAACCAATATGTATAAATTCAATATATTCCTAAACTTGCTGAAAAAAATTAAATATGAAATATAATATCAAAGCTTCATTTAACAACAATAATACTTTAGACAAATTGTTTTTCACTAATTTAAAAGATAAAAATGAAACTAGTATGCAATATCAAGTAGTTTACCAAATTAATTGTAACAACTGTAACTCCACTTACATAGGACAAACTAAGCAATTATTAAAAAACTGAATTAGACAACATAACTATTCTGTTAAAGTTAACAACATATCACCCTCGTCCACGTCCACTAAAACTGCGTTAACCAATCATGCAATAGAACACCAACATAAATTTAACTTTAAAACACCTGCTATCTTACATAAAGAGAGCAATTTTTACCTGGAAATGATTGAAATACAAAAGAGCCCTATAACTATTAATTATAAAACAGATATAGACAATCTACGTTCAATTTACCATAACCTTTTCAAATAAATAACTCCTGTAATTACATTTCTCAAATTTGTCACATTTTAACAACCCATAATTTTTCATAATTTCAGTCATTAAAACTTTTAAAATTTAAGTTAGTACAACCCTGCGTAAATTAATAGCAAGCTACATATTCTCATACCGACTGCGCAAGATAACAAATTAAGGAAACAACCTTGCATGCATTTATCTAAAATTCATTTACTTTCTGCATTCCAGTAGGCGTATACCGAGTGTTAACGTTATATTAAAATTTTTTATGCACAATGTTCGCCCCTTTAGGGGTGCATTTTCTATCATTTATTCCAATAAATTAAATTAATCAACATGTTACCCATATCTATATTTAAATTTTAACATAAAAACAAAAATGGAAACTTCGTAATTAGAAAAAAGTCGTAATCAATTCAGCACAATGTAAAAATTTTACTATATAATATCGTTATGTAAGTATGCAGGTTTTATTGAGGTGAATGTATTCGCTAATCTGTGTTTTTCCTTTCAGAAATATAAACCCAATTTTAAACTATATATTTTTAATAACAACTGATGAAGCAACCATAAGTTGCGAAACGTCTGTAATTTTTAAAAGTTTTAAAATATTAAACATGTTACGACTTATTGATTTTTTTTTTATTCCAATAATGAAAATCGTGCATTAATAATATACTCTAATGTTAAATTTCTAACTGTCAATTTTCACAACTTACATTTTATTTAATCTTCTCTTGTCCTGTTGCTGTAGAAGTGGCTTGATAAGGCTATTGCTGTGTGTTTCTAGCTTGTCATAATTACGTCATTTTTATATGGCATCTGTGCTAAGTTCGTCATGTAACATGTGGTTAGATACGTACCGTGTAAGTCATTGTTCGAAAAATGTTCGATTTTCAGAGTGCAGGTACTGAATTTGCTGGCGCATTTCCATAGTTCTATGCAAAAGTCCCATACGGATATACTGATAGAATTAAAACAGGAGCGTTTGAAGTTTAGCACGGTATATCTTAACAACCAGTTACTATAAAATCTAATCAATGTAATGGGCTTTCATGGGTAGCACAAACAAGATAAAAGCCTCCACAAATTAGTTACCTTTAAATAAAGCGTTTAAAGTCCAATCAAAAAAGCTTAACATTATAAGCGAACAGTTACTTGTTGAAATGACTAGGAAATTAAAATTTCCTTTCGTTGCTACACGGATTTTATAAAATTTTTAAATATTTCCACTTTCCAGTTCTACTAAATTATGAACACTCGAAGACGCCCCTAAACAATTTTAATAACGTAAACTCACAACGCTTCTTATACAGTTTGTGCTGAAAGCAGCCAATAAATTATACCTTGCTGAATATACATTCTTGCGGCAGAATTTTTAAACTGGAATTTTAAGCACATTAGCACGTTAAAACTAAATATGTAGATATCTTCTTTGTGCAGTGTAAGTAAATAAAGGTTAATTGATTCACTTAGTTAGCTGCCACACTACATGCCATTAAGTCAAACAGCATAAAATGGTTCCTGGAGAGAAAACTATAATCTTAAAAGAAAATGAGCGTCACCTTTTAAAAGTTCTAACACAGGAAATTTGCATCGCCCACAATAAAAAATGTTCGAGATTGAAGAAATGTCGCTGCAACGGAAATAGATGAAAAACAACGGATTTCTTTTTCAAAATAATATGGAAAATATTCTACAAATCCATTGTTAGATTCAGTAGTTTATAATCTTCTAAAATTGAGGAAAAAAACACCGGATAAAACATGGACAATAGCGACAAAGCTATATGTTACTTTAAACGTTATAAGGTGCAAAAACAAGTTTTTGCAAATATTTGTTCAACTGTCAGTCTCTATTTCATTGACATATACAGGATGTTAGGGAAGTCGATACAAAAAATTCAAGGGGTGAATCCTTGGCCCAAAATATGATGATTTAACTCAACTTGCCTATATACAAAGTTTGTTACGTGCTAAAATCATTTTGGCACTATACTAGTAGTTTACGTTATATAATTAGAGAATAAAAGATCAAGTGGGATTAATGTGATAAAAGCTCATAAAAATTAATATAAAATTGGCAATGGTCGTTACTAGAGGGGGGAAATAAACAACGGTTTTTGTTTTTGGAAAAAAAACGTGTGACAGCATTTGAACGTGCAAGAAGTTTCGTGGGTTATTTGGTGATAATCTCGCCATTTCAAATGGTTTGGTTATAGATTCGAGCTTAGAAGCGATTTAGGAAACCACGAATTAACGTTTGCATAGTTATTGCCTGTTAACAGGGTAGGCATAGTTATTTTGGCGTCTGCCTCATTTTATCTTGAAATTCGAATTAGAGCAACTAGTATTGGGCGGGAAAACCTACAGAAAGTTTAGTCTGCTGAGAGTCATCAGGCAGTTTTGGGGCCTACTTGCCGCATGTGATAGCTGACGATTTGAGGCTGTCAAGCTGACATTTAATAGGAGTCATTGGAGGCATTAAACGTCTACAAGTGTAACCACGAACAGATAAGTGATTTCTGATGATATTTTGCATATAAACATATTAGTGGTTTAAGTTAAGTGGGGTATCCCGTTCAAATAGTAGAGCCGAATTGAATAATGGTCAACGCTTGAGTAACAATAAAGCTAGTTGAGGTATTACTCTGTTTCATTTTAATTTCAATCATTGCGTTTAATAATTGTTAAATCCAATTACTGATTCAGGCTGAGAAAATATTTTTTGTGACTAAACCGTTTACTCAACTAAAATTTGTAAGAGAAGAAATAGCTTACAAATTAAGGTAACTATTCAGAAAAAAAAATTAGTAGTGATTATACAGGGGTTAAAAAAATATGGATGGATAATTTATTGTGACAACGTTTTTAAACACACTGTAATTTTCGAAATTAAAGTTTATTCCACAAAAAGCTGTACTGGTAAAAACGCATGGCAAAAATGAATAAAATCTATCAAATACTTTTCGACTTATTTGAAACAATTGAAAAAAGCTAATCGTTTTTAAACACCTCTAGCGGCTAAGCTAAGCAACTTTGTATATAGGCAAGTTGAGTTAAATCATCATATTTTGGGCCAAGGATTCGCCTCTAGAAATTTTTGCATCGACTTCCCTAACACCCTGTATATTAGTACGGAATCCAGCCAAATGATTTATACACTCCTCTGTTATTTCATCGAAATGTAACTTTTATGAAAGAAAAACTACCTATAGTTTAAGGTGTTTTAATATTTTTTTAAAGTAAATCAACCAACACCTAAAAAAGTGTTCTAAAGAACATGAAAAGAATAGATTCTTCTGCCGTAACATCCTGGCAGCCAGATACAAAAATACCCTTTTTCGTTGATTATCGTCGCTCATTGTGTATCGATTGTTTTACACCAAATTGGATGGAGTGTGGTTGCCTGCGTAAAAGCTGTCGCCACTGAGGGTTGCCAGGATTTGAATTACCCGCTCTCGCCTAAGCGAGCGGAAGCCAGAAAGAAGGATGTAGCGTTGCGATCGTTTTAGGGGCAAATGGTTTTATTATTTTTCTTTTAAATAATCAAAATTGCATTGCACTTAATCGCGTTGTAAAGAGACATATTTTGTGTTCCCATTTTTAATGTGAAAATGTGTTACAATGAAATAATTACAGCAATGTCATTTACTTTTTTTATTTACAGTAGTTCACTAAACAGTTGTGCTGAGAGACGAGACCAAAATTCTCGATAGTTGATTGGCATTTGCCCCCAAACCGGTCGCATCTACCACGCTACGTCCTTGTCTACTGCACGGATCAACGCGAGCGTTTCTTTTTCCTGTTTTCCGATTATGCAAGCGTGAGCGGGTCATTCGTATGCTGGCAACAAATCAGTCTCGACAGCTTTTACGGAGGTAATAATATTCCATGGTATAGAATAAATATTTAGGTTGAATTTGGAGTAAAACAATTTCCGATACACGATGAGCGACGATAATTAACGAAAAAGACCTTTTTGCACCTGGCTGCCAGGAGATTGTGACAGACTAAGAGGTGGCAACCTACTTTTTCTTTAGATCACTCTCTTTCAGATGGCGCTTTAATTACTTCGCAAACAAATGGGCTAAGTTGTTTAAAAAAATAATTAAAACCTCTAATTAGGGGTACTTACGGCAAGATTTTACTAGGCACCACGGTCGCGATGTGGTCCTATGTGTTAGTAATCTTCCATTAAAATCGTTTTTCGATAAAGTAACCTATGAGCGTATATATCAAGTGGCCGAATCTAAAAACTACAGCATATATTCAATACTTTGATATCTACCCAAAACCGTAAAGTGTATCTTTCAAACTCCAAAATCGGTTGCATATACAGGGTGCAGTAGAACTACGTCGAATAAACTTATCTTAACATTTATAAAGCTTCAATTAAAGAATTGGGGCCCTCTGACGACCTTCTAACACCTAAAGCGCGCTTCTCCAGGTGGCGGATTGCGTAGCGGTCTGATTCACAGTGAGCAGTTTGTCAACAACGTCTGTGCCCAGACTGGGAAGCTGATTCAATAAAATCGGCAACTCGCTCAGCAAACTTGGCGTTTTAGTCTTTCATACTCCTTAAAGATAAATGAAGATGTCAGTTTTGTAAGCACAAGTACTTCTGGTGAGTAGAAAAAAATATGTGGAATTTCACATTGAAAATTCAGTCGCTCCCAACGATTTTAAGGATATCAAAGAATTGCGAATAATCTTGTTATAATAGCCGATACGGATATAAAATTGATGATGCAAGAACTACAGGGAGCATTTGATAAGGTCGAGTTGCAAATCAATTGCTATAAAACGAAACTTATGACAAATTCGGTACCTAGTAAATGTATTAAGATAGAAAATTAAGATCTCAAGTGACAACCAGTATACGCTAACCTCAAAAATTTATTTTAAAGCGATCTCCCAAAATGCCCGAAGAGGAGGGTTTACAATTAATGTGTCCTGCCCGTCATGACTTAACGGGCTAAAACCTTATCTCTCACAATTGCATCTGCGGCACAACTCAAACTCACATAACGAGATATGAAAAGATCAATTATGGGAGTATCACTACGGGACCATACCAGAAACGAGGAGAAGAACAAGAGTGACAAATGTCAATGAGCGTATAACCAGACTCAAATGCAACTTGACCGGCCATATAGCCAAAATGGGCGATAGAAGATAGACGGAAAAGTTACTCGAGTAGAAGCCGCGTGCCGATAAACGCAGCGGTTGGCGTTGGCTTTTACGATATTTTAAACTTTCCAAATGAATGCTTACTTACAATTTTGGCAAGACGTAAAAGCCAGATTACTTGCCCTTAAATGGTAGCTGCAGTGGGTCCAGGGCCCGTCAGCAATATCCGGGCATTACAAGAAATGAATATTGTTTTGCGGCTCCGATTGCCGGAAACGCAGAGAGGGTACAGTCGATACCGAATTCAACTTCGACAAGGCACCCCGGGGTTGAAGTTTCGTGACAGAGGGCTATCTAAAGAAGTTTTCCGCCACGGTTTAATTTTGACAGGTAAGAATTGGTTTTGATCCGGAGCTTGGAAAAATAAGTCTGTAACAGCGGGGACTCCGGCGGTCTGAGAGAACGTGAGTTCGCCTTCCAGCAAGCTAAAGGCACTCAGGCCAGGATGCCGGGTGAGGTTCTGTCCATCAGTTTTGGAATATAGGTCCTGTTTAGTGGTAAAACTGCTTGAATTCATACTCCACGTTATCTTGTAGATTATTGTTAAGTTAAGTTAAGTGAGAGAATGAATTCATAAGATAAGCCGCGCCGGACTGCGGGCGTTATCAACATTATTATACATAAATGCTGCCATGAGCTTTAAGGTTATAGAAGCGTTTTGTACTGCTGGAATGTCTTATTAACAAGGTGAGCTTTAATATAGCAAATGAGACAGGAAATTAGCTAGGCGCAGATTTCAAATGCATTAATTGCGTTTCCTAAATAGCTTTGCGCCAGGATAACGTCACAAATAAATTTATTGTACCAGTGTAACTAGGTGTGAGTTCGGCTCATAGCAAGAAAAACTGCGGTACATCCGGCCTCTAGACTTTTTCTTGAGATGTAATTTTGTCGGCGACAGGAAGTCTGGTGAACTCACTAAGCATGCTATTCCCCCAAGGAATCAATTATCAAATGACGTTCTTACAAACCCATTCAAAGTTGAATGCGAAAGAAATTTTTTATCATAGATGTGGAATACTGGTTTCTTTGTCCTTCAAAAAGGCTATTCGGAATGACAGTAAAGTTTCCATAAATTCTGATAAAAGTGGCCGGCACACACGTGGGTTTTCAGACAAAGTGCTGAGTCCACCCGCGAAGCCTTCAAATGATACGTTGTTAGTTATGCTGACCTAACTAGAACCCTAGCGTACGAAATTTTTTCTAAGTGGGTCTAGGTTTTACATCGAGTACCTATCTTGCAACCCTGCGGCCACTGTTAGGCGAAGAACAGGCGACGCGGCATCCATTCGAGGACAAATGCCTAACAACACGGTAAGGTTCGAAGCCTATTTCACCTCTGCTGACTCTGCAGGTCACCCCCGAGCTGATTAATGCGCAGCTCACCCGCCGAAGTCAAAGTCTCTGGCCAAGCTGGTTTAACCACTACCACTGCGAGTCCATCCTCAACTGGCCAGTTAGGTACCGAGGCACCTAGGGCTTGGTGTTAACCCCCGCAGTGCTCGAGTAAACGTTGGACGAGTAGCCGTCAAGACGTAAGTCTCCACCACACATTTGCTGCAGCGCAACATTAGAGCCTCGGGCATCTGTTACCCACATAATCATGGTATAGGTAGCCTACTAGCCAATTTTATGAGTGAATGACCGTGTGGTCTACTTCGAAAAATAAGCTGGTCTCAGATTACTAGTACATTGGAGGTGACACCTGGCCCGGCACCTCAAACGATGGACAATCCCGCCTCGTATACCAGTGCATCAGGATCCTGAATCTAAGATCCAGGACTCTCTCCCGGCACCTCAAATTACGGCTAGATCGTCTCGTATACTAGTGCAATATAGGGCCAATCCTGGCTCGACAGCTCCAGAAACGGCTTTTTGGCTCACCTCAAGTAACTACTATATCAGGATTACTCCTGGGCTAACATCTCTAACGGCGGCTCGGCGAAAACACTAGGGTATGTAACCGCCCGCCCATATTTCCATGGATTACCCATTAAGGCAGCCCTTGGATCCTGCCAGACCTACAGTGGAATCGAGCAAAAATTTAAAGCTACACCTTTAAACTTTAACCATATTTTTGCTATCTATGTTTCGGAAATGTACAACCGTTGGGTACTTCAAGTTGCTTAAATACCTTTAATGACTTTTGATATTATGTTGGCGCTCTTTGATATCAAAAACTCCATACCCAGCTTTAGAGTGAAAGTTTAAAGCGATACCTTCGAACCGTAACAAGATCAATATTCCAAGAATAAGATTCATCTAGCCCACTTTACTTTTCAGATGTCTAAAAAATGCAGCTCATATGAACTTTTCATTCGGTCTGTGTTGCTTATATTTTTTACAAATTTAGTTTTTATGAAAATTTCCGTGCTGAATTCTATAAGGTGCTCAAATATTTCAGTCATTTCGAGCTGTTTCAAGCCGATATATTCGACCAAAACGTTCTCCAGGTTCGATTAAGGAATGGTGGTTTTCAGAATCAAGTAGATTTGCATATAAGAACATGATAGAGTGGCTACATAGAGACGAATAAATGTTTTTGGCCCAAATTTATGCATTAAAAAGGAGTCAAGCTATATACTATCTAACTCAAGAAAACTTGATACGTAACGGCGTAAGCGCTTCAAAAGAGTTACAAAATGTCATTCCTCCAACATTATTAAACAAGTTCTCGAAGGATATACCCACGCTGAAATTCTCTTGTGGCAAACTAGCAACAAGAAATTACAACCCCAAAACATTTATCAAAAGCCGCAAAATTGTCTTTAGTTACATAAAATATATAAAACTGCCACAAATATATCTATTTCTCCTCAAATTTGTCTATATTGCAAAGCATCGAATTATACATAAATAATAGTTCTGAAATAACGACGAAAGTGTGAGATATATTTTATTTTTAAAATCCTAGTTAGTTTTATCTTAGGTACGCATACTCTTTACTGCCTAATTCCCCAAATATCGAAGAGTTCATTGTAATTTTAGCGGCACATTTACATGCAACTGTTAGAAATGACGAAGATTGTACCAAAACCTCTGCGCCGCACCACACAATCTGGCACATCACAGCTGCAAGCAGTTTAATTCCTTTTGAACTGTTCCGTTGAAAATTCATATTATGTCTGTTACTTACCGGTAAATATTACAATACAGGAGATTTCAAAGTGACTGTATATTAAAACATTATTGGTTACTGTTACTGAGCTTCGCTATAGCTGCGCCCAATAGCATTCTAAAAGTTATATTGGTGTAAGTGGTATGGCGTCCCAGAATTAGTCCTGTGCAATAACGGCCGATTCTTTGGCATTTCGACGTCCTTCGGATGTCACAATCAAAATACTTAGATTTGACAAATTTAGCGGACAGCACTGTTCCATTTATGGGGCTTTATTATAGACTTATTGTCGAATAATAGCACTGCCACTCTGCCATCGTAAATAAATTTATTCTTCTCACTCGTTTGCAGGCCCGGTAGCGTATTGACACAGGACAACCGCCGAAAAATTACAAATCCTAAACAGCTTCCATCAGCCATTTGTTGCATTCATCCTAAGTTATTGTATGCCATTGTTATACGATTTTGAGTATTAGAAATTCTAACATAACTAGAAAGCTACAGTGGACGATAGTTTCTTGGCTATAACGATATGTGACGCTACGGTTGTATATTTTCTGTTATTTGAACCGTCGGTGACTAATTTTGTTTATGTAAAAAAGTTCTGCACAATCTGATATATTTACTTTGATGAATTGTACTTTGGCTATAAAAGGGAATGCAGACTCGAGAATTTTTTTAATGAAGGACATCTCTAGGTTTAGGCAACAGATGGCGCCTAATAATTTAACCGGAATTAGTTTGATATCTTTGTTGCGCACCTATTTTAACGTGCGACGAGCCAGTATACCTATAGCAGTAAACTTACCGCCGTCATTAAACTATCGAAGCACCTTTATTTTCTCTTACTACGTCTTAATTCTGCTTTCGATAGTAACAAAGCTATCCAGTTCTGCTTCAGTATTTTGTAGAACTTTACCATAGTTCTTCCAACTGACTAAACAGCAAGAAAAAAGTATAATTATGTTTTCTAAACTTTACTCCCACATACTATTTGCTTATTTCAAATATTTTGGTCTCCTATTTTTTAGTCATCGCCTGCTAAATTATTCTTATTATTATATATAAATTATTTTCAGGGCAACGAAAATCCCAGTCCAAGAAATAAAACGTGATACAGTCTTAAACATTCGTATACCATGCGAGACAAGAAAATAAGAAAAATTACTAGAATTCCAGGCTGGAAAGACAATGTGAGAGCTCCTAATATTAGGACGACAAATGAGAGTGCTCGCCGGTTCGAGATTTTTATAAAAGTGGATCTTGCATATTTTATTCGCACGCATTCTGTGGACGTAACTTCTCATCTGCCGCAACAAAACAATTTTGCTCCCCATTTTTCTCCCGAAATTAAGCGTCCAACTGTGGATTACGCGACGAAAGTTATTTCGTGAATTTTCCAGAATTAATAGTCATTCGTATAATTAGACATTTGCATAATATATTCGCTGGTTTTCAGTAAAGTAGGTTAAGGATGGCGCAAACTCGGTTTGCTACTACTGTTCGTTAGCAACCTTTCACACAAACCTTAACTGAGTTGCATATTTGATGTTCTAGAAACAAAAGCAACCGTTTAAGCTCCACTTAGGGTGTCAACATTCAAACACTCAATCAAATTTGGCTTTGTGCGTCTTGCACCTTCTAGAATAGAATAAAGCTTATTTGCTTGGACCTAGACAGGGAAACTAACTTACCCTTTACTTGAAGTTGGGGCTTAAACTTCAAGTAAAATTGGCGTCCATAATGAATTCAAACTTACGATTAAGAAATAACTTCGCAGGAAAGCAAAAAGAAGCTGTGTGGAAACACTCGTTAGGTACTTTAACGCTAAGCCATAAAACTAAACCGCTCCTTAGCTGGTGGTTGAACTTGAACGTCCAGAAAAATCGGCACTCACAAAAAATTTAAAAAAGAAAAGAAAAAATCTTTTCTACTTTAACGCTAGGCCATGAAACTAACTTACTCTTTACTTGAAGTTCGAGATTAAACTTCTAGAAAAATTGGGGTTCATAATGAATTCAAAAGTACGATGAAGAAAGAACTTCGCTGGAAAGCAAGAAGAAGAAGCTGTAGGGAAATACTCTTTAAGTACCTTAACTCTAATCCATAAAACAAACCCGCAGCAGAAAAGTCGGCGCCCATAATAAACTCAAAAAAGAAAAGGAAAAATGTCTTGGGACTTAATTCGCCGGAAAAACAAGAAGCTGTCGGAAACATTTCGTTAAGTACTTTAATACTATGCCACGAAACTAACTTACTCTTTACTTGGTATTCGGGCTTAAACTTCCATCAAGATCGGCGTCCATAGTGAATACAAAAGTACAATAAAGGAAGAACTTCTTGCGATTAATTCTCTGGAAATCAATTAGGTAATTTAACGCTAGGCCAAGAAGCTAACTCATCCCTTAGTTGGTATTCTGGCTTATAAGTCGTAAGTATAACACTCAAATGTCTATTTTAGCAAGTACGCGATAATCGCAATAAAGCAGTAATTCCTGAATGAATCGCTAACACGTAGCACATAAATAAAGAAATGCCAATTTGCCCTAGTATTGTGCTAAAATATCAGTATAACTTCGTCACACTTGTTTATCAACAACTGAGTAGTATTTGCTCTTCCACTAGAACCAACCAGAAATCCATCTTGAAAACGATAGGCATTCCGGAAATTAGCTAATAGTGCCGCAATTTGTGCATCGAACGCCTTTTCTCTCATTTTTAATTCTTTTTCCGGTTCATTTACGCCCAAATCAAAAGTTTAGCAAGGTTTCAAAACTTAATTCTGTTCGTTTCGAATGTTAGCGTCTCTCAGCTTATTTACGTCGTTCGATATTGAAATCTAAATTTAGCTTCATTTTCGCATGCTGTGATGCAATTTGCCTTTATCATATTTTTAATGAGCTCTCGACGCCAGGGTGGCGATTGCTTGGCTTACAGGTGTTTTCCCTTTGTAAGCGAAAATATGTTGAACAACTCGACGTCATCCGTGTGCTTCCATAAGTTGAATAGAGTACGAAATTAAGCAACGCCTGGGCGTATTAATTTGGTTTTAGAATTTCAGCCCGGAACAAGGATTCAGCGGGCGGCACTCGGACTGTCCAAAGGTGTTGGTTGTTGTTTCCCGGCGGGGAATTTTCCTCGCCGCGTAGTCGAAATTGTGAAAAGTGTTGAAACCAGATAGGTGTCGTTGGTCAGGCCCTGTGTTAAGTGACGTGTTGATAAATGCTTAGCCGAGGGATCTTTTGTATCGTGGAGTAGACACCTCCAATTACGCTTGAAACGGATTTTAAATTGAAACCTCGTTTGTGAGCTAAACTGTTGTTCATGAAAGTCACATGTATCGTATCGTAATCCTGCCTTTTGTACGTACTCCATTTTTATCCTTCCTGGGGGTATAATGCCGTCATTCCGTTGGAGGCAATAGTTTAGTGCGACCCGCAGTTGGTTGGACAACGTGACCAGAGCGGCTAAATGCCTTCAAAGGTATTATATCAGTTTATAAGAAGTGTAACGAGCGTAAATATACCGTGAAGTAATGTTTGAAGTGTCGTGTCCTTGTCGTTTATTTAAGTGTTAAGATTCTGAACAGAAAATACCGCCTTGAAGTTAATTGTCGTTGTCAATTTTGATTGTTGTAAAGTAACTTCATGGTGTAAATTTAAAGTTGTCACCGTTTTTGAAGCAGTTATATCGTTTGTCGCCAACTGTGCCGCCTGTGCTTAGCTTAAACGTTACGCAATTAACCTTACTAACCATTATCCAGTATTTTTAACTGTATTGAGTCATTCTTTTAACGTTCATTGTCACCTACGAGTACATATTTTTTACATTAATATAGTTCATTTTTAGTTATTTGTGTTTTTCATTAAGGGATTGATGATGTTTGCATGTGTATGTTGTGTATTTACAGAGATTTAGACAGCTGTAGGCGAATGTAAGTCAAGCTAAGTTCGACTCAGCTGTTGGTGTTCGCCGCTGAAGAGTTGCCAAGATAGAAGTAGAAAGGTGGGCAATTTTTTTCACTTTCTGAGTGAGCTCACCTGCGTTGTTTTCCCGATTTAGTAAGTAAAGTGGTGGCGCTTAGCAATTAACATCTGTATTTCGTTTACCGGATCGTAGCCCTAATCTAAGGTCGTGCAGAATCCCCCCTTCTGCATTGAGTAATCCGGAAATATTGGTTACAGCCCATCGTAAAGAGATTGGTGCAATCGATTCGAGAGCTTCCCGATTTTGTAATGTAACAAACTAACGGCCTTGTCGTAAAGTAGTTCTTATAATATAACGAACTCTGTAACAACTTCTGATTACCCAAACAAAATCCATAGCTAAGAACTAATTTGAGTTTTATATAGAGAAGTTGCATATAAAACAGTTACCTGATGAGAAAGGTGCAAAATTGTCCAAAAGTAAAATTTATGATGGTACAAATCTGGTTTCTGATTTCACAACTTTCTGTATCATTTGCGCAATGTAGTGAGTAATCAACGCTTCTCAACTTATTTAAAATGTAATTACTTTCATTTACAAAGAGTAATTTGGATAGCTAAGATGGTTGGTGTGCAGGTTGCTACAATAACTTTTGGTTAAAATAAACCAAAACATGGTAATCTAGTATAAAATGGCCAGCCCAAGAAGTAGAAAACTGTTGCTTAATCGTTACAAGTAAACGAAAGTGTAAGGCACAAATTTCTAGATTTACTTTCACACTCCCTGCAGAACCATCTGGAATAATCGAGATACGATACAAACTAGTCAAAAAAGAATGCACGGCGAAATTAACATTTAAGAAAACAACAACTATGTTGAGCGGTTCTCGTTTAAATATCCGATTAACACAAAATCTGAAAAATATGTGGATTAATAACGTAACATTATAAAAGTAAAATTAACCAAATTAATATTACAATTCAAAGCGAAGATAGGTAAATGACGCAATCCAAATATAATACTACTTTGCGACGTAATCAGAGCTTTAAGTAGCCGTTTAATGTGAGCGAATGCCCTTTCTGTGAATAGTCGATAGCAAGATTTTTAAAATCATTTACATGTATCACCCTAAAGAAAGTAATTAATTATTTTTAGTATTACCTGAAGGTAATAGCGACATGCACGATGAGATTAAAAAAAAAGAAGCACTCTAACAAAGCTCAGAAGGACTGACAAGAAGAAATACCTTTCCGAGCACTTACATACAACAAAGCGAAGTCCTGAAGGACTGACAACAATAGAAACTGCAATCTGATTAATAATTGTGTAACATTATAGAGTTTGACTACTATAAGGAATACCGATAGGTATTATTAAAACCTGATAGATAAGCAACTTGTACATAAGCAGTGTATAGGCTGCACACTTTTTCAATAAATTAATTTAGATATTTAGAAGGCTAGCGGTTACATTAGAAAAACAAATAATAAAAAAGAAACCACTACCTGCTTTGGTGCAAAAAGCAGAAAGAAGCTTTTCTGCGTCGCCAAGAAAGCCACGCCATTTCTAAATCCTAGCTTAAAAATGATAAACATTGTGATTGTAAGGTTTTAGTTAATAAATTCTAGAATATATTAAAAAGTCATAATTTTTCAGGCAAATAGGATTAATCCATTGTACAATTTCTTTCTGAAAAAGTAGTTGTTAGTTAGATGGTAGGTAAATAAGACGATAATTCATACAAATCTTAATTAGGGGTATCCTTGGTTTAACTTTTAGGCTTCCTCTATAGTTCCGTACTCCTTTTCAATCACTATCCGTCAGGATAGGGTGGTACGATATTCTCCAGGGCGATGGTGAAGCCATGATGAGAGAAATAATCGATAAAGGAGGACCTTATTCAAAATCAAATTAATTGTTGAGAAATAAAACTCACCCAAGAAAGACACTTCCTTGGTGTGACGATGTGGGTCTTCTAGTTATCTAAGAACTCAACTCTGTGGGAAAGGTCAAGAGATCCGACACCATGATTTCTTCGTGTTAACCATAGGTTGGTTCCAATCAAGTTTATGAATCGTTAATTGCTGTTCGCATAATTAGTTAAATATAATATGTTGGTTATTACTAAATAAGGGCATAAGCCACAATACTAACGGCCAATGGAATAATATTGATATAATAAGATTATTAATTACCTTCTTGTGGGTTGGACTGATGAGTCGCGTTGTGGTCGCACAAATGTCAAATTAATAGAAGTCAAATGTCATAAGGCAGGCGTTTTGTAAATAACGGACTTTTCTTATACTTGAAGGAGTAAATTAAATTAAACAGGAAATCTGTCATTAATCTAGATTGAAATTACTTAAAGGGATTACAGGGATATGAAAAGCTCTTTATATCTTTGTCCTACATAAAAGAGGTAATATGTTCAATAAGTCATAACATAGTCAAATAAAGCAAATTACCAAAGATGACCTTGATGAATCAATCCCATATTAAAGACTAGGTAAAAGTTATCATATATAAATATTAGCAGCCTGTTAAATAGAACCTTAATTTGGCATTGAGTATTGGTAAAATGTAAGATTGAATGTTAAATGTATAAATATTGAAAAAATTAAGAATTTTGAATAAAATTGATGGCGGCCAATACTTCTTGTTTAATGAACTAAGACCTTTATGAGAGAGTGAAGTAAAACTAAAAACTTACATTTATTATACCCTTATCGCAGCCGTGTATTGTGCTAGTCGGAGATGTGTGAGCCTTCCAAGGTAAGTTACAATGGTTGGTACAATTGGTTTGGGTCCAAAACGCGTAAGTATGTTAAATTCATCTTTAATTCGTAAAGTTATTTGTTATAATTTAGTGAGTCGTCAATTTTTCTAGGCAAGCCCGGTCCTGTCCACTTGTTTACGCAGGATTTAAAAGCATGACGCCAGCCAATCGCAGTAATACCATACCACTCGTTGTAGACCGATGACTGCATCGGACATGTTTCTTTCTGTCGGTTTACACGTCACGCGAGAGGAATGCATTCTGTGGATCGCAAATTTTGCCTTTTGATCGGAATTTGAGTGGGGGTCGTTGAGGCCGACTTACCACTACCGGAGCTGGAAGCGTGCAGCGTCTGTGTTCCTAAGGCAACAAAATTTAGCCCAAAGTGTCGAATAAAACTACCTGTTCGTGCGGTGCTGCGAGAAGCTCATTAATTGGTCATTTAATGGTGTTCTCTTATCGGATGTTACCCCTTAAATAGGAACTAGTGGCGGATTAATATTGGAGCTCCCTATTTAGTTATTAAACATAACAAAGATTACATATCGTGGACAGGTGCTGCTTCGTTGGGTATTCTTCAATTACATTTCAAATAGATTTAGCAACGATTCCACTTTGACCTTGGGCGTACCGAGATAGGTAGTCTCGATTTTGGGCTGCTCAACACCACGGCTTTCTCTGTGGATTTCGTAGATACCATATTCAAAGCGTAACCTTATTTTCCGCCGCTCTTTCATGGGTGCACCTCGCTGTCACCACAAGGCTGACATTCTTCCATCAACCAGGACGTTCTGCAATCAGCCCAAGTAGAATTATTTCCAATTGCCTGACTTATGTTGTGTCGATAAATGCTTCCATATACGAGTCTTATGCCAATTTTATTGTACGTACAGCTCAATTATTAGCCTCCTCAAGGAGTTGTCATTTAATAATATTTGCTACTCTGGTATTGGCTAGATACGTACTTTTAGCTGATCGCAGACGTATTAAGAATCACACACGGTATGTTGAGGAGGGGTGCCCATCACTCTCCCTCCCCCCCCCACCTCCAAAAAGTGTTATAATTGTTCTCTCCCCTGTCTTAAGTTCTGAGTGGGTTAATGTAGATTGAGTTAAAAACTAATGGCGCTCTGGACAAGTAATATCCTGCATTAAATTAGCTAGATCCAGCATACCGATTCACCCCTCTGTCTCGACTGCAATCTAGCAGTGTAATTGTTGTTACAGAGTTAAAATAACATCACGCCGGGGCCATGTAGCTTTTCTAGTAATCGAAACATCCAATTTGACACCCCTTAAAGAGATTTTAGATTTCTTATTTCAGTCAAGCGACGTCCAAGTTTGTTTTGTCGAAAAAATCATTTTATCTTGTAATAAGTGCTTATTAGGCAATAGCAAAATATTTCGCACTGAACACTTAGAAACTGCTGCTAACTAAAAAATACTATCAACCTGGCAATGACCAATCCAGAATCTTTTAATGCTGGTACATTATTATCTCTTTCAGGTTATTTTTAAAAACATCTACACATCCAGTTCAAATGGAAAGAGATAAGTTATCAAATCAAAAAAGGGAAAAAGGGAGAAAATGGAGAGGGAAGGTTGACATGATCAAAAATATGATAGAAAAAGGGGCAAGCAAAAAACTGGCGCTAAACAGTGGCGAATTCTGAAAGTAGGTTAAGGACTCCATACATTAAGGTAGAAGAAAATGGAATAAAATAAGAAGGGGAGAAAGAAGAAGTTGATTACTGCTCTGTTTGCTCTTTATACAACATGGTGTTATTTTCGTGATGCAGTTGTACGAACTGCACTGCTGATTTGTTTATATACTTATTCAAATCTGTTTTGAGGATATTTATTTCCAAGGTGCGATGTGTAGTTTATAGGTATCAGAACGTTCTGTTTTAGTATCACTGGAAACGCGCCATTGATTTTCCCACTGTTCTAACCTTTCAGGTAGAAGCAGCAGCTCTTCCTGCAAAAATTCCAAGGCCGGTGTTTATTTAAAGTGTAGCATTCGCCAGCGACCCTGTTAAACCCTCATCTCGCCCTTTTCACAGGCTAACCTATTCGAAGACTTAATGTTCGTGCATTTTGCGAAAGCTGTTGTAGATTGCGTTCTCGGCGATGAAATATTTCACGTATTATTGGGCATATATCTAAAAGAAACGCTCGCTTTTTGCCTTGACAAGATTAATGAGCGGTGTTGTGCAAAATAGTAACTTTGTATGAGCTGTTCAAGATGCATGCATCTATTTCAGCTAGTGTGTGAATTATTACCTGAGACTTTAAACTTTTACGGCGGACACTTTTGAACTAGTTTTGCAAAATCACATCCCACTCGTGTCAAATTTATGACTTGCACGTTCAGCAAAGTAGCATTTTAATTTTACAGAATATAGAGACTTTATTTCAAGAAATATAATAAGATTATTAGATTTATTTGGATGTCTAACAACTAATTTGTTTTATAAAAATGAGAACAGATTTTCCGGATTACTGATGTCAGCAACAAATTTTTATAAACAGATCAGATTTACAGCGGAATTGCAAGATTGATTCATTAAGCGTTGCTGTAGTACTTAGGATTTCCTTCGAAAAATGTAAGAAGTTTCGAAAAGTAAGTGCATCCACAAATTCTTATCGCCGAAACAATAAAGTTTACAAATTGTTATTGTTTTAAAGCAGGGCGGAGAATATTTCAAGACAAAACGAGGCTATGACCCTAAAACAACACAATACAAAGGAAATGAGATGGATCCGGCAAAGTACTATTAGGGTAGAAACTTTTTAATTCTAAATAACAATTATGTGGGACAAACCTAGGCTCTTCGCTACTTTTTTTTCTATTTTACTTCAATTTTAATGTTTTTGCAAATTCTTCGTTTTGGTATCTAAGCGAAAGTGCTTGTTCAGTTCGGTTTTACTGTAATAGCTTAAATTTGGTGATATCTTTGACTTTATAAAGGTTTGCTCTGGTCAGCTTAAATGTAGCCAAATTACTATTTTCAGTTACTCGCCTTATATGAGTAGTATCAGAAGCTGAGGGTTCCATTAACTATTCGTGATAAGATAGAAGAAGAACTGCATAAACAAACATCTATTGTTCTTTATATCAAAATAAACGTAATTATATAATACATAATATGAAAATATAGAATTTTTCCGAATTTCGAACGCTTGGCGAATAGATATCCCAATCACCACGGCAGGTTTCATGGCGTTGCGGAAGGACAGATGTCACAGGAACTGAATTAGTTAATACGATCCTCAGTGGGTGTCTCCCGTTATATAAAGCGGTGACAATAATAGAGGCTGGTAGTTTACCAGTTTAGAATGCTTTCTAATATTCCGCCAGAGACGCGAATGCATTTTTCCGCTGACAAAATTGAGACCTGGCAGCGTTAATCGGGATTCGAAGATTCTTTACGCCCACATGCTGGGCTACAGGTGCTGTGAGTGGTAGAGAGGTAGTGGAAACTATTCTTGGTGCCAGAAAGAATTTATTGACGGGTAAGTTCGAGCCTTTGCTTACGTTGGGTGTCGGTGGCAAGCCAAGGTGCCCTTTTGCCATGGGAAAGGAGCGACTCGTGGAGGGTGTCGTGCTGAGTTGTTCCGCAGGTGGCTTTGTTTTTTTCGGCTGGAGCCCGAGGTATTCCTTTTTCAACGATAGGTACGGTAGGGTCGCCCTAACGGGCTAGGGTAACTTGGGAGCCGTGAACCTCCAGGTGTCTCTTTTTGGTTTTGTTTGTACCCGTTTTACAGGAGGCAATGAAGCCGCTCTAGAGGTGACCATAAAAGCTGGTTGTTGCTGTAGACAACATTTATAACCGATGATGGCTTAGTGAATGTGGAGAAGCTGCAAGAGATATGACAACCGATTGATAGCTTGTGGAAGGGTGGCCGGTAGATACTTAAAAGTCAAAGTGCACAACCAATGCCGGCTGGTGGGCTTAGGATGCTGGAAGAAGGTGCAAGATCGTAGCTCAAATTCAAGTGGGTTTCAGATGCGAAACAACTCGCTTTAATATCCCTTGCTAATAAATTATCTTCTGGGGCGGCCTGGAGGAAACTGCGTTGTCGTGATAAGGACGTGGGCCTAGATGACCATTGGAATATTTACCTCCATTGGAATTTTGCCGTAACCTGGGCCTAAAGCTAGCTACGTGCAGAAAAGAGCGTTTTACCTCCTTTGGAATTTCGCCGGACCTGAGGATCAAATGCATCGAATGTGACTGGAGTTTAGCTGCGTGAGAATTTTAAACGCACTAGTTGTGTTTTTTAATTAATTTGTCCCAGGCTAACGTCATATTACGACAGAATTATGAAGAAATTACCTAAAAACGCAACTACCGATCACTTTTTTACCTTAAATACAACTACTTTAGAATAGTTGCAGAACATCTCTATTCGTATCAATAGACTATTGACGCAGATAAAATAAATTTCTGCAAAACCATTACCCAAACCTGATCCTGAAAAACAACTCAAGATCCCTAGACACACAAATTCTAATTCAGTCAAGACATATTTGTAATCGCAACGAAGTCATTAACAACAGATACTAAATTTTGTACTGTTGAGATCATAACAGATACAAAACTTGCAAATGACAGTTGCTTTCTGCAATAAAACCGAAACTTATATAAGGAGTTACTGTCTGTGTCTTGTCACCCACTAGTACTGCACCGATAATGCGACTTGAAAAGAAATTAATAGTGGTCAAAACCAAACAATATTCGGGAAAAATAGTTTGCGTATCTTCGGAGGAACTGAAGAGGACAACGGACATCGATAAAGTTGTCAGCGACCTAATATGCGAAAAAGTTGAATTTGGACGTATCGATTAAAGGTATCGATTAAAGATATGGATTGCAGCCATATGCTTCCCGACAGGGAAGGTTCTGATCGGCCAATCATCGTGAAATTTTTAAGTCGCAACACTTAATTTACAAACACAAAACGCTTCTTAGAGGAACAAATGCGGGAAAATTTGACGAAATACAGGCAACGACTTCTTAAGGAGGCGGTGAAGAAATTTGACCCGAAAATAGTGTGGTCAAATGATTACAAAGTTTCTTGTGAAATTGAACAGCAAAAGCATACGCCATGTTCGTTCGCTAGAGAACATAAAAAATAACACAATAATATTTATTTAAATCCAAGTCTGGTCCCTACAGCGCTGTTCTCTAGCATTTGTATTGTACTGATAAGCGGCCACATTTTTTTGCTTTTTTATAGGTACTAATTTTTGTTTGTGTATGGTTTCTGTGCTCCCATATGGGTAGGTGGAATTTTTTATTTCTAAATTTTAAATAAATTTTCTGTTATAAATATTTGTCACTTAAAAATATTTTTTATTCTTTTATATTATTGATATAATGTGGGGGCAGGTGAAATGACAGAAGCGAATGTTAATGTAAGGTCTTTAGTTTCAAAATTAATTGAGTTAAAATTCTAAGTACGACATTTTAGCTGTAAGTGAAACATGGCCTACGCATGATGTTTGTAATGACCTTACATAGTGCTTTGAACACATTTTAAGCCTTTATAAGTATATTAACGATTAATAATATTTCAAGAATTTTAGATAGTATTTTATAAAATGTTCCAGGAATATGCCAGTTTCATTTTTGCAAATTGTATAAAATAGCATTGGCCATGATAATAATATGTAAAACGATATTAAAAATAGTGTTAGCCTTGATTTGAACAAAATGTAGTCAGAATAGGCTTGAAAAATGATGTAAAACAATGTAAGATCGAAAACAAACAATGGAGGAGAGAAAGCCAACCTGTGAGGTGTTGTTAATTTGGCTTCCCCAATCAATAATTGTTAATTTGTGAATGCTTACTTTTTTCCCAATTCAGTTTGTTTCAAAATTAATTCTATATCCATTGAGTATACTGTAGTAGGTTGTAGTAATTCGTATCACCCCTGCAGAAGTTCTAAAAACTGTTTAAGTGCATCAAGTGTTGGCTAGTTTCGGGCAGAGTAATTGAAGCCTTGTGAGGTAGAGGTAGACGGCGACCGTCGTGGAAACTAGTTGCAGCCCTAGGTGTTAGGGAACGGCTAAATTGGAGGTGCTTTCGCAGCAATCGAACTACAGGAGTCGTTCTGCGAGCGTTCAGCAGCATGTATCGGCAGGCCAACGAAGAAAGAGAGGGCCATACATGGTGGGACTTACTGGGGCTCGAGTTAAGCCCTAGTTTTCAATCCAAAAGCAACCAAAAGGTTAGAAAATTTCACCCTAAAAAATTGATTCTTAGTGAATTTCTTGGTGGCGTCAGTTTTATCAGTGTTTTGAAAGTTACTCTAAAAAGGTAACTAAGTAAGTTAATCAGTTACTCGGAAAAAGTAACTGAGTAAGTTACTAAGTTACAGAATTATAATAGTAACTTGAATAAGTTACTAAGTCACCATAAAGTAACTCGTTATTTTTTAAGTTACCTTTTTTTATGAGAGGCTACTAATGTCCATGCAATTACTATCAACTTAATATCAACAGAAACACATATTTATAAACAACTGTTTATTAGCAAATATTCTATAGGGTATAATCTTTGTTACTAGTAAATTAGATTCCTAGTTCTACATTTCTGTCTGATTGCTTGAATAATAACTGCATTAAATAAATTATCAGTTAATTTTGTACGTTTGAAGTGGAGAACGTTGTTCGCAGTGCTAAACAATCATTCTACTGGAACACTGCAAGGGAGGGCAGTATTATATTTAATAAATATTTCCCTAATCGTTGGAAATTTATCTAAAGTTGTTTAATTAGATGAATCGCTAGTGAATTAATAGTAGATTGTTAAAAAAAGTGAAAGTTTTCCAGCGAATGTAAAAGTTTTACGGGAACATGGAAGAATCACTTTTCCAATGTGTTGAACATGCAGTTTTTTCGTGTAGTTGATAAAAAATTCTTTTTAAATCATTTTGGTCAAAGTATGGAAGAGCAAGGTTTACTGTACTGTAAAATATAAATAACCATTATACATTATAAACCTAACTTGAAAATGAATGACTGTTATTAATTCATGTAGTTTAAATTTAAACTGCAGTATCGCGTATTCGGTTACTTATTTAAATTTTATGTTGCTGTCACCACCCAAATAGGATCCGTCAAATATTATTTATTATCGACTAAGTACAAGAAGGTCCTGGGTGGCGTAGCTTGAACAAGCGTCCACGTTCGATCAGCAGAGTTAAGCAACGCTCTCTCTGGTCAGAACTTGGATGGGAGTTCCACGGCTGCATCTCTCGGAGCCTCGTGGTACGGCTATCACGGAAAAAAGTTGGTCCCGGCGGTCATAACAACATCATGACAGTCGTTAGTGGGGTTGGAAGTCCTCATAACTGCACAGCGACGCCTATAATTGGCCTAACGGCTGTTGGCTGAGTGCGAATTAAATAAATAAAAAATAAATAAATAAATGTGGGCGGTATTAACATCTTCATACTAAAGCATTCGAAATTTCCACAAATTCTTCAGCTTCAGGTATAATTTCTTAAATACTACGCATTAAAAACCGAACATTTTAAAATATTTTATTTTATTTTGGAACCATAATTTGGTTTATTGTCCCTCGATAATGCCGGTAAAATGGCTTTTATAGCCCTAGGGCGTATAAAGTTGCTAAGCAGTATAACAAGCACCAACAAATCCTTGAATTTTGTCCATTTTGAGAACTAAAATGAAATAAAACTTTGTATGTACCACGTGCGTAATCACGATTATAGCCCTCAGGAAACTTAAAGCTCTCCGCTTCGCGTCGAGCTTTAAACATTCCCTCGTGCTATAATCTATTGATTACGCCCTTAATACATAAATAACTATTACATTTGTAGCATAGAAATTTAACTTGTCATATTCAGTTACTTAAGTTACTAAATAATTGTAACGTGTTATAGTTACAATTACTGAAAACACAAAAGTAATTAAGTTACTATTAAGATACTAAAAAGTAACTAGTTACCAGTAACGAGTTACTACCCAACACTGGGTTTTATGTGCACTTCCGGTAGAAGCATCCTCTGAGTGGTTTTTGTTCGTCACGTGTATTTACTTACTGCAATTGTTATCACCTAGACAACGCTTTAATTACGTAATCTATACCGGGTGTCCATTCTCAAAGTCGAACATAGGCAATTAACATTAGTGCATTCACTCGTTCTTCATTGAAATAATTTATTTTTTTGTAGATAATTTTAAAAGACGTTGACAGAAAATACCTGATTTACGCCAACTAATTACCAATTTTTTTGACAAATGCTATCGAACTTGAAAAGCAAGGCATGGCATATTTAAAAATTCCTAAGTTTTAAATTAGTATTTTAAAATAAAAATTACATCTTGAATATTATTATTGGTATCATTTGATGCGTAATAATTTTATCTTTCCATTGATACCACTGCCTTCCCTGTAAGTTGAAATGGCGAGCAGGAATCGGCAAAAACGTTCAATACAATGTTAATCGCCTATGTTCGACTTTGAGAACTGACACCCGGTATATATAAAACTGAAAGTCCTGACTCACTCATTCACCCACTCATCAACGCCCAGCCCAAACCCTTGGATCTAGAAAGCTGAAATTTTGCACAGAGGTTTCCTTTATGGTGTATACAAGGAATAAAGAAGGATATTTCAAAATTCAACCCCTAAAGGGGTAAAATGGGGGTTCCAATTTTGTATGGCGATATAATATTAAATAGGCATTTCGACTTTAAACTTCGTAGGAGTACTCCTAAAAACAAATAAGCAAACACCTATTTCGTGATTTTCCGAAAATCAACCCCATAGGGGGTGAAATGGGGTAAATAAGCACAAAATACGATATGGGTGTCTTTATTGAGGTTTTTTGGGACGTTGATTGCGAAAATGGCATTTATTTTTAAATCCAAGACAGTGGACATGACATAAGCAAAGGGACGGGACTGGACTGGACGGGAAGGAAAGGGACGGGACGGGACGGGACGGGACGGAACGGAACGGGACGGGACTGGACTGGACAGGACGGGAAGGGACGGGACGGGACAAGACGGGACGAGATGGGACGGGACGGGGCGGGGCGGAACGGGACGGGACGGAAAGGGAAGGAAAGGGATGAGATGGAAGGGGCGGGACGGAACGGGACGGGGCGGAAAGGGAAGGGAAGGGATGGAAGGGGAGAGGAGGGGACGGGACGGGACGGGATGGGACGGGACGGGATGGGACGGTACGGAGACAGAGAAAAGGACGGGGACGGGGACGGAGACGGGGATAGGATGGGATGGGATGGGATGGGATGGGATGGAATGCCAGAAAATAATTAGTCATTATTTAATACACAAATAACGAACCTCCCGCGAACGAGGTCGCGGGTAACAGCTAGTCACAGATAATTGTCGTTTAATAGCGAACTTTTTTGCGATTTGTGCGATTGGATCGCCATATTTGAACTAATTTTCCATGAGTTAAACAATATCCTGTATTGTAGCGATACCAGTAGTTAAATCACCATAATACAAAGCGTTTGCAATGAAATTATTAGAAATAATAGTACTATATTTGATTTGATAGCAAATTTATTTCTTATAATTCATACAAATCAAAATAATATTTGGTAGGATGTAAAGACCCAGCCCGTATAAGATAGAGTCATTTATTTTAGACAGAACTACATTATAATATCCAAATCAAGTATAATAAACCATAATATTATATTGCTGGTTACAATTTATTCCGACGGAACCGAAAAGGTAGAGCTGCTGGTGTTTGTGTTTATGTTAGAAACACTTATAAATGCATACTACTAGAAACAAGCAACCAAATAGAACAACTTTGGTTATCATTCCAATTGAACACAATCTCAATTTTACGGGTGTTAATTATAAATGTTATTGTTATTAACTGGTACAATTAGAAAGAAGAGTCAGTCTTCTTTCTAATTTAACTGATTACGTTACTTGTCTTAGTGACGTTAATATAAATATGCTAGATTTGCATTTTCAATCTATGACAGATGCTTTGAACTTCACTCAAGTAATTACACAACCTACGCGTTTAACACCAAGAAGTAAAACTCTATTTGATGCCATTCTTGTTAGCACATTGAAATCGTGAGTAACTCGGGGGTGCGAGGTGATATATTTACAGACCATAAATATTACTTCTGTAGCTTACATATAGTTCCAGTCTATTATACCATCATCCAAGACAATTCGAAATTTTAGTAGTTTTAATTTAGAATAGTTTTAGAACTATCTGCACAGAGTACTATGGCAATACAAATATTTATTCGTAACGATGTTAATGCAAAAATTGAATTTCTACATACTAACTTAACGGATTTACTTAACTTACATACTCAATTTATATCTATAAAGGCTTTATAAATTTTCGACACCAGGCAACCATCTTGGAATAGTCAAGGTCCCGTCAGGTAGAAATATCACGCTAGAAATTCCCGTCAGTTAAATAGCGAGCATACAGAGTGCGGAGAAATAAATTTGTAATTAGAACTTTAAATTCAAATTAGTAGAAATTTAATTTTGGATGTAGCGACCTATTCATATTCTTATTGGGGTATTTCGCAACTGTGAAAATTAAAAGTATAAAATAACGAACGTTTCGAGGGGGACAATATGCCCTCGTTATCATTGATTAACAATTAAAAAAGAACAAGAAACTTAGCTTTTTCACCGGGATTGACAAACGACCAACCTCCTCCACTGAATTGCTTGACACTGACGTTTGTGGATTATCTATACCTACTTGATCTGATCTTTAAGAATCGATAGCCAACTATTGTCTATCGTAGCGACCTAACCCTGTAGATAGAGTAATTTAATTAATTAAAAATTAGAATAAACAATTATTAGCCGGACAAATTACAATAGTGATGAATATAATTAGAGTAACTGAATTAACAGAGGCAATTCATAGTTCAACAATATATACCTAAGCAACTTTTTTGCATTATTTCTATTTCGTTTTTATAGCAATTATAGTAAGGAGACCATCCTTTATCTAATAGACGTGTCTGTCTGGGACGCTGTTTTATCCGGGACGCTGTTTCAGCAGCCAAACCGTAAGAGATAAAGAAAAAAGTTATGAAAGTTATATGTTTGGAATGGTCATGTCAGGTCAGGAACCGAATTTCAGTCACGTGACACTTCCGGTTTTCGAGAAATCACAAAAAGACCGTTTTTCAAATAGAACGCGTATTAAATAAAAACTGTTTCGGCCGCCAAACGTAGCTGCGACCCTCTGCGCCTTAAATCCTCGATCGGTTAGGCAACCACTTTGACACCTTCCAGGTCTGGTTGGTTGCCTAACCGATCGAGGTTTGAAGGCGCGTTAAATGAGACATTTGTCTCACTGGACTGTTAGTATAGATATAATAGAACAGTATTTTAGGCAACTACATTTTTTTAATATTTAAGCGAAGGTGATTTTGTTTGCTCCATGTAACAACGTGATTTAAATTATCTTGTAGTTCTAAGCACGAATCAGATTTTGTTATTGATTATATAATTTTTATGCATTCCGGCAAGTTATTAATTAAGATAAAAATGGTAGTGGCCCACATTCTATCCTTGTGGAATCACGGGTGAGCATGATATTCTCACGAAAAACTACATCTTACTTACGCTTTCGTATATACAGAGTTTTCCGATTGCTTTTCACCATTTATAAATTGTATTTCACTGTTTGTCAAATGTTATTCCCATTTGTTAATATTGACAAGTGTTGACAAGATGGAAAAGCATTTGAGATAAAATGAAACACAACTGAAAAAGTGAAAAGCAATCGGAAAACCCTGTAAAAACTGAATAATTTTAAAACATGACTTGTAATAGCAAACAAATGTAGTTTATAAAGAAGGGTGTCCTAGTAAACTGTGTCAGCTGCTTTTGCAAAGTCAGTATAAATAGCATCTATTTGGTCACCTTCGCTGA
This sequence comes from Agriotes lineatus, assembly GCA_940337035.1. NCBI lineage: Eukaryota > Metazoa > Arthropoda > Insecta > Coleoptera > Elateridae > Agriotes > Agriotes lineatus. The sequence goes on along the minus strand of OW679203.1, from coordinate 28,327,062 downwards.
TTGATCCATTTACTGTTTGTGTAAAACTTATAAGATCCATGTTGATATGGAGATACATATAGCTTAACATGCGAAAAACATATTTATCCGCAAACGTCACAAAAATGACAACTGATGTGTCTTTATTGACAAAGTAAAAAGTGTCACTTTATCTGCCTAAGCAGATAAAATAGCGACTTTTGCGTACTTTATCTGCCTAAGCACAGAAAATCGTTGCTCTCTTTCTTTCTTTCTATGTTTGTTCGCTATCTGCTCCGAAGATACTGGACCGATTAAATTGTATGATGGCTTAAAATTTTGATAATTTTTAGAATTAGATCGTAGGCCGGTTTTTATTTTCAAAAAGAGTACGAAAAAGTTTTAATTTAAATAAACCTTTAAGCAGCGGATCGGAGCATCTGTCGCCGTGGATTATGGTATGACAGCTGCTGTGGCCGTGTGCTATTAGCTCGGGTGATTCAGTATGTTCATATATCATGGGTTCGCGCAGGGGTACAGTGCTCGCCTGTCACGCGGGTGGCCTGGGTTCGATTCCCGGCCGATGCATCCTTTTTTTTTTAAATTTATATTAATGAAATTTACCTGAATACGTTTGCGGATAAAATAGTATATGTTATTGGGAGTAAAAGTGACTTTATGTGGCTTAGCTGAATTATTTGCCTCACTGACGTTCGGCTAAATAAACTTCAGCTTCGCCACATAAAGTATCACTTTTACTCCTAATAACATAATCTACTATTATACAGAATGATTTCAAATATTTTACAGGATACTGGAAGTGAAGCTATTGGTCTGCAGTTTTTGCATTCGTATTTACTGCCATCCTTTGGCACTGGACAGATTTTAGTAATTTTCCAGCAATTCGGGATGTGAGATGACCTCAAAATACAGTTAAATATAAGTGGATACGTAAATAAAAGATTCGGTGCCAAGGCCGTAAGTAGACAAACTTTTATTGTAGGTAAAACATTCTTGCGCCCCTCAGTACACTAACGACAAAAAATACTAATGTAGTGTGTTCAGAACAAACAGGTATATATTCAGAAATAAATTCAGTATTTTTAATTCAAAAGTTCTAAAAATAAACAACTAAATGTTATAAGAAAATACAACACAAATAAAATAAGTTCAGAAAACAAAATTCTAAAACACAATTCTAATAAAAAACTACATATTATTATGTAGTCAGTAGAACGTTTTACAAATCTCGATATACAGTGCAAGTGAAAAAGAAGGAATAAATTCGATAAAATGGAAAGTATTGATTTTTGGAAACATTCTAAAAACAGATCAATTTTGTTTTTAAATTCCTCACTTTTTGACATAATATTCAGATATACAAAGTTTAAGTGTGGACAAGTCATCGGCATTTTTTTTAATACTAAACCCCATTTTTGTTCCATATTCTGTCACTTCATCCAATTGCCAACATAGTAATGCAATAAGTTTGTTACCTGACATAAGCAAATTTTTGAGAAAAATAATTATCAAGACGGGAAAGTGCACACTTACACGTTTCACCCTGTATATCCGAATATTATGTCAAAAATTACGGAGTTTAAAAACAAAAATAACCTGTTTTTGGAATTTTTCTAAAAATCAATACTTTTCCTTTCACCGAATTGATTCCTTACTTTGTACTCGCACGGTATAAACATGTGGTGTACCTGCATCTCTGCGTCACCATTTCATCGGCACCGATCGGGCGCATTTCGTCCAAAATCGGAAAGCCACTGCGTCATTTATAAGGCAACGATAAGCATATACATTTATCAGTGAACGTCAGTTCGAATCCCATTGGCTGTAATATTTTTCTTAATTTCTAAAATTTATGTAATTCGCATTGTTAAGCGTTTCAGTATTATTAGCAGCATTAAGGTATTTTTACCTATTTTATAGATTATTCAACACTATAATGAACGAACCAATGAAAATTGTTCAATTTGTCAGAAACGGCCAATCAAAATTGACTGTCATTGAAAACACCTAATGTCACACTGTTTTCACGCAAGCCCTATTGGTTTTAATGATTTCAATTTAGTGAGTAGCTTTTGACTGACATTTTACCAAAATGTCAAAGTCAAAGTTTGCAAATCAGCGTCGTTCTAAAAACTCATAATAATCGTGTTGGAAGCTTCAGTATAGAATTAATAGTAGAAAACGTTAAAAATGTGTGCTGTCGAACACGGTAAAAGTCATCTGCTCATATTGTTGAATAATCTTTCCAAATACCACTCAAGGCAAAATTTTTTAAGAGAATTTTTTTGTCAACATGTAAATTATTGCAAATTTCTCTCAACAAAAACTGCTCAAATTCCACTCGACCTGCGGTCTCGCGGAATTTTTAACGCAGTTTTGGTATCGAGAAATTTAAACGCAATAATTTGCATGTGAACCAAAAAATTCTCAAAAAATGTTCACCTTTTGTGGTATTACCCTTGATAATTTTGAAGACTCCAACCATAATTCGATCCAGCAAAAGTTGTTTTTCTTGCAACGAGCTTTTTGTATTAAAAAATTATTTTAATTAAAATAAGGCCACATACGTGGTGAGCTCAAAAGCTAGTAAAGACACGTCAATATGTTAAAATAATACAATATGAACAAATAATTACATATTATTATGCGTAGTAACATATGAATGTAGAATGCGGGCCTGTACTTGCTGCCACGCCGTCTTGTAACTTTTTCTGTCGATATCTACTATAAGGCTTGCATCAGGCTATTTTGACAATTGTTTTTTTAATAACAGCTGCCACCATTCACCATGTAGAGTCTTAAATTGAACAAATTCTAGCTGGCAAGTGATTGTAGGGAAAAAATTTATAGTAGTGGAACAAGTAGGCTGTCGAAATCGGTCTGTGGTATTCTGCTGATAGGTGCAATTGGCCACTGTACCAGCGATGAGCCCAAAGCAGTGAATGTATATGTGATATGTGCAATTATTGAACCCACTCCAACAGTTGTTTAAAATTTAAGTTAGGTTGTCGCCATTGCGGTATTACATTCAATTTTAAAAATGCAAACAAAATGTATAATTACAATAAGGCCATCTATGAGGTGGGCTACAAAGCTAATAATTCTAATGCTTTGATTGATGTAGTTGGGAATTATATAGTCTAGGAGCTATAGAGAAGGTGACTGTTGCATGAAGATGTGTACAGCAAATTGTTTCACAGGGTGATTTCCTAACATCTATGAATCATTTCTAGCTTGGGTACGCGCTCCTGACATGGGGAGATTTTTTCAAGATGGCCGCCAAGCCATTTTGTGTAAGCACTAGAACATTCTGAGGAAAAATCCGTATATCTCATAAACCTCTCATTGTAATCGGAAATTGTAAAGGACGAAAAGGGTTCAAAACACGTTTTTACATGTGAGTAACATACTTTTTATTTGCTGCATCGAATAGTTAAACAAATAACTTTTTTTGCAGGTTATAACTGAATAGGATTATGGTATTGCCTAATTTTAAATGAAACAAACCAAACATGAAAAAATACAACTTACCCCAGCAACGAAGAAGGAGAAAATTCACAATATCTCTAAACTTTGTGTTATATGTGAAAAGGACGTAACAGGAAAAAAGACGTACGGGACTAATAACAGGAGAAAAAAATTAACTGAAGCATCGAATTATTGTAAGAATGTCGAGTTTATTAAGAAACTGAACAAAGAAGATTTTTCCACAATAGCCGGAAGAAAACTCCTTTTCATGTTTTAACTGCACAAGCAATCCACGAAACCTGTAAATCCAAAACTTTGATAACATCGCTAAATCATGTTGGTTTATGTAGTAGCTACGAAACGCTTCAAAGGACAAATTATTATTTTGCAGAAAGATCACTAATTCTTGCAGAAAATCACAAAGTTCCACTACCTAGACACCTTGTTAAAGATAAACCTACTTCGAGGTTCAATAGATAACTTCGATCATGAGGAGAACACTATGTCTGGTATTGCTGGCTCACATGATACTGTGCTAGTCCTGTTCCAGAGTAAAGGTGAATATAATGACACTCTTTGTCTAAGAATAGATAACTTCGCAATTGATAAACAACAGACGAAACTAAACGATGTTTTGAATTGCCAAAAGCTAGTACATTTTACTAAATCGAAAAAGAGGGGATGCATTGATAGTGAATTTGTCCCATCCAATATCTCAAAAACATACTCCGTGACTTCCACAATTAAAGATATTGAATTGACATGGTCATTGGCTAGATTTTTATCGACATTTAATTTCTTATATTCCACTTTTTCTGACTTTAGTAAAATACCCTCATGGGGTGCTTTCAATTCATTAATAACAGAAATACATATACCAAAAACCCTTTCGGCCTGTGTAACTATTCTTCCTCATCCTGCCACAAGTCAAGCCTCCATATTCACAACACTGATAAACTTTCAGGATGTAAAGTCACAGGTTAGTCAAATTTGTGGAGCTCTCTGGAGTGACGAAGGGGTATACAGTATAGCTGAAGAACTTCAGCTGCCATTTTTCACCGAATTTGACAATATATTTCTAGGAATGGGTTTTTTTCACACGGAAAAAATTGTTATCAACTGTTTGGGGTAGTAGCTCAAAGACAGTGGTATTACTGAAGCTCGGCTAGAAACAGAGGTATTTGGACCAAAAATTATTGAAAGTGTTTTACAAGGAAAACGCTATTTTAGTGGAATTCGAGGTATGAGAAAAGTAGCAGAGGCTCTTCAACGATTACAATGTCAATAGCTTTTCCTCAACAATGACAGAAAAATATAAACCTCTGCAATTAGAGCAGTTTTGTGATGGAACAGACTCTGCTAATGCAAAAAATACTATTGCAAACATACTCAGTCTCCAGCACGAATTTAATGCCGACTTTGCTGAATATACTAAGGCAGGTGAAGAGAAATCAAAGATGTTCTTATACTGAAACACCTTTCTTCAAGAACTTTACCCTATATTGCGGGACCTAATAAAAGGTGACAGAGAATGAAACTGGGAACTGTACATGTCTGCATTTAACAGTAAAGTGAATTATACAAGATGGGGATCAGTTTATTATGAATACTGTTTGAAACTAAGAGAGAATCGTCCTAGCATATATGATGCGTTTATGAAAGGCGAATTCGAGGTTCAACATGGAGGCAAGAAATTTAATAGTGCTGTTATGGATCAAGGCTTGGCGATGTGCTATAATAAACCAGTGAAAGGACGGAGTGGTATAATTGGTATAACCCGAATAAAACAAGCTGTAGAATTGCAGGACATAATAAAGCACAAGACATATTCTATGAATATTCTTCACAGAAGAATGTGTGGAACAACGGAAAATGATGAGTATGACTTACATCACGAGTTTTCAGAGTCCATAACAAAAAAGGACAACCAGTTGATTGCTAAAATCATGAATTTCGTCAATCGTCAATGCAAGATATAATATATTTTCTTTACAAAACAAGGAACGAGTACTAAACTTTGCAACTGGCAAACACATGTCAAAACATGAACAAATCTTTAAGCAAACATGTTTTATTGAATAACAACACAAATATAAAACGTTTCGTCAAGAAGTCTTCATACAAAAATCAAGGAAACTGTTTGACCCGTTGAGCTCAAAATCAAAAAATCAGATTAAGGTGGCACAAAAACCTGTTGATGAAATAAAAAAAACATCAAATACTCAGAGACTAGTAGAGATTGCAAGAGACGGAGGTTATTATGTAGACAAACTTTTAAAGTATGAATTGAACAGTATATCTTTTTTCTTGACTAACAACGGAATTTTACAAAAAAGTAATATGGTTAAACAACTGGAGAGCATAATTCCTTGTACATCTCAACTGAATCTTCAAAACCCTCCAATCACTTCGTGCATAGTCTTTGATTTCATGCAACATGCTCGAATATTGTCTGCTGCTGCTAGAAATTAAATGAGAACTTTTGGTGACTTTTCCGATATTATTCTAAGCAGGCCCATTTCACTCTCAAGAAATGCTAATAGGGTGGATATAGTTTTATGTGGACAACAGCGTCAAAGCTGATAAAAGACTGAGACGCATGAAAAAAAGAAGATTATACCAACATGACAATCTCAACTTCTTTGACGCATTTTCCTAAAGATATGGATGCATTTTGGGCATCAAACCACACCAAAACACAACTAGAAAAATTGTTCAAATTTTATTTTCTCGATCATAAGGACATATTCTCGAGAGCAACTATGTACTTAAGTGGTGTGCTTGGGAAAGAGGCACTAAAGGTGCCAGGAGACGAGGTAACAGAAAAAGTCGCGTTAAAATCTTCTCTCGAAGAAGTTGATGAACGCATTTTTCAGCACGTTCATCATACCCTCAACACTACGGGTGAAGAAAATGTCCTAATAGCATCATCTGACATAGAGGTATTTGTATGCGCAGTGTACTTCTTCCACAAAGTGTTCCAGTCTAATTAAAGCAACTATGGATTGTTTTTGGGATTAGGCAAACCTCAAGATATGTTCTACTTCATGAACTTTCGGAAGCTTTGGACAAACAGGTCATTGAAACTCTGCCCGCTATATATTCACTGACTTTCTGTGACACAACGAGCAAATTTGGAACAAAGCACTCTGCTCTTATAAGAGCTAAAGACTGTGCATACATTATACAAGAATTTGGAAAAGAAGAATTAACGGATAATATGATTCAAAAGAAAGAGGAATACTTGACAAGAGTACTAAGCAAAAATTTTAAGGGGATGGATGATCTTCGTACATCTAAGTACCATCAAATGAAAAAGTTGGACTTTACAAAGCTCTTTCCAGCATCTTCTGGTGTTTCTCTATACATAAAAAGAGCTTATTTACAAGCAGCTCGGTGGTACAACCTGTTGGAAAAACAAAATTCACTACATATTAACCCTTCTTTATTTGGATATGAAGAATGTGAATCAGGGTAGATGCCAAATATTATTGAACGGAATCTACCGGATGACTTTCCACACTCATGCATTTGCAAGGCTTGCGGATTTAAAAATAAGAGTGCATGCAGATTAAGCTCTATCTCATGCTCTGGGTTTTGTAAATGTAGTTTATCGGACATATGTAAAAATAATTTACAGTTATGAAATATATTGTTGTGATGGTTATACGGCTTTACTATATAATTAATATTTAAAATAAAATTTTGCTAGAGCCTCCCATCGCTAACATAAATTTCTATTGGGTTCAGCAAATATTACAGATTTATGGAACGCTCAGGGATAACTATTGTGAGTTACTTTATGTTTGACTTGAATTGATGCTCGTATGCCCCTACTTTTAGATAGAATCTAATTGTAAATTAAATTAATGTTGGCTAGCTCAGGTAAGCAGAGATCTTATTACAAGGTGTGGGTCCCCAATTACTTTTTTAAAAATTCTAGCGTACGCCCATGTACGTAGTTCAGATACCCGCTAAAATGCTACATCAGATCTAAATGAAATTACGTTTCTGAAAGTTCAATCAAGTGATTGTCGTTTGGTGGTTTTTAGTTAATTAAATACAACTCAATGAGTAAATCTCACAGGTAAATTCATTATTTCCCGCTTTCTAGTAGCGTCAGTAGCTATCTTTTGTTTCTTTCAGGCAACAACCGCGCCTTGATTGTTTTAACCCCAAGCCAAGGAAAGATCCTAACCTCACTTCTGCACTTGGATTTTTCAATTTTAATTTTTACAAGGAAATAATTCGCCTGGGCTCTGTTATACAGCAAGCAGCTTCTCAGCAGGTACACATTGGTATAATTTATATTGGCTTCACCACTAACCTGCGAAACCTTCTTTGCACGCCCATCCGAACCTCGGCCGCAGCAAGAATGTGCCCAGATCTTCTCTTGGAGTCGGATGCCGGATGTGCGGTGTTGATGTGGTCCTCGTAGGGCTCGCCTGCTATCGCTGGAACTGCAAAACCGGTCCGGGATGTCCTCAAATGGGTCGAGATGGTGTCTCGGAGCTCTGCCGCAGGATCGGGATCGGTAGCCGATGTTGGAAATTAACGTTAGGCGTTGGATTTTCTTGCCTTCAGATTTATTCCTGTGTGCTCTTTGCACTCTGTTTTACCTTCTGCTTTTTTATTCCTTTCAAGAATATGCTCAAAGAGCAATTTATACAACGATTTCTGACTTGCAATTTACCTCGACAAGCATGTGACCATTCTTTTCATAATCGAATTACTAATACATTTTTTTTTATAATTTATTTATAACTGACCCTTAAACAGTAATATGTATTACTGGTACCAGGGCCTACTGTATAAATACAATACTAGATAAATACAATACATGGATTGGCTTTGGCATTTTACCATCCCCTTTTAATATTCCAAACTAATTAAATATTGTTGTCCCATTCCTATTAGGTATAAAACTCTGCTTTTCCTTTTATGTTACGATTTTAATACTTATTACAGGCATTGCTTTTCCAATTTGATTGCTAATTCAAATTTGATTTTATTTTATTTGTTGCCATTAAATCCTATCTCCCATTCTGAGCTTTTATGACCTATTCATTAGTTTGCTGTGCTCTAGATGTGCGGTTCAGGGCCTAAGACCATCTCAATATTTATACAATGTAAAAAAGTGTTCTGAAAATTTTTTGTCCTATGAAATGATTTGCTATAACGAGTAGTTTAAGAGGTACATCGATTTTACTGATGTAACCGTGACAGGACATCGCGGCCATTTTGAAAAAAATCTCCCCATAGTAGAAAAGCGTACCATAGCTAAAAATGATCTATAGGTGTAAGGAAGACACTCAGTGAAAAAATTTGCTGTACACATCTCCGTGCAACAGTCCCGTACTCTATAGTTCATCGACTAATTAAAAAAATGCAGTTGCAATCTAGTAGACATATAACATTCCCTTTGTAAATTGCACAAGGCAATATAATGTATCGACCAGATTGAACGCAATTTGCTTTATTATAATTAGCATTATTTAGAATAAAATCGTTAATATTACAAATCTGTTTGTAAAATTGCCCGCTTGTTTGTTTTTTCTTCAGTACAATTTTTGCGCTTGCACCTGTGGCGGGGGCGGGGGCGTACTTGGCCTATACCTAATTACGGCCCTGTTCGGTGCACGCTTTATAAACGTAAGCAGATATTCCATCAGCACCCACTGAGTGTTTTGAAGCTATTGACTTTAAGTCTAAAGTCACTTTCTGTGGTAAATAATATATTTAATATTACGTGTTGGGATGATGGATAAAGATCAAAATCAATGTTATAATTGGATGAAGCATTTAGAAAAACTTTGCTAAAATTACTAGCAAAAGCAAACACATTAGATCTTCTGACCGATACGAAGACAATGTCACCATGCTAATCCACCAACATTCACCTGGTAAAGGCTCTGCCTCTGAAGACCCCTATAAAAACAAGAAAGAATTTTAGAGAATTTGTTGATGTTTCTAAAGTAATAAATAACCTAAGACCATTACCAGGGCCGTAATTAGACCAACTTTTATTGTAGGCAAGAAAACGTTTTTGCGCCTCTCAGTACACTAACCATAGAGGTGGCAAAAAATACTAAAATTACGATATGATTTCAACATTTATCTCCGGATATATGATGTAATGTATTCAAATCACACAGGTAGGTATCCAAAAATAAATCCAACATTATAATCCAAAAGCTTTAAACTTAAACAACTAAATGTTAACATAATAAAATACAACACTAATAAAATAAGAACAGAAAAGAAGATTATAAAACACAATTCTAATTTAAAAAATCTGCAAAAGGTTTTACTAAGAACTTACTTTGCAGGTGGACGTTGTGACACTAAACAATTTTAAAAGGCCAAGGAAAATAATACTGAAACAATAAAACACTTGCTAATATGAATTATATAAATTTTTTAATAAAAAAACATTACCGGTAGCGGGATTCGAACTACAGCGCTTGCGAATGCGATTTCGTTTCTACCAGTCTGATCCACTGAACAATCCAAGATATATAGGGTCCAGCAACTGGTATGATCTATTTTCCAAGACCTGTCCTAAGGATAAAAAGTAATGGACTGAAACAAATTTGAGATGAATATCAACTTTATTATGTGCAATTTTAGTTCCTAAGAATTACTTCATTTAAATGGCCTCCTTGAGCCTCGATGCAGTACTGCAATCTTTGTCTAACACTCTAACGTTTTGCATCACTCTTCTCAACAATTCTGGTCCAATACTCTCTATTTCTTCTGAAATACTCATTTTAAGGCCTTGTATTGTTTGAGGACGCTTCTCGTAGACCTTTTGCTTCAGATATTCCCACAAAAAGAAATCAGGAGCCGTCAAATCGGGGAAATTGGAGCGCCATGTTATGTTACCTAACCTCAAATTCCACTGTGTTCACAAGTGATTGACTTCGTATAAAGCTTTTAACCACGTATATGCGTTGGTTAATTGGAAAATTATCCATGATCTATTAAAATGCATCAATTAACGCACACAAATCTGACAATAGAAATGCCAATAACAAAATAATGTTTTCGTAACAGCCTACTAAAGATAGGTCATACTAGTTGCTGGATATTAAACTGAACACACTTACTTTTGTCCCTTTTTGACTCTTTTTACATATAGGCCTACTATGTAACTGTTGGGTCCCATTTTCGGCAAGTGTAAAGCCTGAACTATGTGCAAATTATTACTTTTATCTATTTCTAATGTAAAGCAAAAATAAATAAAAATGTATTTCTAAGGTGCTTTTAAGGTACACAATATACCCTTTTTCTTCAAGGGTAAAAACCTGAGGTATGTGCAAAATATTACTCTCATTTAAGTAATAGTTCTGAAGTTAAAACAAAAATTGAAAGAATTTTATTATTTGCGGTGCTCACCCTGTATATATTGTAGTGATAGCTCAAATGATATTCTTATAAATTGATTTATTTAATTGAAACTTTAAAATTCTATTTTAATAATAATGCCGGTATCGCTTTGAGACTCTTATCAGGGATAGTTCATTAATCTAGTTGCTTCTTAGTTGTTATTTTATTTTCGATTATGAATTTAAATTGATTAATGACATGCGCTGTTACCTTTTACTTCAAACAGTGCTGTACGACACTTTCAATCAACTATGACAAATATAAACCCTTTCCAACTCTTTGTGACTCAATATTATATGATCAGTATTTAATTATAGTTCAATATACTTCTCTAATTGTCTTTTATTTCAGATTGCTTTAATATAACTAATTATAAACCCACCTAGATTCTTTTCACTCTTAACAACCCCAAATCACCTTAAGACGACACTCTTCCTTACATCTCCTACTTGGACTCTCATACAGTTCAGCCACGACGTACTGTCCACGAACAAACAGCCACCAACTCGCAACCTTAGGATGATTGTAGAAATGGCTCCTTTCCTACACCTACGCCTCTGTTACTCCTGCAATTTCCCTTTTTCAAACGTCTTCACGGTAAGTATGCTTCCACATATGAATGTAAATTAATCGTCTCCTTCCTTAGCTCCTACTCCATCCCTTCACGCCGTCAGCAGCCCACAGACTCTCCGACATCCAGTAGTTCCTCCGTTAATGTCTGTCAATTGGTCCTTACGTCCTCAGCAATCACACAAGAACTCCAGTAATCAGTGACCCTCCAATTATCGTAACTTCTTATAAATTGTAGTATTAAAATTAACTCATTTACATCCAATTCTTATTATTATTGTTTCTTATTTTTGTTAGTATCTAGTTAAACCATATTCTAACTTCTCTTGAGTAACTATTATATTCTTCTTTTAATATTTCACCTCGTAGATTTAAGTTTCACCCTTTTTTCTAATCGAAATACATCTTAGTCCATATAAAACCACCTAAGAATACTCAAAAACTATACCTTTCATCTTAGTTTGCATTTTATTTAAATTCTATTAATGACTTTCAATTAAACAGGTAATTCTTCTATAAATTTTCCTAATTTGATTATATTGATCTAACGATTCTATTTAAATTAATCTTTAACATTGACTTACATAAATCTCAGCCTTTATCTACCATTGCAATATTTTACCGAAATCTTCTCGGTTTCATACCAGCAAGGCGTATAATCTGTATGCAAAATATCATTTTCCTCCAACAATTAAGTTTTTGAGTTATACCGCTAACAGGCACACAGAGGGAATTAAGAAAACTGTTTTTCGTCATCTAAGGACCCTGAAACGTGAAGATCTTAAGATATGTTGGAAAACGATTTTTTCGCAATTACAATACTTCCTTCGTCTTTTAGAAGAGGGAAGTAAAAAGTACATATTATTCAGAAGAACATTTTACAAATCCCTATATATACACATGTGGTGTATCTGCGTCTCTGCGTCACCATTTTATCGGCACCGACCGGGCGCATTTCGTCCAAGGACCGCCGCTGCGTCATTTATAACACAACGATAAGCATATGTGAACACGAGTTCAAATCCCATTGGCTACAATGTTTTTTTAGATTTCCAAATTCATATAATTCGCATTACTATTAGTAAGTGTTCAGTATTATTAGCAGAATTAAGCTATTTTTTACTTATGCTCTAGATAATTTTGAAGACTCTTCAACCATAATTCGATCAGGGAAACATTTTTCCTTGCAGCACGCTTTCTGTAATAAAGACGTCGAAAACATTTTCTTTGATAACTTTTTAATGTACACTTCTGTGCAATAAAATTAAGTACAAGTCTTATGACTATTTTTCACAATATTCTAGTTAGTATAATTCAGGTCTATTTTAATTGCCTAGCAGCAGTTTCAATAAATGATAAAACACCATAACTGGAAAATAACACCTTTATTAAAATACCAAAACTAAGAATTATAAAAGAAAAACCGCCATTAATAAATACGAAAAAGCCGTGTGTGCTTAATTTTGTTGCACAGAAGTGTACAAGTCAATTTTAGTATTTCTGTCCTCGGCTCAACGTTTTATATTAGAGAACACAACCATTGCACCTTTTATCTTTGTTTACATTATGGTCGTACAACGACAAGAACAGAAACGGCGATGGAACCGCAATGCGGTGAAAAGAGATGACATTATTTCGCGTTGTCCAGCAAATGTACATCACTAACTTTCTAATTCTTAGTCCAGACAGTGGTTCCGAGAACCGCACTAAGCCGAGAACTGGAATCTTAGTTGGCATTTTCTATAGATGCTTTGAAATTTGGCATTTTACAACGACGAACAGATTTCTGGGTTGCGAAAAAAAATCACAGGGAAAAAGCCACGGAATTAAAGCCCCCGGTAAAAAAATCACTCGGAAAAAGTCACCGGAAACAAAGTCACCGGAAAAATAGTCTATCGGAAAAAAACCATTCAGAAAATAAGTCACCGGAAAGAAAGTCTCCGAAAAAAAAGTCTATTGGAAAAAAATCTCTCGAAAAAAAGTCACCCCAACGCAGCCTGCTGGGAGAAGGAAACATCGTGAATGGATTATAAATCAGTGATAAATTGATAGTGATATTTAAATAAAAATTGTGAATTGTCAGTTTGACAGCTGCAACATCTGTAGTAGAGTGCCAATATTTAAACTCATGAAATAGTTATTTATGGTACCAGTATGTTATGTTACAGGCCGAGAGGAGTCTTTTCTCGAGTGCATTATTTGTAATAACCTAATAACCCACGGTGTCAAGGGAAACGTGAGTTATTATATAAACAAGCTAGTAATAGCCCAGTTTACTTGTTTAAAATGAACTATTAAAACACCTTATTACTATTGTATTGGATAAAAAATATCTCTTTCATTATTTGTTGTACAAATATCTACTTTGTTTTTTATTAAAAAACGGAAAAAATTTACATTTTTTTAACCATTTTATTGAAATTGTGAATTGTCGAGTCCTTTTCGGCTAAATTTTGAGTTACAAGATATCACTATGCAAAAAATATGTATATCGTTAAAAGCATCTTAAATCTCCAAATTTAAATAATGGACCATACAATATTTACATAAGATCTAATACAATAGTAGTTTAATTATTAATTACCAAAAACACTTTGTGCTATGATTCACTGTGGGTGCTTGTGGTTTCGGCGTCTATGCTAATTTGTATAATTTAATTGATTTTATACTCGATATTCGCTGTCGGCACTTGGTGGAACTGTTTAACATTGCTAACTGAATAAAACGTTTGGATAATTTCCACTAATACTTATTTGCTATGCATAATTTGTTTATAGTGCAAAGAAAGTTGAAGTAGGTATATCTTTAGATAAAACTAGTCCTGAGATGGTTGCCGAACACAGTTATTTGCCAAACCCAGTTGAGGTAACTGTAACAAAACCAAACTTTTTTCCGTGTGACCTTTTTTCCGGGAGGTATTTTTTCCGTATTACTCTTTTTCCGGATGATTTTTTTCCGGCGGTTTTTTTCCGATGACTTTTTTTCCGGTGACTTTCTTTCCAGTGACTTTTATTCCGCGTGATTTTTTTCCGAGGGCTTTTTTAATTCCGTGACTTTTTTTCCTTAAACTTTTTTCCGGGATTCCAGATTTCTCACAGATACTTCAGTACCTCCAAAGGGGAGAAGTACAGTCGTGTGCAAATAAATCTGGGACAGTGTTTTTTTCACATGCAGATTCAGTTAAGAATTTGAAGAATATTTCCATGGATTTCCTCTTATCAGAGAGAGTTACGGGTTTCAGTACCTGTTAAAGTTTAATGTAACTCTTTCTGATAGCAGGAAATCCATGGAGATATTCTTCAATTCTTAACTGAATCTGCATGTGAAAAAAGCACTGTCCCAGATTTATCTGCACACGACTGTACTATTTTATGGAAATTTTAATTAACAAGTTAGTTGGTTTATTAGGTTACACATAAAAAATGGGAACAAATTAAATGCTCGGTATTTTATTCCTACTGCAGGTCATATTTTCCCGATATTTTGTCCAAATGCATGATTAGAAAATAAATGTCCGATAAAAATACTAAAAGCTCCATAAGTGCATCGAGTGCTCGGTATAAAATGTATATGCCTCCTAAGAAAATAAATGTTCCATAAAAATACTAGATGCTCGACAATGATGACGAGCGTTAGGTATAATATTCAAATGCCTATTAAATTAATAAACATTCGATAAACATAATTGATGCTCTATACAAGATAATGATGCTCGGTACAAAATTTCAATCTTTTGGTAAATAATAATAGACAAAACGTACGTACTATAATTACAATAAATGCTCGGTACGAAATTCACTTGCTTTCTTTTGCTTGTTTTTTACTTACCTTTCATTCAAGACAATGATTGTATCCAGATAAACTTGAATACTCATAAAACATACTTTTAGTAAAAAGTACATTACTTGATAAAATACAACACAGGTATTTGAAGCAAAAATGTAATAAACTCTGATAGGTAACACATAAACAACGAAACAACTCTGATCATACACAAATAACGAAACAACACTTAAATCAAGTAGATATTAAAAAAAACAAATTAGATCAATTTGAAAATTTTAAAAAAATTTATCCCGCTGGGTTTGAACCCGCCGCATCTGCATAGCGATCGTAACTGCACTGATAAGTCGAACTGCGCCATCGAGTCTAATTGAAATGAGTGCGGCACGCGCCTCTATTTAAGGAAACAGTCTTATTGTTGTAACGTTTCTATTCTTTTATGACATTATCCTGTATATATTGAGTCCTATTTCTGGCAAGTGTAAGGCTTGACCTATGTGAAAATTACTACTTCCTTCTATTTCAAAATTAACGCAAAAAACAACAAAATTTTATTTTTTTAAGGTGCTCACCCTGTATACAGTGTGTCCAAGATAAGGAGGGCCAGTATGGGGATCTCGGTAATGGTAAGAGATACAAATTTGGTTAAATGGGAAGAAAGTTGCGCAATTAAAGGACTAAAAAAATGACGTCTAGAAATCCTTGATATGATTTTTCGTTTTTGAATTATCTCAAAAAAACCGAATTTTTGGATTTTATTTTTTATTTTTTTCTGGCGTTAATATTAAAGTTAGAGCGAAACTGATTAAACTTCTTTATAGCAACTTTTAGTGGACTTAATGATTACGTTATCAATTTTTTTATCCGAAGTTTCGTCTTCGAGAAACCATCATCAACTTCATTTTTTTAAATACGGTCCTGGTTTTTTGATGGCAAATTTGCAAAGCCCTTGTTACTCTAAATTCAACAATGTACCACATATTGTGGTTTAATTACGTTTCGAGCTTTTTTCTGATCATCATCAGAAAATTTTTTAGATACGGACCTGCATTTCTCATAATTTTGTAAAAATAAATTCATACAGGAAGTTAGGCCTTTTTACATGCCGTTAAAATATTAAAATGCACATCATAATGTCATAATTCTGATACATTAATTTAATAAGCAACCAATAACTATTAAGAATAAACAACAAATAAATGAACAAAAGATAGGCAGAAAGAATGAGAAAACGAGCCTTGAAACAATGTAATAGGTATTTAACGTTTTGAAATAGAAGAAGAACTTAGAAGATTGGTTCTTGAAGCATTTCAAACTATAACGCCAGTATTGCTGACTAATGTTTTAGATTCTACATTTAGATGATATTTATGCATAGAGAATGATGGCAACCTTTTTGAATACCTTCTGTAAATTTAATACCTATTAAATGGTTTCGATGTTCGTTTTGTTATTCTTTCTGTCTATCTTTTGTTCATTTCTTTTTTGTTTATTGTTAATAGTTATTGGTTGGCTATTAAATTAATGTATCAGAATTATGACATTATGATGTGCATTTTAATATTTTAACGGCATGTAAAAAGGCCTAACTTACTGTATGAACTTATTTTTACAAAATTATGAGAAATGCAGGTCCGTATCTAAAAAATTTTCTGATGATGATCAGAAAAAAGCTCGAAACGTAATTAAACCATAATATGTGGCACACTGTTGAATGCAAAGTAACAAGGGCTTTGCAAATTTGGCATCAAAAAACCAGGACCGTATTTAAAAAAATGAAGTTGATGATGGTTTCTCGAAGACAAAACGTCGGATAAAAAAATTGATAACGTAATCATTAAGTCCACTAAAAGTTGCTATAAAGAAATTTAATCAGTTTCGCTCTAACTTTAATATTAACGCCAGAAAAAAATAAAAAAGAAAATCCAAAAATTCGGTTTTTTTGATTTAATTCAAAAACGAAAGATCATATCAAGAATTTCTAAACGTCATTTTTTTAGTCCTTTAATTGGGCAACTTTCGACACGAAAGAGCGGAAGAAACAGAGGAAAAAGAAAGATATCATAAGGATCGGAACCTGGAACATACGGACAATGTTGAAACCCGGAAAAATGAAAGAAATTTCTATAGAAATGGAAAGGTACAAGTTAGAAATACTGGCACTCCAAGAAATTAGGTGGAAAGATAAAGGAAAAATTGATAACAGGGATTATACCATCTACTACGCAGGGGAAAGAATACAGGGCAGAAACGGGACAGCCTTTATGATCAGTCACAAGATGAGAGACAAAGTACTGAACTTCCAAGCAAGGGGTGGCAGAATATCAACCATGAGATTAGAAAACATCCAAGCTAACATAACTATAATAAACGCGTACGCACCTACAGAAGACGCCAAAGAAGAAGAAAAAGAAGATTTCTACGAACAGCTTCAAGACACTTTCGAAAGCACCCCGCGAAATGATATTAAAATAATTATAGGGGACTTTAACGCACAAATCGGCAAAGAGGAATACAACGACAACATAGCGGGCAAAGAAACCATACACAACACAACAAACGATAACGGGAAAAGGCTATGCAATTTTGCAACAATAACAGATACATACGTAGCAAGCACTAAATTTAAACATAAGAGGGAACATAAGATAACATGGATGAGGCCAGGAACGACAGATGGTAACCAAATAGACCACGTGCTAATAGCAAATAAATGGAGACGAATAATAAACGACACAAGGTCATACAGAGGAGCAAACGCAGATACGGATCACCTGCTAGTAATGACAAAAATTAAGATGAAAATAATAAAGAAACAAAACACGAGAGCAAACATAAAGCGATGGAACACAGAGAAACTAAAGGACACCGAAACGAGACAAGAATTCGTGGAATCGATAAATGGAAAATTATCAGCAAGTGCAAATGACAACATAGAAAAACAGTGGAGAATAATCAAAGATAGTATGATAGCCGCTGCCAGCGAAACATTGGGACAAGTAGAAAGGAAAAGAAATAAAGACTGGTACGATGAGGAGTGCGAAGGTAAAACCAAGGCCAAAAACCAAGCAAGAAATAACTGGATTGCAACAGGGGGAGAGTTAGAGAGGGCACTCTACAAAGAAAAAAAGAAGGAGGCAGACAAATGCTGCCAAAGAAGAAAGAAGCAGTGGATAGAGGATTTGATGAAGAATATGGAAGAAAACAGCAAAGACAACAGGAAATTATTCCAACACATAAAGAACCAAAACATTAAGAACAAGACAACAGCAAAAATAAGCAAAAGAGAATGGGAAATATACTTTACAAACTACTTTCAAGAAACAAAAACTGTAAAGGATAGCTACGAAGTAAGAGGAAACAATAAGGAAGGCGAAGAAGAACTACCCACATATGAGGAGTATAAGGAAAATATAAAGAAACTCAAACAGAATAAAGCGGCGGGACAAGACACAGTAGTAAACGAGTTAATAAAATACGGAGGTGAAAAACTACTGGAAAGAATTTACAAGTTAATTGTAGAAATATGGAAGGAAGAAAGAATGCCAGCGGAATGGAATGAAGGACTGATTTTACCCATTTTCAAGAAAGGAGAACACACAAAATGTGCTAATTACCGGGGAATAACACTCCTAAATGCAGCGTACAAACTTCTAACGACACTAATAAGAGAAAGGATAACTAGATACACAGAAAAGAAGTTGGGTGAATACCAGTGCGGTTTTAGAAGAGGCACATCAACAATCGACGCCATCCACACAATGACACAGATAATAGAAAAAAGCTATGAACACGCATTAGAGCTGCACATAATATTTGTTGACTTTAAACAGGCATTTGACAGCGTGAATAGGTACATACTAATGGATGACATGCGTAAAATCGAAATACCGGAAAAGCTAATCCGACTAGTAAAAATGACAGCAGCAAACTCCAAGGCTAGAGTAATAACAGAGGAAGGATATACAAATGAAATCAACATAAAAAAAGGAGTAAGGCAAGGCGACGCACTATCAACAGTTTTATTCAATGTAACCCTAGACGCAGCCGTCAAAGCAACAGAAGTGGGGAAGACAATCACAACAAACATGACACAGATAGTAGGCTACGCAGATGACCTGGCACTGATCGCAAGAGATAGACGAAGTCTAGACAAGCTGCTATTGAATCTATCAACGGAGGCAAAAAAGAGGGGGCTAAATATAAATGAAGAAAAAACAAAGTACATGATAGTAGGCAGAAGAAACACGGAAAATATACAAGAAATAAAAATTCAACACTACAAGTTTCGAAAAGTGGCAAATTTCAAATATTTGGGAGTAACGATCAACGAAAAGAATGAACGAACAATAGAAATAGCGGAAAGAATCAAAGCAGGTAACAGAGCCTACTGGAAACACCAAAAACTCTTAAAAAATAGCCACCTAAGTATAAACACAAAACTTAGAATATACAAAGCTGCAATACGTCCAACAATAACTTACGCAGCCGAGACAATGGTGCTAACAAACAAAGACGAAGAAGCTCTGAAAATCATGGAAAGGAAAATACTAAGAAAAATATTCGGACCAGTCAAGACAGCAGAAGGAGAATTAAGAAACTTAATGAACCACGAAATTAGAGAAAAAATGAAGGGTGAAGATATCGTAAAAGATATAAAAGCGCAAAGACTCAAGTGGTATGGGCATATACAAAGGAGACAGCCAGAAATGTTAATAAAAAGAATAACCAATTGGAGGCCCGAAACGGGAAGACCACGAGGGAGGCCCAAGACTAGATGGGAAGATCAAGTCCAAGCTGACATCAGAAGTCTAGAAGTAGAAGGATGGAGAAAGGCTATCCTAGATAGAAAGGAATGGCATAAAATCGCTGAGAAGGCGAAAACACACAGCTGATATAAAAAAAAGGATAAACAGGAGACAAACAGAGTGATTCACTGTAAAAACTGAATCTAACGAGCTCACAGCGCTTACCATTCCGTTTAGGAATGAACAGCATATATTATTATTATTATAATTGGGCAACTTTCTTTCCATTTAACCAAATTTGTATCTCTTACCATTACCGAGATCCCGATACTGGCCCTCCTTATCTTGGACACACTGTATATCTGTTTGAGATTTTCACAGTTTTATGCCAGATATAAATATAATGTGTATGCAAAATATCATCTTCCTCCGACAAATAGTTTTTTGAGTTACACCGCCAACAGACAGACATACAGACAGACGGAATTGAGAAAGTCTGTTTTTCGTTGTCTACGGACCCTGAAACGTAAAGATCTGAAGAAATATCGAAAGGTGATTTTTTCGTGATTACAATACTCCCTTCGTCCTTCAGACGAGGAAAGTAAAAAACGTAATAATATAAACTTCCACGTTAATAACGTAACATACAAGTATATCATGCACAAAATTCAAGGCAGTACCAAGATGAAAATGCAATCATTAATCGGAAGATGGCCGGGCGAGATTATCTGAAATTCAAAAAAGGCATATATACGCAAGGAAAATACATGATTTACTTACCTATTGAATTAAAAGAGCCCTTTTAGATTTAGCTGGTCGACCACGACGTCTTTTCATTTCAATTGGAATTGCTTTTGCTTCTGGAGGTGGTGCGGTCAATTTTAGTCGAATAGCCAATGCCACTATGTGTTTACGTATCCGCATTTTAAAGTAGGCTGGACAATTAGATTCAGCATTAATCCAATGACCTTGGCCTTCAGAAATGGTTGTTGTCCACAAATTAAACATAACAGTATATTCTTCAAAACTGTTAAAGTCTAGGCTCGTACATTTTTCCAGCTCGTCCTGGCTAACTTCAATTTTTTACTTCCTTTTACTACTATAAAGGAAGTATTGGATTCACCCCAAAAATTCGAAATTGAGTTTTCAACAGATCTTCACGTTTTAGAGTCCCCTGATCCCAAAAAACATATTTTTTTTCATTGGTCTGTGTGTCTGTGTGTCTGTCTGTCTGTCTGTCTGTGTGTCTGTCTGTGAACAGAATATCTCAAAAACGAAAAGAGGTATGGCATTGAAACTTCATATATAAGTTTTGTGTACTATGTAGATGAGACAGCAAACTTTTGAAGAAAATCGCATAACCGGAAGTAGGTGTTTACTCTTGTGATTTTTCAGTTTTTTTCGATTTTTTCAAAAACGGCTCTAACGATTTTTTTTAAACTTTACATTTTTCTTACATTTTTAATGTGTATTGATGTGAGATAGGTGATTTTCCAGTTGAATACTTCTAAAGTGGGTTTCTTTTGTTTTTTTTTCTATTTTTTTTATTAACTCCTATTTTAAATAAAACACCCGGTATATTATTACATTTTTGAATTCACCTTAAAATTCTAGAGAAAATTTGTCTCTTCAACTAACACTCGATTTTGTACCGTTTTTGTAGAATTTGTAATTTTTGAAAATTTTTAACAAATGGTTAAAAATTAAAAATGAAATTTTTGACTAATTATAAGATCACTGTAAAAGGAAGTTGTGTGAGTGTATCACACCAGATTTTTTTTTGCAGGGATAATGTAAACACAATCAGACGGTGACACATTAGAAACAATCGTTTTTTTTTGTTTGACCCATCTGTAACATTTTGTCAACAAATCTAGATCAACAACCGGTTTTAATTGCACTTCTTTTAATTTTGACGCATAATTTCGAGACGGTTACGTGTTCCTTAAGTAATACTGAGAATCTAGACAGGCAAAGCCTTTCTCTTAAAGTATTTTAGTCCTTGATACCTCTGTTAAAAGACTCTAGACCGTATCAGCTTTTTTTCTAATGTTTCTCTTCATATGTGCCCAACACATCTTAATTGTAACGTTTGAACCAAACACAATTTTAAAAGCATTTTGCATGCTATGGGCTGCATCACATATTAATATCGAAGGATTAATGGCAAAATAACATAATGATACCAATTTATAAGAAAGGGGATTATGTGGACTGTGAGAACTATAGAGCTATATGCCTATCCTCCACCACCATTAAATTATACACCAAAATAATAGAAAGAACATTGAGAAAATATATTGACAACATACTGGAAGAAGAACAGGCAACTTTTAGAACAGGAAGACAAACACATGATAATATACACATTTTAAGAAGTATAATAGAAAAGAAAGAAAAAAAAGGAGAAGAAATATTCGTTACATTCATTGACCTAAAAGCAGCCTTCGACTCAGTACAGAGGAATATAATATGGGATTCCCTAGAACTACTAAAAGTACAAAGGAAATTCGTAAGAGAGATAAGAAGTATATATAAAACAGTAAATGGGATAGTTAAACTAACTGGAGAGGAATCAGACCATTTCAAGATGAAGGTAGGAATAAAACAAGGGGATAGTTTAAGCCTGCTACTCTTCATAGTAACTATGGACAGACTGTTAAAAAATACTAGGACAAGAACCAAACAAAGCCAGAAGGTGGTAGGGTATAATAATCTAATACCAATAAAAATTGACTGCCTACTATATGCAGATGTTATAGTGCTAATAGCAGATAACCACAAAAAGAAATTAACGAAAATATGGAGCGAAGAAATAGAAAAGCTAGGAATGGAAATTAATATAAAAAAATGTAAAACAATGATCATAAATAACCAAACCAAATAAGAAAATAGAGAAATATACATTAAAGAAGAAAAACTAGAAAATGTAACTGCATACAAATATTTAGGAGAATAAGAGAAGATGGAAGGATATGGGGATATAAACAACAGGATAAATAAAAGTGTAAAAATCGATTACGCGCTAAATAAGACAATGTTCGCAAAACGAGAAATATACAAGAAAACTAAGAGTGTACAACACAGTGGTAATACCAGTTCTTACATACGTGGGTGAAACGTAGTCATTACAAGATAAACAAGAAGTGAAAATTAATGCGACAGAAATGCAATTTCTCAGAAGGATAGCGGAAAAAACAAAGATGGATAGAAAACGAAACGAAGAAATAAGACAAATGACGCAACAAGAAACAATAACAACGAAAATAGTTAGAAAGCAGCTGAAATGGTATGGGCACATAATACGGATGAATCAGAATAGATTGGTGAAGAAGATAGTAGAAATGGGCAGAATAGGAAAAAGAAGAGGGAAGACGAAAGCAGAAATGAAAATACTAGCACTGGGCCGGACGGGATGGAAAAAATGGGTTAACAAACCAGAAGAAATTTAATACAACACCCTTAAGAAGGTTATAAGAAGGTTGGAAGAAGAAGAAGAAGATTAATGCTTTCACCAAAAACTTTTCCCGCGCCAATTTTCAGAGCTTTGAATGCAAAATAAAGTCCTCTGTTTGCTCATAAGTGCAAACTGCTACTCCAAAAGTATGGAATGTTCTGACTCGATCTGTTGCTCCAAACACAAGTAGTGGAAAACCTTGCCACATAACTTTATATGTTGCATCTACATGGATATGGCAGGCATTTAACGATAACCTTAATACTTTTGTGGTAGACATAAAAATCCGAAAAAGAGACGGATCCCCCTATTCCACTTGATGAGATAGTATGAACGCTTCATCTTTGCCATCTGATATCTGAGAATGGTCGATGCAAAATTTTTGTAATTCACCAAAGCTTATGGAATTTGAACAGAATTTTGGCGTTTTTAAAGAAGCCAAATAGTTATTTAACTGGTTTTTTTTGGGAATTGGTAAATCCTTCTTCGCAAAGGTTCACAAAAAAAATTTTTTTTTTGTTTAACTTTTGAGTCGTATTAGAACAGGGTCTTAAACTCTGTTTTAGTATGTTCGCTCATTGTAACGGTCGGTTTGGATACTATAATGTCGATTGTATGGAGCAATTCCGATCGATATAAAAATACATCTTCAGTATTGGCCGGATAATACAAATATACACCAGAGGCACATTGCTCTCGGCGATATTTTACTTTATTGCAACGATAAATACGAGTAACGTTTGTATCGACATTTTTATGAGAAAAGCTCCAAATACCTTCTTTCTTCACTGATTTGAGAGCTAAGGCTTTGCTATTATTATATACTAGCAAGATACCCGTTCTTCGTACGGACTACAAATGTTTTTTCTTCTAAATCCTAAACGAATTCTAGAATGGGGAGCATCCTCTCTCACTCAATACGCTAAACTAACAAACGCTGCGAAACAATATTGTAGGTAAAAAAAAACAATATTCTTCAAAAAAAAGTTCTCCATAATTCTTTTATGCTTCACGTATCCCCTGGAATTGTGTATGTAATTGTCGTTCTCCTTATACCGGGTGTCCACTTTCAAACTGGAACATAGGGATTTAACATTGATTTTAGCAGTTTCATGGATTCCTGCTCGCCAATTCAAGGTACAGAAAATATTTTGGTATCAATGGAAAGAGAAAATTATTGGGCACCTAATGATATCAAAAATTAAATTATATTTGTCAATTTTCTTTAAAAAATACCTCTCACTCTACGCAAACTAACCGCACTTAATATGTTTTAACGCTAAAAACTCTCTTTCGTTCGATTAATCGTTCATTTTATAAAGTAAAAACCACTGAACTAATTCTGAATGTCATCAAATAACAAATTAATTTGAGTATATAGCTGTCAACTTTTTTCAAGTCAAGGCAAGTCATATTTAAAAAACATGAAAACTTTGATGAATATTTTTCTATGAAAATTGACAAAACTAGTTTACTTTTTGATACCATTAAATGCGCAATAATTTTCTCTTTCCATTGATACCAAAACATTTTCTATAGGTTGCAATGGCGAGCAAGAATCCACAAAACTGTTAAAAACAAGAGATATTGAGGAACTCGTGAAAACACATTTTAGGGGTGGAATTTAAAATTTCCTTTCAACCCCTTTAATTGTGAAATGGAACTTACAGCGAAAAAAATTAATAATTTTACTCTCCTACCCCTTTTCAGTTTTTCCTCCTTTTACCCCTTCAGGGTTAAAATTTTCAAATTCCATTAAAACCCCTTTCTAACTATTTTAAAAATACATCTATATGCCAAAACAGAATGTTCTAACTCAATAAACATAGGAGATACGAAGGGTTCTTTAATTCAGCCCCAATCCAGATTTGCACCTTTAGGGGTTGATTAAAGCAAAATCCTGAAATACGTTTCTAGTTATTTGCATTGGTAATCTTTGCAAGTAAACACCAAATCGATATCTTATTGGGTGTAAGAGATATTGAGGAATTCGTGAAAACACATTTTACCCCTTTTCACCCCCTTAGCACTACCTTACGTAACAAATTGAACCTTGCACCCAAATTTCAAGTTTCTAGTACCAGTGGTTTCGGCTCTGCGTTGTTTAGTCAGGGTTATGACTTTCCTTTATATATGTATATGTTACAGGAAATGTATACCGTGTGTCCACAGAAGAACGCACCACAGGGATAACCAAATAGAGTAGAAAGATCGGCTAATGCTATGATCGACGGCACGCTAAAACGCTGTTTTCTGGCTTCTGACTCGCCACTGTATGAAACAATATTGTTATAAATGGTACAAGAAAAGGGACGGTGGTCATATCACTGGTTGATATTTATATTCTGTTAGCATTATTTTATCTCTATGGTGCGTACTCCTGTGGACACACGGTATAATGCCGAGCCAATTTAGGAAATGTGTAAAATAATTAATCAAAGATTCTTTAATACATACATTTCCTAGGAAATGTATGCATTTCCTAGGGATTGTATGCAATTCCTAAATGGTACTAGGAAATGTATGAAAATCAACATTATACTGTAGAATTTGAGAATGAATGAAAAATAAAACACAGATGAACTGAGCTTTTTCTTAGCAGTGTGACGATTTGTTAGTGCTAGTAACCTAACCTAACCTAACCTAACCTAACCTACCGACATGACATCCCTAATTTAACACATTTCCGATTCCAGGTTAGGAAATGTATAAAATTCCTAGGAAATGTGTATAATAAAATTTATTTCACACATTTCCTGACGGTTTTAGGCATTATATACATTTCCTAGGAATTCTATATAATGACGGATTACATACATTTCCGGTAACATATAGATAACACTTGTTCTCTTTTCCACTTCTTATCTATCTTCTTCCTTCTGTTCTTTGACGTATGCTTCTCAAATACATCACTCTCACTTTCCTCAGATGAACTGTATTGAGGAATCTCACTGTGACTCATACTTAAAGTCAGTTCTAACGTGATAAATACACAATACAGAATAGTAATATAATATGCACTGATTCGCGCACACGCTCATTCAGTTTTTCTAGGTTATGCTGCACTTAGCTCGCAAATCGAATCTTTGAAACGCATTAAATTACCGAGCGTTTATTAATACAATATTGTAAAAAGTTTCAATTAATAGTAAACTTCAGATATCCAGCACTTGGTTTTTTAGGGTAGATATTTAATTAAAATAGCGAGCAGAACTTACCGTGCAAATGATATATTTTATATTGTAGATTTCATTAAAATACCAAACATTTCCAATTAATTTAACGTGCATTTTAAATTTTTTATCGAGCATTTAGCGTGCAAAATGCATTAAAATACCGAATGTTTATCACCACCCATAAAAAATCTATTTTTGTTATATTTATAGAATTTATTATTTGTTATATTTTTCACCTACGTTATTTATTTATCTACTTATAAAGAAAAGATTAGTTAATGGAATTCACTTTGTAGGATACGTTAATTTTTATTTGTTTTTTGTTTAATACTTTTATTCGTTTCTCACTTGTAAACATCAATTTATCAAGTCACTGTATTCACCTTGAAAATGTTTCTTAACTGGCTAGCCAGTAAATTTTTTACTGGCTGGCTAGCCAGTTATATTTTACAAGCGTGCTCATAGATAAATGATAGCGTGCAAAGCCAGAGTTGTCTTCCTTAGTATGTGTCATATTGATGAATTTAGTCGCTTGTCAGTTTGACATTTTGAATAAATGGTGAATTTCTAGTTATTTACAAGTGAGGAACAAATAAAACATTCAACAATACACGCCAGGTAACCATTTTTACTGGCTCAAGGATATGACAGGCTCGCCAGTCATCCCAATCCTATCGCCAGTAAAACCTGTTTACTGTTTTACCTGGCTTGTAATGTTAAATACTATTACTTATCTCATAATAACTAGGTAAAGATCTAATACGTAAACTTTCTAATAGTAATACCGATGTTACCTAATACCGGTATCCCGGTATTAAAAATTTAGAATACCCAATATCGATATCAAGATTATGACCCGGTATTGTAAGCACTAGTTGTGGTAATAACAAAATAGACAAAGCTAACAAATTTGTGAAAATTTAACCGCTAATGAATCTACTGAATGACATTCTAATTAATCACTTCTGTATATAAAACTTTCTATTAAGTAATTAAATCACATCTACAGCTCCACTAGCGCCTAATTGGGCGGCAACCACCATTACAGCCGCAAAACCGATCAATGCTTATCACGCCGTGCGGTTATGCAACCCGCGGCGCGATTGTCTTCCGATGAACAAGAAAGGGAAACCACAATCAATGCTACAGAAAAGACAAGACAACCAGCGTTGGTAAACTCGTCAAATATGCTCCGAACGTCACAGTTCAGAGGTTAGTTTTTCATGTCAACAGTGTTTGCGTGAATTAGGTGGGTGCATTGTAATTTTTTGTGCGTCCAGGTGAGTGCAACGCTGTGACCCGTTTTCTCTCTTGCATATTCAGGCGTAAATCGCCGGATACTGCCGGTAAACCAGAAAAACACCATTGCACCCCGGTTGTGACTTAGCACCAACGAGGAATACTTACAGGTAGTTGGAATTGGGATTTGAGTCGCGCAGTGGAATAATTGATTGTCGAAAATATAGAATGCAGGCGCGGTGCAATGATATACACGTTATGTAATGTCATGTTTTTTATGCGTAACTTTAGTAGTGTTGTGTTTCTTGCGCAATTTATTACTGTTATCAAGGCCGAAATGTTTATCGCCTAGCCGTATAATTCCCGTAAAGCTGAAAACAGACATTAATTGCTGCTGCTATATTTATTTTGTTTAGAGGCTTTGTTGCTTTTGTTTGTTCTATTACAGGAGAGTTACAAGGGGAATTACCGGTGGCAGTAAATTGACACGTACGTTGTTGTCTATTGCTAATATATTTGGCAGTTTGACAACAATTAGATAGTTTAAAAATATGGTAGCAGGTGGCTATTCCGATCTCACGCTATTCCTGAAAAAAATGAGTAATTGCAAATACGTCGTCTTAAAGTACAGTACAGCTTCTATTGCCAAGTATTTTTGGAAAGCTCTAGTTTATTAAATAAAAGCCTTATGAATTTTTGAAAATGTCAGTTAATATTCTGTATTTCAATTGTTATTGACCAATAAATGTAGATATTTTAAATTTATTTTGGCCACATCATAGATCTTCATAAATGGAAACTCCGACTATACAATTTTCAAAGACTAAAACCAAAATTTGCTTCTGTATGATTTTTTTTAAATTCAAAAAATTTCATTTATTTATATTTCAGTATTACAATAATATCGTTTCTGTAATTTTGACTTAATATACCTAATGACATTTTGTTGACGTTTTCAACGCCATAATGATGCATATATGTATACTGCTCCACAAATGAACTTGACCATTTGCATATATTGGTGCAATTGTTAAAAATATTTTCCAAAATGACATGGCATTTTTGTGTCACTAAAAAAAGAATTTCTTTTCATAATTTGGTTTAAATAAAATTAAGTCCATTAATAAAATATTTGAAAATTGTGAATTTTTCCCAAATTTTGATAGCACATTGCATACAAAGTATGCCAAATCGTTGCCAAAAATTTTTAAACGTTCCGAGGAGACTCAAAAAACCATTATTTTTCTTTTTTTTTTCTTCCTCTTATGATTGTTAATTATAGTCTTTTTATTATTATTTTTTTAATTTTATTACTGTGATTTTGTTAATTCGTCAGTTAATATTTGACAATAGTGAAATTAAATATGCTTAATATGAGTCTACTATAAAATAAAAATGTTGATATATTTTTTTGTGACGTAATGTAACAAATATAATTTTTATGGATGGTCAAGTTCATTTTCTGAGCAGAATATTTGCACCAGTTGCAATATGAGATTTCATATTAACACTAGTGCATATGAAAATTTATAACAACTTGGTAGATTTAAGTAAATTTATTTACTATAAAAATTAATATTACTCAAAATTACAGAAAATCTTGCATACAACACGTTGCAAGTGTTTTTCACACACAACGTGTTGCCCAACTCGCTACAGCTCGTAAGGCAAACCTCGCTTTGAAGAGAAACAAAGTTGGCCGAAGATATGCTCTTCATCAAATCACCAGTAAAAGTCGCTATTTATACCGTTTGATCCGGGGGGCGTGTTCTATGCAACCAATCAGGTGTCAACTGCAACAAAGCATGAAGGTCAAAGCGGGGGATGGGACTTCCATCTTTGTTCAATATTTTAATATCGTGATTTGCAAAAATTGTCAAGCTTTCAAAATAATTTTGCTACTTTGCTGAAGTTAACGCATTTACAATTTTTAGGTTAGTTTCCGCAATACTATGACCCGTTTCCTAAATATGTTGAACAATATGTACTAGATTCTTCAAATCTGTTCAATCTAAAATGAGCTATATGCTCTTTAAATCGAATACTAAAATTACGACGTGTTTGCCCTATATATTTAGAATCACAGTGGTAACATTTAATTTCGTAAATGTCAGACTTGTATAAAGTCTTAGGTTTGTCTTTTGGATTCCCTAATAAATTTGGAATATTGTTGTTTGAACTATATACAACTTTATATCCTGAATCTTTACACATTTTTTCTGGACCCTTTGTAGCCGGGTGAAACGGACTGTTGGTGTACTTCTCGTTGCGTCTTTGACGTCACCAGAGTTTTGGAATTTTTGTTTCGTAATCGAATTGTCGATCATTTTTAAGAGAAACCATTTTTGATGGTCCGAAGTTCGGTGTTGTACCGATTTTTGTTTAAAGGAGAAGTTAGCAGTCTATGCACTAAGAAATTTTGTTGACATTGGTTACTTTTCTATCGAATTCCAACTTATTTTTATCTCTTATAACTAAGGTATCCAGAAATGATAATTGTCCTACGTTTGTGAATTTTATGCTTGGAAATTTAGAATTTAACTGATTCAAGAAATTGTGAATACTACATTTAAATAAAGCAAGAACAGCAAAAATGACGTCTACATACCTGAACCAAATCCTTGGGAAATAGGTACTCTGCATTATTCTTAAAATGTGTCTGATTCAAACCACCGACTCCAGCAGTGTTTTATTATTGAATAATATTATATTTTAATAATCTAGCCCACTCATCATATCGTGTGTTTAAAAAAAAAACTCATTCAGAGCATGCCGTGAACAAATTGAAGTTTGCCATAACTTGATATATACCCACTGAAGCAAATGAACCACCATAAGTCAGAAAGAACCAAATTGCAGCTTCATCTTGGAACTATTTTCCTAAAAATATACAAAACATTGAATAAAAACAATTTTTATTGACTGTTATGACTAATACACTCGTTGTTGTTGTGCAAATGCCATCTTATTTTCCTTTTTGCTTGCTACAAGTTAACTTAACGCAGTCTGTCACAATGACAGATGTGTTTATAAACAAAAGGGAATCTGACAATCACCTACAGACTTAAGTTAAGACATGATTAGATTTTCTATCTTTCTTTTCAAGGCCTACACTAAATGAGTTTTTTTTATCACACGATGTATTTGAACAGGGTTCCCCTTTCTCTCAGTTTCGGACATGAATTTTAAATTACTTCAAATATTAGTTAATGTTCAAATTCAACATCAAGTTTGTATCTTTCTTTCAATCAGAGTTGAGCTGATTTAAATCAAGTGTTGTGAATGTAAAAAAGCATTACTTTAAATCAGTTTTTATACGTAAAAAGGTGACCTTGGAAAATGCTAATTAACCAAAGCTCTGTTTAAACAGAAAACCACCACACACAGTAACAATGCGAGTATAATATTACTAAATCCTAAATATGTTTTAACTTCTAAAATGCTTACATTCTGAAACATAAAACTAAGGTGCACTACAAAAGATTATTGTAAAACGCTTAATATTTTATTTTCAGTTACATAAAAAAGTTACTGATAAAATATAGAAAAGCATTCTGCTCTATAGGAAAAATCATTAATTTTAAATACTTTGGTAGGGGAATTAACCTTACAAGCAACGGTGATTCTGGAAAGCGCTGTTCCCTCTTGCAATTATAAATTAGTACACGTGCACTTCCATAAATAAAGAAAGAAAAAGAAGAAATATAGAGATATTTGATTTAAATTTTAAAAATCCACTTTAAACCTTGATTTTTATCAACCCTGCTTTCAATCTAATTAAATTAAGAGATTTTATGATACAGTTCGTTTCAAAATATACAATAATTAACACTTCCTATGTATTTTATATAAATATGTGTTTCGTCTTAACTTGTTTGCCATCTAAAATTACCTTGTAGTAATAAATGTATTTCATTTAAAATTCTGTTGATGTTGTTACGAATCATACCTCAAACAAAATGAACACTAGACCTTATTGAGAATGGGCGTTAGTAAATTAATATTATTTAATTTTACCTTAGCATCTAAGTCAAATGTAATTATGTAAGGACGAGTTTAGCACAATAGCTGCCCTTGGAAATACATGCCGAACCGTGTGAAAGGATTCTGACACCAAGAGGGCCGCAACGGAATAGTAAATATTATTGCTTTTACGTGCTACTATGCGTCAGACCGATACTATTAACAGCTTTACATGACCTAAATAGCCACCTGCAAGCTTTCTTCTAAAAACGGAAATTTTAACAGACAATGGTAGCGAGCAGATCGCTCCCGAGACGAGTAATTTGTAAATAAACTTATTTTAATCTACTGGAGTATTTAATTTCTCAAGTTGAGCCTTTGGATAGTGTAACTTGTAATCTGTGACGAGCTGAAACCCCCTTCGTTAGGCGTATCTCTACAATGTCCATCAACCGTCCACTTCTACACCTTCTATTTGTGTCGTTCCCTGCAATGTTTACTGCACCATATTTCTGCTTTCCAATATTGTTTTCCAAATAATATTATTTTATCTCTTACATTTTGTTACGTATACACCTCACAGAAAAAACAGATTCCAACATTCGGAGACCTAAATATTTCACATAAACATTTAATTATTTTTTAAGTTGGCATATACGTAAAATTTTTCTGTTAGGGATTCTGTATTTTGTTTTGCAAAGGTTTCCACACCTGCATA
The DNA here is from genome assembly GCA_940337035.1 of Agriotes lineatus. Taxonomy (NCBI): domain Eukaryota; kingdom Metazoa; phylum Arthropoda; class Insecta; order Coleoptera; family Elateridae; genus Agriotes; species Agriotes lineatus. The sequence continues at coordinate 28,294,572 of OW679203.1, read as the reverse complement.
AAGACGACTTTGAATTTATAAATGACAATTAATAAATCTCATAACTTCAGTGTCAAAGTACGTATAAAAACCTATTAATAAATCCTCCATCAATAGTATCCAACACAGTATTTGTTTGACATTCTTAAAAGTAGTTATGACAGATGCTAATTAAATGTCACACTCTTAACCTATTTGTTTTAGTAACTTTCTGTAAGTACATTCCTAGACAAAAGATGAATTTTGGAACACACTCATGAAATTTTAGAAATCAAAGGCCACTTTGTGTTTTTATGTTTAGTGAACAGACTATATGCGTTGGTGGACTGGCAAACCTTAGCATTAGTGAAAAAATTACTTACCTGCCTTGCTTTCGTCCCAGATTAGACAACGAAATTAGTCAATGGTACAAAATTGTTTATTAGTAAGTTGCATGATATATAAAATCCACTCTACGTTCTTACTCGTCCATTAAAGTCTTGGATATTATTAAGAAACGGTTTTCTTGCTAATAGCATTCCTAATGCACACTACCTTCATTGATTTTCTTTAAAAAGTCTTAATCCTTTTCAACATCGAGTCAGTCCGCTTCGGATGTAGACATTGGTGTTGTCACTACAACTTTCAAAAGTTTTAGAGTTTCTTGAAAAGTTTCACGCGTCGTGTAAAAGTATTGATAACAGCAATACTGCTCCAGAAACATCCCTAAATTCTTCCGTGAAGCAACTGCAGTTCAGTGTTTTATCTACTTTTTTCCAAAATAGGGTAAAGTTTAACTGTTTCACAGAGAAAATTGTAAAAAAAAATCCTACTCGTTAAAAATTTCCACCACAAATAAATTTGTAGCTATTAGATGCCCAGTAACACTAAATATTGTTCCCATTTGCTGCTTAACGGAATCATAAATTTCTAAAGCTTAGTTTTTTTACCATTTGTGAAAGCAACTCTATGCGGTATTTTTTGAGATGTTTTTCGTCTTCTAAGAATTCCAAATTATATTCAATAATTGTATCCGTTTGACCGCGTATTTTCTGTATTTCATTTTCAAAATCCGGTAAATCCTGCTGTTATCTTTTGTAGTTGCTTAAAAATGATATCGACATGGGCCATTATTTTATGGAAAACTGTCAACCAACAAGTAATATTCGTGTTCTTTAATATCAGTTTGTAAGAGCCAGCTTGTTCAGTTGTATATTTCGACTTAATATTTTCATTATTCTCTAGAATTTCCATAACTGATATCACTTCCTTTTTATATTCACGGTGGTAACTTTCTGTAAATGAAAATTCCTCAGCCTGTGAGGACCGTGGTAATCTTTACTAAAGAATTTCGTCCAGCACTCTCGTTCTTTGTGAAGAATTGGGAAAAATAGTAGATCCCAGGTAGGCGTACAAAAATATTGGAACCGATCGATTAACTGACGCTGCACTGTTCATGATCAGGTTAATTTTATGAGCATAGCAATGAACATAATTTGCTAAAGATATTTATCCTTTATTAATTTTTCAATTCCTTTTAAACTTTCGCTGACGCTGACGTGGTTCCCATTGAAAGTTAAAATATCTTTATCTTGCGACTTACGTTCTGCCGCAAGCGCCCGCAGCAGTCGAAAAGCTGAGGAGCCGCTTCGATCAGGCTCCCACGCGTCCGAGAAGCAAGCTGCACATGATGATACAGTTCATATTCACAAAATAAAAATTACTCGTTCTGTTTTTAAGGTTTAAAATGGGAAGAACTATAAAAATAAGTACAATACAAAAACCACCACTTTAATGAATTTTTGAAATATACACGATTAACATAAATATTTTATTATTAAATTTGCACCATCATTCAGAAGATGTATTTGGGTTCATGTATACACGGCTGAGCACACAAATTTATTTACATTTGTTATCTGGCGATTCCAAGATAGTATCATCCATGTACAAACCGAGAAATGTTGTCGTTTTAATCAATAGCGTATTAACTTTGCTTGTCGTCAGAAGCCTCTTAATATTTCACGCCCAAATTTTACTTAGTATTCGAAAAATCCAGAAATTATTGGACGGGATTATTCAAGGTAGCTATTTTCAATAGATACATGCCTAGGAATTAATATTGTATGACAAATATGAACCAAATTTTTTGTCAGGCTCAGGCTACTGTACATAAAGTGTCCGGAATACAAATATATGCAGTTTTTGGCAATAATAATAATATAATAATAATAATGTCTTTATTGACTTAATAATACAATGGAATGCGTATTGTACTGGAAAAAATAAATCAACTTCGAGGCGAAGTTCAGTTTTGAAAACATCGAAAACGTCCTTACGACATGAATTTGATAACCAAACTATTCAACTGTCAGTTACCCGACAAAACGACACAAAATCGGGAAAATTCTCGGAGTCGTTGTCCCAATTACGTTACGATAGGTTGCCGGTTCACTCAATGGAGAAGGGGGTTCTTTACGACCTTAATTAGGGCTACGATCCGGTAAATGAAATAAAGATGTTAAATGCTACACGCCACTGCTTTACTAAATTAGTAAAAATACAGGTGGGATCATCGACATAGTGGAAGAAATGAACCCAACCTTCCTGATTCAACCAGGGCATTGCTTGAACGAAGATCCACAAACAACTGGGTCGGACTTACCTTAATGTGCATTTGATTACAGCTGTCTGAATCCCTTTACATCACAAAATAACACATGCAAACATCATAAATCTACTAAAGAAAAGCATAACATTAAAAATTAACTCTATTAACGTAGAAAAATATATGTGAATAAGCAACATTAAATAAAATATTCAGTAAAGGTTAATGTAGTTAGCTGCCCAACGTTTAAACTAAACACATGCGGTAAGCTTGACAGCAAACAATCTTACTGACTCAAACACGGTAACAACTTTAACTACACAATGATTGAACTAAATGCAAATGATAAATCGTGACGGTAAATATTCAAAATTGACTTAAAGGCGGTAATTGCTATTCGAAATCTTAATTTTAAATTATCAACAGCGCTGCACACAATGGCGACACTTTACAAATCATTTCACTGCATATTGGGCGCTTTACATTTATTACAAAAGACACGGTACCTTTGTAGGGGTTCAGTTTACTATAATGACGATGTCCAACGGAGCTGCAGGTCGGGCTCAAGCAACTGGCCAAAAATACTTGAAGAAACTGCGGGAACGAAGTAGAACGAAGATAGGCAAGGGTTGCGGTACGGTACACATAGCTTCATCACAAACGATTAGCACAAACGAGGTTCCCAATGTAATTATCCGCCCAAGGCGTCGACTCGGAGCTTGCTCTCCGCGGTACGGGAATTCCTCCGCTAATAACTTGCACCACACGTCTCTTAGATGACCAAGGCGTGACCGAAAACACCCATTCAATTTCGCTAATTTCAACATCAGCCGGCGAAGGCCTTTAGGGTCTTCGCCGGCCGATGTCGAAGACCTCAAGGGCCTTCACCGTAGCGGAACGAACCTTCACAGTTGTTGTCTTGTTGTAGTCAGGCGGTCGAATGCTGAAGCCAGAGGAATGCGCACAAGCGCTACTTGTTCTCTGTCTAACTCATATAGGAACGTAAGAGTTGAGCCATGTTGGACAATTTCCTCACCCAAAGCGGGGAAATCTCGGCAAATAACGAGCGACACTCCGGCGCAAAAAGGCAGTTAAAATACGAGAATCCGACTTACGTCATCCATGCGGCAAGCAAACATTTGAATTTAAATTGACGATCATAAAATATGCCGGGAGACGCCAATAAACGAGATTAGGTTTTGAAACATAACTACACTTTCAATTTGGGCGTAAATGAAACGGAAAAATTACTAAAATATAAGATACAAAAGCAGGAAAAATGTAGAAAAGCGCTAAATCCAAAAATTGTCAAGGGATTCCGCTCTTCTACTTAACCTAGCAAAACACAACTGAAAACAACATATTTATTTAGGATTTTTTTCAATTAGTAAATTATTAGATTTAATATGTGGTTGCATATACCTTATCCAATGGCAATAATACTGAAATTATGTTTGTGACAGAATGTAATGGCGTTAACAATGTCCATTCATTATGATTTTTTGAAAGAATCTACTAAATCGGGTAATGCATTGTAGGTTTCAGTTTCAGTTATCTATATTGTAAGTAAAGGAACGTTTAAAAACCGTAGTCCTGTGCATTGGTACAGTGAGCAAATCCCTGTGTCTTAGATTAGGTGTATAAACATCTGTTCTAAAAGTAGTTTTATTGTAAAGGTAAGGTGGCATATGGTTTAATATGATTCTATGGTATAAAACTGAAGTATGCAGGTGCCTGCGATCAGACATAATTATCCAGTTTAATTCTTTTAATTTATGTGTAGCACGTTCAAACTTTCTAATGCCATATATTAATCGAATACATGGGTTTTGAACAATCTATATCTTTCTTGCTGTTTTCTGATCTAAATATGGTTCATAGACTGTGACAGAAAAATTCAACTGAGACAAATCCAAGGACTTACATTTAAAGTATGTCTAATTGAATAGAGGATTTTTAAATTGGCATATGCTTTACATATGCAGATATCTACGTGCTATTTAAATCTCAGTTGACTATCTATATGCAAGCCAAGATTCCGAGTAACATCTTTCAGTGGCAATATGGCATCACAATCTTTACCTTTATTTTATGAAGATACTCCTCTCGATCAGCAACGTTATAATTTTTATAAATTTTCGCAACCTGCGATGTCACTATGTACCAAGGGCATTATGAAAATGTTTAAGCCCTTTCGAGGGAGACAAGTTTACAGGCCTGAGGGTCTCTGGTCCGAGGGTTTAAAAGTCGCCCGAGGGCTATGAACATCAAGTAATGCCCGTTGTGCATTCAACGTTTTATTCTCCACTTTAAATACGCAAATAACTTGAAAACCTTGCAGATCAGTGCATAACGCTCTAGGGAGTTATCGTTACGCCTGCTCATAACTCCCTACGGCGTTATGGACTCCTCTATATACCTCGTATCTCATATCACAGATATAAACAACACATCATAGTTCAGTGGAAAATAAAGCACTCTACGGCCCGCTTAGTGCTGTTTAACGAGCCGTAAAGTACTTTAAGACCCTTAGGCTGTAAAGTGATATATTACGTCCTCAGAAGTAGGGTGTAAAGTGAGCAATTCTGCCCGGTCGTACATAAGCACTTTACGGCCCGTTTAGTTTCTTGTTTGTCAGTTTGACAAACAGTGACAATTAGTGACATTGTAGGTTGGCAAAATTTATAAAAATGATAAATTTGGTTTTAATTGTGAATATTCCGGTGTGTATGCACTCATGCATTTGTGACCCTTGTCGTGTTAGAACCTGCGGCTAGGCCTTCGGCTCTAATTTTCACGCACAGGTCATAGACGCCGTGGTACATAAATGACTATTATATTTTTCATGACGTACGGCTTCTAATGGTCGTTTTAGTATGAGAAAGTCCAAACTACATCGCTAATGTTTTATGCCAATCTTTAAATGATTACCGCAAAAGGGTAAATAAATAAAGGCTACTCTGTTTCTTAATTCCAAATATGAAATTAAAGATATCTAGTTTACATTAATTCGTCTGATCTCCACGTTTCCCTATTCTAAATATTCATTACTTTCGCAATCGTTAACGTTGAGCCCTTTAGTGTCAAGTCAATGTAATTATATGCTTATATATAAACTTGTGTTGTGCCTGCCTTCGTGTGTCACGTTTCCATGTTCACCGATAGGGCTCACTTCCGCAGTGATCGGACTTACGTTCTTATTTTATCAACGTGTTTGGTATTACAAGGATAAACGTGATCGAGCTGGTAAGGCGTCAGACTAACAATAGAATTCCGCATGAAAGTGCAGATTTGAATCCCAGTGACTGCGAGGAATATTTTTCTTAGCGAAAACATGTAATTCGTATTACTATCTGGCCACAATAATGTTTATGAAAGATTTCTAAAAAATACCGAAAGTGTGTGAGCGATTTCTAAAAAGCTAGTACCAGAGTGTATGAAAAATATATAAAGAACACCAAAGCTGTATCCAGTTTTATAATGTCCCACAAAAGTGTATGAACGATTTATAAAGAATACCGAGTACACATGTAGGCTTGCTAATGGCTACCGAGAGTGTATAAACGACTTCTAAAGAATACCAACAATGCAAGGACTTTTATAAAACACAAAGAGTGTATGCAGACATATAGTGATCTACAAGAGTGTATGAGGGATTTCTAAAAAATATCAAGAGTGTATTAAGGATTTATAAAAGACACCAAAGGTGTATCCAGTTATATAGGGCCCCACGAAAGTGTATGAACGATTTCTAAAGAATACCAAGAAGGTATCAGCATTTTATAAAGAATATCAGGTGCACATGAAGGCTTTCTAAAGGCTACGGAGAGTGTATAAAGGTGTCTAAAGAACACCAACAATTCAAGAAGGACTTTTAAAAGACACGAAGAGTATATGCAGACATATAATGACCTACAAGAGTGAATGAGGGATTTCTAAAAAATATCAAGAGTGTATTAAGGATTATAAAAGACACCAAAGGTGTATCCAGTTTTATAGGGCCCCACAAAAGTGTATGAACGATTTCTAAAGAATACCAAGAAGGTATCAACATTTTATAAAGAATATCAGGTGCACATGAAGGCTTTCTAAAGGCTACGGAGAGTGTATATAGGACTCTAAATAACACCAACAATGCAAGAAGGACTTTTAAAAGACACGAAGAGTGTATGCAGACATATAATGACCTACAAGAGTGTATGAAGGATTTCTAAATAATGCCAAGAATGTATTAAGGATTTATAATGAACACCAAAGGTGTCTCCTGTTTTATAGTGCCCCACAAAAGTGTATGGACGATTTCTAAAGAATACCAAGAGTGTATGAAGGATTTATAAAGAATACCAGGAGCACGTGAAGGCTTTCTAAAGGCTACCGAGAATGTATAAAGGACTTTTAAAGAACAAAAACAATGCAAGAAGGTCTTTTAAAAGACACGAAGAGTGTATGTAGACATATAATGACCTACAAGAGTGTATGAAGGATTTCTAAATAATGCAAGAATGTATTAAGGATTTATAATGAACACCAAAGGTGTATCCTGTTTTATAGTGCCCCACAAAAGTGTATGGACGATTTCTAAAGAATACCAAGAGTGTATGAAGGATTTATAAAGAATACCAGGAGCACGTGAAGGCTTTCTAAAGGCTACCCAGAATGTATAAAGGACTTTTAAAGAACAAAAACAATGCAAGAAGGTCTTTTAAAAGACACGAAGAGTGTATGCAGACATATAATGACCTACAAGAGTGTATGAAGGATTTCTAAATAATGCCAAGAATGTATTAAGGATTTATAATGAACACCAAAGGTGTATCCTGTTTTATAGTGCCCCACAAAAGTGTATGGACGATTTCTAAAGAATACCAAGAGTGTATGAAGGATTTATAAAGAACACCAGGAGCACGTGAAGGCTTTCTAAAGGCTACCGAGAATGTATAAAGGACTTTTAAAGAACAAAAACAATGCAAGAAGGTCTTTTAAAAGACACGAAGAGTGTATGCAGACATATAATGACCTACAAGAGTGTATGAAGGATTTCTAAATAATGCCAAGAATGTATTAAGGATTTATAATGAACACCAAAGGTGTATCCTGTTTTATAGTGCCCCACAAAAGTGTATGGACGATTTCTAAAGAATACCAAGAGTGTATGAAGGATTTATAAAGAATACCAGGAGCACGTGAAGGCTTTCTAAAGGCTACCGAGAATGTATAAAGGACTTTTAAAGAACAAAAACAATGCAAGAAGGTCTTTTAAAAGACACGAAGAGTGTATGTAGACATATAATGACCTACAAGAGTGTATGAAGGATTTCTAAATAATGCCAAGAATGTATTAAGGATTTATAATGAACACCAAAGGTGTATCCTGTTTTATAGTGCCCCACAAAAGTGTATGGACGATTTCTAAAGAATACCAAGAGTGTATGAAGGATTTATAAAGAATACCAGGAGCACGTGAAGGCTTTCTAAAGGCTACCCAGAATGTATAAAGGACTTTTAAAGAACAAAAACAATGCAAGAAGGTCTTTTAAAAGACACGAAGAGTGTATGCAGACATATAATGACCTACAAGAGTGTATGAAGGATTTCTAAATAATGCCAAGAATGTATTAAGGATTTATAATGAACACCAAAGGTGTATCCTGTTTTATAGTGCCCCACAAAAGTGTATGGACGATTTCTAAAGAATACCAAGAGTGTATGAAGGATTTATAAATAACACCAGGAGCACTTGAAGGCTTTCTAAAGGCTACCGAGAATGTATAAAGGACTTTTAAAGAACAAAAAAAATGCAAGAAGGTCTTTTAAAAAACTCGAGGAGTGTATGCAGACCTATAATAACCTACAAGAGGGTATGAATGATTTCTAAAAAATACCAAGGGTGTATGAAGGATTTATAAAGAATATCAGGTGCACATGAAGGCTTTCTAAAGGCTACGGAGAGTGTATATAGGAACTCTAAATAACACCAACAATGCAAGAAGGACTTTTAAAAGACACGAAGAGTGTATGCAGACATATAATGACCTACAAGAGTGTATGAAGGATTTCTAAATAATGCCAAGAATGTATTAAGGATTTATAATGAACACCAAAGGTGTCTCCTGTTTTATAGTGCCCCACAAAAGTGTATGGCCGATTTCTAAAGAATACCAAGAGTGTATGAAGGATTTATAAAGAATACCAGGAGCACGTGAAGGCTTTCTAAAGGCTACCGAGAATGTATAAAGGATTTTTAAAGAACAAAAACAATGCAAGAAGGTCTTTTAAAAGACACGAAGAGTGTATGCAGACATATAATGACCTACAAGAGTGTATGAAGGATATCTAAATAATGCCAAGAATGTATTAAGGATTTATAATGAACACCAAAGGTGTATCCTGTTTTATAGTGCCCCACAAAAGTGTATGGACGATTTCTAAAGAATACCAAGAGTGTATGAAGGATTTATAAAGAATACCAGGAGCACGTGAAGGCTTTCTAAAGGCTACCGAGAATGTATAAAGGACTTTTAAAGAACAAAAACAATGCAAGAAGGTCTTTTAAAAGACACGAAGAGTGTATGTAGACATATAATGACCTACAAGAGTGTATGAAGGATTTCTAAATAATGCCAAGAATGTATTAAGGATTTATAATGAACACCAAAGGTGTATCCTGTTTTATAGTGCCCCACAAAAGTGTATGGACGATTTCTAAAGAATACCAAGAGTGTATGAAGGATTTATAAAGAATACCAGGAGCACGTGAAGGCTTTCTAAAGGCTACCCAGAATGTATAAAGGACTTCTAAAGAACAAAAACAATGCAAGAAGGTCTTTTAAAAGGCACGAAGAGTGTATGCAGACATATAATGACCTACAAGAGTGTATGAAGGATTTCTAAATAATGCCAAGAATGTATTAAGGATTTATAATGAACACCAAAGGTGTATCCTGTTTTATAGTGCCCCACAAAAGTGTATGGACGATTTCTAAAGAATACCAAGAGTGTATGAAGGATTTATAAAGAACACCAGGAGCACTTGAAGGCTTTCTAAAGGCTACCGAGAATGTATAAAGGACTTTTAAAGAACAAAAACAATGCAAGAAGGTCTTTTAAAAAACTCGAGGAGTGTATGCAGACCTATAATAACCTACAAGAGGGTATGAATGATTTCTAAAAAATACCAAGGGTGTATGAAGGATTTATAAAGAATACCAGGAGCACGTGAAGGGTTTCTAAAGGATACCGAGTGTGTATAAAGGACTTCTAAAAAACACCAACCGTGGAAGGACTTTTAAAAGACCCGAAGAGTGTATGCAGACATATAATGACCTACAAGAGTGTATGAAGAGAAGCCGAGTAGCGCAGATGGGTAGGCGCTTGCCTTGCATTAAGCAAGTCTTCGGTTCGAATCTCGCGAGGGCCGGAATTTTCCGCAGCCTTGCGATTTGAACCGGGCTCAGTAAGACCATTCGCAGTTGGGCACCAAATTAACTGTGCTCTACTTAGAACCACAGACCTAAGAGATAGAGTAACAAGGTCAACATAACACAAACACACACATCTCACAATGGTTGCTGTGCAAGCACAAAAGGCGCGCTCCAACTTTGTATCCCGAATTCGGGGCAAGTTGAGCATTGTACCGCCAGATGCAAGCACATGAAGCACCAGCCTCTACACCGCAAGGTAAAACGAGGTTATCGATTATACATACATACATACATACTAGTGTGTATGAAGGAGTTCTAAAAATACCAAGAGTGTATGAAGGATTTATAAAGAATACCAGGAGCACGCGAAGGCTTTCTAAACGCTACAGAGAGTGTATAAAGGACTTCTAAAGAACACCGACAGTACAAGAAGGACTTTAAAAAAACACGAAGAGTGTATGCAGACATATAATGACCTACAAGGCTGTACGAAGGATTTATAAAAAATACCAAGAGCGTATGCAGATTTATAATGCCACATAAGCTTCTATGATGGATTTCTAAGGAATACGAAGAGTGTGTGAAATATTTATAAAGAATACCAAGAATGTATGAAGGATTTATAGAGAATATCAAAAGTGTGAAGGAGAGTGTGTGTAGGATTTCTAAAATGTATCAAGAGGATGAAGGAGTTCGAAAGGCTGCCAAGAGTGTATAAAGGATTTATAAAGCCTAACAAAAATGTGAAAGAGTTCTCAAGACTACCAAGAGTGTATGAAAAATTTCGAAAAAATTTCGAACGTGTACGAAGAATGTATGACGGATTTCTAAAAACTACCAAATATTGCCCGTGTTCAAAGATTTATCGGTGGTTGTTAAAGGCATCCACGGATTATCAAGTGGTTTGAAAAGATCAAGCGATTTTCAAAGATTACTAAAGACTGGCAACAATTTCTAAAAGGTGTCCACCAATGTCGAGTGAAGTGGCTTAATATGTATAATCGGAGAATTCGACATGCAGATGTACTCTTTCATAAACTTGTTATTACAAAAACACCTCCTATCTACAATAAATCCGCTTTAGACCTGACGTACAAAATACGAGGAGCGTTCAAATATAAATTATAATATAATATTTATTCAAAAACAAACACAAGGACTCTAATGTATATCATGTCATTTTTTACTCAATCTCCCTCTCTTTTAATAAACTGGTACCATCTTTCTGGAAGTTTCTGTATTCCACGATAAAAAATGATTTTGGCTGATGTCACACCCGTTCCCGAGCAATTTCGATGACTTCTTCATTACAACGAGGTATTTTTCTCGTAGAAACTCTGTAAGGGTAAAAAAATAAAAAACTGATGCAGCAAGGTCCTAAATGTATGGTAAATAGGGCAGCATGGTCCAATTCAATTTTTGAATCGTAGTCACAGTATGAATAGTGAAATGGGGTCGAGCATTATCCTGTAAGAGACAGGCACAAAACTCGCGTTTTTTTTTTTCAAGTTACCCCTTCGGATATTTAATACAGAAGGAATATCCTTCACTGTAATTCGACGATCGTTTCAAATAAGTGCATTTTACTCTGTCAGCATTCTCTCTAGAGAGCTCTCAATGTTTTTGGATGGCGAGAATGCGGTTCATTTTCGGCAGCCATCTTTAAATGCTTTACTCCTTTTGTAAACGCTTATGTCTGATAGTGATTGCGCATCAAACTGTCTTTCAACTCTTACACAAATTTCTTATGGTTTGATATCTTCGTTGATAAGAAATTTATTAATAATGCGTTATTCAACGCTTGAATGCACTCCCACTCCACTCATGCTTGCCAATTGAACGAAAATGGATTGTGACGACTTAACGACTGAATGCAATTAGGACTTGTTCCAGAGCATTAATTAATTAATTAATGTATACAACTTCTGTGCATGTTTGTCTTTTGGCGCGAAATTCAAACTATAATTCATATTTGAACGCTCCTCGTATTAAATTAATATTAGAGGAAGGATTTTATTACTCCCTCTCTTCACAAATCTGCTTTTTTAAAGGTCCGTTTTTATAATACATATTGCGAGAATGTATAATTACGTAGCTTCGGAAATTAAAAAAAAATCAGTTCAGGGTACTTTAGTGACATATAATAAACAGATCTCATTACTTTAATAACTATGGGTGGTGCAGCTTGAACAAGCGTCCACGTACGATCAGTAGAGTTAAGCAACGCTCTTTCTGGTCAGAACTTGGATGGGACTTTCACGGCTGCTTCTCTCGGCGCCTCGTGGTACGGCTGCCACGGAAATAGTTGGTCCCGGATGTCATAATAACATCATGACAGTCGTTAGTGGGGTTGGAAGTCCCCATAAAATGTACAGCGACGCCTATAATTGGCCTAACGGCTGTTGGCTGAGTACAAAATAAAATAAAAATAAAAAATAAAACTGCATTTTATTCATTTGTGTAATGCTAGGCACTGCCTTAAACTTTGGGTGTTGCACACCATGTCCATGATGGTTAAGTTAAAAAGTAAAATCGTGTACTGTGTACTGTTGTTGCTGCATCAAGTATTTTTAAGTTGTACCTATTTACCAATAAACCATTATTGTTATTATTATAAATTAACTTGCAAATTTAATTTTTTTTTATATTCCAAAACTTTGCATAGATTACGAAGGGAGCTTAAAAACAGACTGCTACATACTTCAACAGCTTTTCAATGGTTGCTAGAGCTTCTGATGATTGTTAAAAGTTTGCAAAGATTGCTGCGATTTGTAAAGGTGATACAAATATTAGTTGTTTTCTTTAAGATTAGCAAGATTTTCAAAGATTATCGGATATTTCGAACTACTATAAAAATATTACTCCGTAAAACCTAATAAGAAATTTTCAATAGTTATCAAGTGACTTGTGAAAAATTTCCAACTGCATGTTATAAGATGATATCCAGTTATTATCAGAAATTGTCGAAGATCAGTAGAAGAGATTTCTAATAACACTGCCACAAATTTTCATATATTACCAGGGATAGGTACCTATATGTAATTGATAATAATTTCTAACTTTATCAACAAATAATGTTTATTTTAATACTGATAATTTAAGTAGCCGCGCAGTCCTTATTCAATATTTGAAAATTTCGAACTGTTTAGAACTGTAGAATCATGTGCTTGTTTAAACAATAAATACGTTATTATTAAGGAAAACTAATAGCAGCTCGATAGCATCAAGCAAATAAAATTTCTTCCTATCAAAAACCCACCGTGATAGTTCTTCTTAGTTCCTGTTAGCTCATGCTATCTCTGGAAACAGTCCTTATCAACACCATTAACGACCCACTAGTCTCTAGTAGCACGCGTGTGTGATGTTGCATAACTGCTGCATGCAGGCCTGGCAATCGACAAACCTGATAGCATTCGGGTCTCCATAGCCGCATCAGCAGCACTACACACCGACCTTGGTAAGGTCTCCTTCTGATTGACTTTCTGGTTCAAGGCGGCAGTGTCTTTCACCTTGGGCGCCTGGTTTAGTGTGTTCTCTGGCCAGCCGTGCGAGTAGTAGCGAAAGTGAACCATTCAGTAGTGCTAGTAGCGGGAGTGCGTAGTGCATCATCGGTCGACGGTTCTCCAATAGGTAAAATTTTGCTTTTTCTGTGCGAATTTTGACGCTTACTTCCCTAGTGTCAATACTAGACAGTTGCCTGCTATTAGTTTGTTTGATTTCCCTTTTTGGCAGGACATTTATTAACTTTTAGACAAAATGGTAGATAACGATGAAGAAAATAGGGGATGTACCGAAAATTGCAGACAGTAACTGTTAATACTACAGAACGTCTTTTTTCAATATCGTTACACGTTGATAAAATCAGCTGTACCTGCGGCAACGTAATTGAAACTGGGAATTACATAACCTATAAATTATTCATTGAGTAGCTAACGGCGTTCATAAATGCTATTGGGCTACATTCGCAAGTCACAAACATACCTACCAATATTGTCACGCATTAAATATTTTGGCAACATTTGCGAATTCCATTGCATTTTTTTTTACAAATAACATTATTAAATTCAACTTTTCCCTGTAACCTTCCTCGACTTTTTTATTGTTCTTGTTCTTTTTCATATTCTCCATCACTCTTATTTAAAAAAAAACTTCAAAACAGTTTTAATAGTTGTTAATGTGATAATTAATATAATTTACAAGTAGTAGCGGATTGTAAAAATCAAATTAAATATTTGTTGTACAATTATAACCCGAAATGCATTATTTGTGTAGATAGGCGATACAATTGTACAGTTAAGAAGGTTATTTACTAGTGTGATTTTATATATTGCTTCACACTGGCAAGAAACCATGTCATCCTTGCAACTTTAATCGTATTATATCAGAGAAATATTGCTGCAATCCCAAAAGTATCAATTTGAAAGCACTTAATAATGCTAAAACAAACCAAAGTCTGTTAGATAGCCCCTATTTTTTAATCCGCAGACAAATTGTATATTCGTATATGTATTTAATGTAAATATTTATAAATACTCCACAAAGCAATCACGGAGTTGTTGTAACGCTTGCGGTAGATAACCTTTTATCAAATAGTGAGTGTGGAAAGTGGGTTAGAGATAGGGTTGTGGCAATCAGCTGCCTTTAATGGCCTGCCAACAAAGTATTTATCTTCCCGGAAAGCAAATTTTCCACTCCTCTTTGACTGACGTTCACTTACTACGTCCTTCTTGCTTGCAGGTTTAAGTAGAAAATTAGCAACTTAAGATGAATTCCAAACCCAAGACCTTCAACTTCCCGTTCAAGCGCCCATGGATGCTCGACAATGGGGCGGCAGCCCCAGCCGCAGGAAATACCGGCGTAAAAGGCATTATTGCAGGTAGGAATATCCTCAGCTTAGTAAGTTAATTAGCGGACCATTAGTTAATTGCATAATTATGTACAGGTTCACCTTGCGTTTGAATAAAAAGTGTAAACGTTGGGTTTGTGCTAGTAATTACTGTCGTTTTTAAATTATATTGTTATAAATGTTTGTTGAAGAAGCTACTCAATATTGAAAGGCCTGGACGCACAATACAATGTTTAATTCGTCACTGCTTAATCTTGGCACTTTCCATCACACAATAGACCGTTGAGAAAAATTAAACTTCGATCTAAGCCTAAGGTCTCAAGTCATTATCTTTATCAGAAGACAAAGTTAAATTACAGGGAGCATCTAAACTAAGTATGCACAGTTCTGGTCAGTTATTAATTCACAACTATTTAAAAAAATTAGTTCTCTCGGGTAACACTTGCGATCTAATAGAAGAGTAAATATTTGCTTAAAAAGTGTAAACATCCAGAATCATGAACAAATCTTGGCTACATAATTTTCAATTAGCTTCCCTGGCTGGGAGCACAAGCTGCAAAGCTATTCAAAGTTTTATTTTCAAACAAACACCGAAGTGTGACGTTACTTTTAACAGACGTCAGTCAATCAGATCATAATATTTTGACCTCCAGCGGCTTACTCGATTTGTTGAAATGTAAAAATAATGTAAAGCGCTTGCTTCGTAGCCACAGAACAGTTCATTGCTTTCCTAATCAGCACTTCAAAGAGGCGATTATAACGTCAACGAGTCGTTTAACTAATTAAATAATCGTGGAGTGTACTTTGGATTAGCACGTCATCGAACGCTTCCTCCAGTCCAGTTTTGACAATAAAGCTAAAGGTCGTTCCAAAAGGCAGTATTCGCATTAGATAAACGTAAAATTTCCTCTAAATTTATTTTGTTATAATTGTAATTTAAACTTTGGCCCTCACGCTAGCGAGTTCTTGTTTAATTCCAAATATAAGTAGCTCTAATAACGTTATATAAAGGAGTGCAATAACATCATTTAGGAAATGGAGCATATTTAAATACATTTTATAAATCTTTATAAACCCTTCGTACACGTTTGGCAGTCTTTAGAAGTCTTTAATAAATCATTCAGACACTCTTAGTAGTCATTTAAAAATCCTTCATATACTCTTTGTAATGTTTAGAAGTCTTTCATACCTTTGGTAGTGTTTGCAAATCCTTTATACGCTTTTGGTAGTTCTTAGCAATCCCTAATACAATTTTAATATCTTTTAGCAGTTTTTCATACCTTTGGCAGTCTTCAGAAATCCTTCATGCACCCTTGGTATTTAGAAATAGTTCATACATTATTGGTAGTTTTTAGAATTCCTGCATACGCCTTTGGTATTCTTTAGAAATCCTTCATACACTCTTGGCAGTCTTCAGTAATCCTTTATACGCTTGGTAGTCTATAGAAATTCATCACACACTCTTGGTAGTCTTTAGAAATTCTTCGTACACTCTTGGGAGTCTTGAGAAATCTTCCACATTTTGGTAGTGTTTGCAAAACCTTTATACGCTCTAGTAGTTCTTATCTATCCCTAATACGCCGATAGAAGTTTTTCACACCCTTGGTAGTCTTCAGAAATTCTTCACACAGTTTTGGTATTCTTTAGAAATCTTTCATACATTCTTGGTAGTTTTTACAAATCCTTCACACTCTCAAGGCAGTCTTGAAAAATCCCTTATACGCTCTTGGTAGTCTATAGAAATCCTTCATACACTCTTGGTAGCCTTTAGAAATTCCTAATACGTTCTTAATATTCTCTAAAAATCTTTCTTACACTTTTGCAAGCTTTTCGACATCCTTCATACACTCTTGGTAGTCTTTTGAAGTATTTCACACTTTTGATAGTGTTTGCAAATCCTTTATACCACTTGGTATTCTTTAGAAATATTTCATACATTCCTGGCAGTTTTTACAATTCCTTCACACGCCATCGGTATTCTTTAGAAATCCTTCATACACTCTTGGCAGTCTTCAGGAACGCTTTATACGCTTGGTAATTTATAGAAATTCATCAGATCCTCTTGGCAGTCTTTGGAAGTCTTTCACATTTTTTGATAGTATTTGAAAAGCTTTTATACGCTCTTAGTAGTTCTTATAAATCTCTAATACGCTCTTAATATTCTTTAGAAGTTTTTCACACCCTTGGTAGTTTTCAGAAATTCTTCACACACTCTTGATATTCTTTAGAAATCTTTCTTACATTTTTGCAAGCCATTAGAAATCCGTCAAGCCTTTAGAGGTTCTTCAAGCCTTTAGAGGTTCTTCATGCACTCTTGGTAGTCTTTAGAAGTCTTTCACACTTTTGATAGTGTTTGAAAATTCTTTATACGAACTTGTTGGTCTTTAGAAAACCTTCATATATTTTTGGTGATCTTTAGAACTCCTTAACGCTCATGGTTGTCTTTAAAAATCTTTCTTACACTCTTTTTGGCCTTTAGAAACTATTCATTCTTGGTAGTCTTTAGAAATCTCTCATACACTGTCGGTAGTCTTTAGAAGTCACGTACACTCTTGCCAGTATTTGCAAATCCTTCGTACACTCTTGCCAGTATTTGCAAATCCTTCGTACACTCTTGGCAGTCTTTATAAATCCTTCCTACGATCTTGGTAGTTCGCAGAAATCCCTAATACACTATTGATATTCGTCATACCCTCGGTAGTCTTCAGACATCTTTGATACGCTCTTGGTATTATTTAGAAATTTTTCATACATTTTTGACAGTCTTTAGAAATGTTTCATACGCCTTCGTTATTCTTTATAAATTCTTCATACACTTGGAAGTACTTAACGCTCCTGGTAGTCTTTAAAAATTAGTCAGTATTCTTTAGAAATGTATTATACACTCTTGGTAAGTGTACAGAAATCCTTCGTACACTGTTAGTAGTCTCTAGAAATCCTTCATGCCCTTTTGATAGTCTTTAGAAATCCGTATTACAGCCTTGGAAGCCTTTAGAAATCCTTCATATACTCTTGATAGTCCTTAAAAATCCTTCATACACCCTTGATATTTTGTATAAACCCTTGACGCTTTTGGTGGTCTTGAAAAATCCTTTATAGACTCTTAGTATTCTGTATAAATCCTTCATATATTGTTGGTATTATTTAGAAATCGATCATGCACTCTTGTGGCTAATTAGAAATCTTTCATACGCTTATAGTAATTTTTATCAATATTTGGAAATATCTAAGAAATCTCTGGCTTGAGAAACCTTTGGAAATCTTTGAGAACATTGCGGATAGATTTGTTTCGAAATTAGTGGTAATAACCTTTGGAAATAGTATGTTCCAACCTTTTTGTAATCTTTAGAAATCCTTAGGAGTCTTTTGAAGGTCTTGTAGTTTTTGTATTGATGATTAGATGTAGGTGGTAATTTTTATAAATTTCTAACGAATACAAACACATTAAAATGTCTTGCTTACCTTTACAAGTTGCTAGGAATGTTTTTAAATCTCATGGTAATCTTTAAGTACCTCTATAAATTTTTGAAAATCTCTTGGCAATCTTTAAAATTCCCGTACAATATATGGATACATCGTAAATAAATATAGTAACGGTCAGATATGTTTGGAAATTGCTGGAAATCTTTGGAATTATGTAGAAACCTCTGTCAACCATTTGGTAATCCCTAGAAATTTCCTAAGAATCTGAAGCACTCTTAAGAAAGCCTTCAGATTTTCTCATTATTATCTGTAAATGGCTAGTTATTAAACATCGTACAGTATCTTTACAAATGGGTATGAATCTTTTAGGTGTACTGGAAAAATCTTTAGAAATCCCTAACAATCTTTAAAAATTTCTTGATAGTCTTTTAAAATCCCTAGCTATTTTTGAAATCCTTACGGTAATCTTTACAAATAACAATCGATTTTTGATCGTCTCTTTATAATCTTTAGCAGACGCAATTGATCTCTGATAATCTCTTGATCTGTATCTGTGGATACATTTGGAAGTCTAGTAACTGTCAGCGATTTTGGAAATCGCTGGAAATTTGTAAAAATCTTACGATTTTCAGAAACCTATAAAAATGACTTGTCTTAGGAAATCGCTAGGCTTTTTTAAAACTTACAGCGTTCTTTACCAATTTCTGTAAATCTTTGATGATCTCTTGGTGATCTTGAGATGTCTCTTACAATCTTTAGAAACCTCTCTGAATATCTAGTAAC
This sequence comes from Agriotes lineatus, assembly GCA_940337035.1. Taxonomy (NCBI): domain Eukaryota; kingdom Metazoa; phylum Arthropoda; class Insecta; order Coleoptera; family Elateridae; genus Agriotes; species Agriotes lineatus. Next base: position 28,275,533 of record OW679203.1, on the reverse strand, counting down.
AGTTAGATATGTATCGAAAGCACTGGTAATTTTTGGAAATCTCTAAAACCCATTGGCAATTTCTAGACATTTCTTAGTAATCCTTGGCAATCTTTAGAAAGCCGTTATAATTTGTTATTGTTCGTTGAAAATCGCTAGACATTCTTCAAAATCTTACGGCAACCTTTACAAATGGCCGTGAGTTTTTGAAAATCTCTAAATAACCTGTAGGAACCTTTAACATTTCTTGACAGTCTTTAAAAATCGCTACCCGCAGTAATATTTACAAATCTCTATCGATCGTTTAGATTCTCCAGATAATGTGTCGATATTTTTAGAAACATCTAGTAATAGTTAGATATGTTTATAAATCACTGGTTAGGTACCTTTGGAAATCCGTAGACATTTTCTAGTAGGTACCTAATCTTTAGAAATCGCTAGAATTGTTTACAAACTTATTAAAATTTCTTGTTTATTTTTGGAAACAGCTAGAAAAACTGACAGTAATCTTTAAAAATCTCGATAAACCTTTCAGAATCTCTTTGTAATACTGAGAATTCTCTTACAATCTTTTGAAACCTATAAGAACATCTAGTAAGTTAGATATATGTTTAGAAATCACTGATAATCTTTGGAAACCTGCAAAATCCTTTGGTAATCCCTACATTTCTTAATAATTTATAATTCCTTATTAATCTTTGGAAATCGCTAGAAGCTCTTGAAAATCTTAAGACAACCTTTACAAATGGCTATTAATCTTTGAGAATTTCTGGGAAATCTTTAAAATCAATTCCTTCTAAAATTTCTTGATAGTCTTTAAACATCGCTAGGAATTTTTGCAAATCTCACTGTAATATTTAGAAACCTTTATCTATCTTTGATAATCTTTAGAAAGTTTTTGCAATCTGTAGATATTTTAGAAATATCTAGCCTTAGTTGTATTTCTATCGAAATCATTGGTAACCTTTGCCAACCTTTTGATAATCCCTAGAATTCGTAGTAATCTTCAGAAATATATAGCAAATCTTTCAGAATCTCTTTGTAATCCTGACAAGTCTCTTGCAATCTTTAGACACCTATCTGAACGTCTAGCAGCAGTTAGATATGTATCAAAATCACTGGTTAGCTTTGGAAATTTGTAAAAGCTTTTTCCAACCTTTGGTAATCCTCTACATTTCTTAGTAATTCTTAGCAATCATTAGAAAGCCTGATTTCTGAGGCTTTCACGGCCATTGTCATTAAGTAACAAACGACTTCCTGGATTGGACCGTGTCATGATTGAGATCGAAGAACTCAACGTTTCGCCCGCTTCATCAGAAGGAAAAAGCAAAAGAGCACGGTAACTCAACGTGTTAACCACGCCAGAGGCGAAACTCGACTAACTAACGGAAGGAGAAAGGCGAGAATTTATAGGCAAGCGCCGTCGCGGTTCAGTGGCGGTGGGGCGGGGCTTAGAAATTAGCACTTTCCACATAGAAGGAAGGGAAAAGCCTTCGTCCCGATTAAGATTGTTAGGGTGTTTGTAAATCTCAATGGCTTCGCGAATCTTTCTGCTAAAGAAAAATTGGGATTTGCAGATGATGGAAGTTTCATCAAAAAGGATCTTATGACCAGTATCGCGTTGATGTTCGGCGATGGCTGATGATGAAACGAGACCCGACTTGAGACAGCGCTGGTGCTCAGAGATGCGAGTTTTCACTGAACGACCTGTTTCACTAATGTATACAGCATTACAAGAGCAAGGGACTCGATAAACACCTTTAGATGACATAGTGTTTAATTTATCTTTAGATGAAGGAAGAACCTGTGAGATTTTGCTCGGGGGTTTGAATACTGTTTTAATGTTTTGTTTTCGAAGAAACTTTCCTATGCGGTCGGTGACTTGGTGGATGTAGGGAAGAAAGACTATTGCTGCAGGAGGATCGGATTTTGGAGGTTTGGATGGCCGTGGATGAAGATCGCCATCTCCAAAAGGTTGAGTTACCGTGCTCTTTCGCTTTTTCCTCCTGATGAAGCCCCTTACGAAAGTGGGCGAAACGTTGGGTTTTTCTATCTCAATCATTACACGCTCCAATCCCGGAAGTCGTTTGTTACTTAATTAGAAAGCCTTTGTATTTTTTCTTTTAAACTTCCACAAATTATTGAAACACATTACGGCAACCTTCACCAATGGCTATAAATCTTTCAGAATCCCACCTATAAAATTCGTTCCTATTAAAATTTCTTTCTAGTCTTTAAAAATGACTAGGATGTTTGAATATCTCACAGTAATATTTACAAATCTCTATCGATATTTTAGATTCTCTAGATCTAGATAATCTGTCGATATCTTTAGAAACATCTAGCCAATAGTTAGATACGTTTGTAAATCGCTGGAAATTTTTAAAAACTTATTAAAATGTCTTGCTGATTTTTGGAAATAGCTAGGAATTTTTTAAAAACATACAGTAATCTTTACAAACCTCGTTAAATCTATCAGAATCTGCGGGTAATACTCCAATGTTTTGAAACCTATCTGAACATCTAGTAACAGTTAGATATATTTAGAAATCACTGGTAATCTTTGGAAACCTGTAAAATCTTTTCCAACCTTTGGTAATCTCTACATTTCTTAGTAAACCTTAGCAATCTTTAGAAAGGCTTTAGAATTTCTTATGAATTTTTGGAAATTGCTCGACATTTTTGAAAATTTTACGGCAAGTTTTACAAATGGCTATGAGTATGAATCTTTGAGAATCTCTGGGAAATCTTTAAAATTGATTTCTACTAAAATTTCTTGCTAGTCTTTAAACATCGCTAGGAATTTTTGCAAATCTCACTGTAATATTTAGAAATCTCTATCCATCTTTGAGAATCCGTTGATAATCTTTAGAAAACTTTTGTAATCTGTAGATGTTTTATGTATATATGTAGTCTTAGTTGTATTTGTATCGAAATCATTGGTAATCTTTAGAAATCCGTAAAAACCTTTGCCAACCTTTTGGTAATCTCTAGAATTCGTAGTAATCTTCAGAAATATATAGCAAATCTTTCAGAATCTCTTCGTAATCCTGAGAAGTCTCTTACAATCTTTAGACACCTATTTGAACGTCTAGCAACAGTTAGATATGTATCAAAATCACTGGTTATCTTTGGAAATTTGTAAAAGCTTTTTCCAACCTTTGGTAATCCTCTACATGTCTTAGTAATTCTTAGCAGTCATTAGAAAGTCTTTCTATTTTTATTTTTTTTTAATTTCTATAAATTATTGAAACACATTACGGCAACCTTCACAAATGGCTATATCTTTCAGAATCCCACCTATAAAATTCGTTCCTATTAAAATTTCTTTCTAGTCTTTAAAAATTACTAGGATGTTTGAATATCTCACAGTAATATTTACAAATCTCTATCGATCTTTTAGATTCTCTAGATAATCTGTCGATAGCTTTAGAAACATCTAACAAATAGTTAGATATGTTTATAAATCTCTGGAAATTTTTACAAACTTATTAAAATGTCTTGCTGATTTTTGGAAATAGCTAGGAATTTTTGCAAAACCTACAGTAATCTTTACAAACCTCGTTAAATCTTTCAGAATCCGTGGGTAATACTGAGTAGTCACTTACAATGTTTTGAAACCTATCTGAAAATCTAGTAACAGTTAGATATATTTAGAAATCACTGGTAATCTTTGGAAACCTGTAAAATCTTTTCCAACCTTTGGTAATAATCTCTACATTTCTTAGTAAACCTTAGCAATCTTTAGAATTTCTTATTAATTTTTGGAAATTGCTCGACATTTTTGAAAATCTTAGGGCAAGCTTTAGAAATGGCTATGAGTATGAATCTTTGAGAATCTCTGGGAAATCTTTAAAATTGATTTCTATTAAAATTTCTTGCTAGTCTTTAAACATCGCTAGAAATTTTTGCAAATCTCACTGTAATATTTAGAAATCTCTATCCATCTTTGAGAAGCTCTTAATAATCTTTAGGAAACTTTTACAATCTGTAGATATCTTATAAATATCTAGTCTTAGTTGTATTTGTATAGAAATCATTGGTAATCTTTAGAAATCCATAAAAACCTTTGCCATCCTTTTGGTACTCTCTAGAATTCATAGTAATTTTCTGAAATATATAGCAAATCTTTCAGAACCTCTTTGTAATCCTGAGAAGTCTCTAACAATTTTTAGAAACTTATCTGGACGTCTAGCAAAAGTTAGATATGTATCAAAATCGTTTATCGCTTTTTCCAACCGTTGGTAATCCTCTATATTTCGTAGTAATCCGTAGCAATCATTAGAAAGCGTTTATAATTGCTACAAATTGTTGAAAAATATTACGGCAACGTTTACAAATGGCTATAAATCTTTCAGAATCCCACCTATAAAATTCGTTTCTTCATAGTCTTTAAAAATCGCTAGGATGTTTGAAAAACTCACAGTAATATTTACAAATCTCTATCGATCTTTTAGATTATCTAGATAATCTGTCGATATTTTTAGAAATATCTAGTAATAGTTATGTTTAGAAATCACAGGTGATATTTGGAAATCTATAAAAACCTTTGCTTTTTTTGGTAATCTCTAGAAATTTCCTACTAATCTTCAGAAATCGCTAGCAATCTTTAGAAACCTATTAACATTTCTTGCTTATCTTTTGAAATCGTCAGAATTTTTTTTAAATTCTCGGCAATCTTTACAAATCTTTAATAATCTTGTAGCAATGCTGATAATTCTCTTACAATGTTTAGAAACCTATCTGAACACGTAGTAAGTTAGATATGTTTAGAAATCACTGGTAATCTTTGGAAACCTGTAAAAATCTTTGCCAAACTCTACATTTCTTAATAATCCTTAGCAATCATTATAAAGCCTTTATAATTTCTTATTAATCTTTGGAAATTGTTAGAAGCACGTGAAAATCTTAAGGCAAACATTTGCAAATGGCTATGAATCTGTGAGAATCTCTGGAAAATCTTTAAAATCAATTCCTTCTAAAATTTCTTGATAGTCTTTAAACATCGCTAGGAATTTTTGCAAATCTCACTGTAATATTTAAAAATCTTTATCCATCTTTGAGAATCTCTTGATAATCTCTAGAAAGTTTTTGCAATCTGTAGATATCTTAGAAATATTTAGCCTTAGTTGTATTTCTATCGAAATCATTGGTAATCTTTAGAAATCTGTAAAAACCTTTGGGTAATCTCTAGAATTCGTAGTAATCTTTCAGAATCTTTTCGTAATCCTGAGAAGTCTCTTATAATCTTTAGGCACCTATCTGAACTTCTAGCAACAGTTAGATATGTATCAAAATCACTGGTTATCTTTGGAAATTTGTAAAAGCCTTTGCCAACCTTTGGTAATTCTCTATATTCTTAGTAATCTTTAGCAATCATTAGAAAGCCTTTATAATTTCTTTGGAAATTGCTAAAAATTATTGCAACACGTTACGGCAACCTTCACAAATGGCTATAAATCTTTCAGAATCCCACCTATAGGTAAATTTAGTTTCTTCCTAGTCTTTAAAAATCGCTAGGATGTTTGAAAATCTCACAGTAGTATTTACAAATCTCTATCGATCTTTTAGATTCTCTAGATAATCTGTCGATATCTTTAGTAGAAATAGCTAGGTTAGATATGTTTCTTTATAAATCACAGGTGATATTTGGAAATCTATAATAACGTTTGCTTTTTTGGGAATCTCTAAAAATGTCCTAGTAATTTTCAGAAATCACTAGCAATCTTTAGAAACCTATTAACATTTCTTGCTTATCCTTTGAAATCGTTAGAATTTTTTTTAAATTCTCGGCAATCTTTACAAATCTTTAATAACCTTTTAGCAATCCTGATAAATCTCTTGCAATGTTTAGAAACATATCTAAAGATTTAGTCACAGTTATATATGTACCAAAATCTTTAGTGATCCTTAGTAATCTTTACTAATGGCTATGATTCTTCGAGAATCTCTGGACAATATTTACAAACCTTTACAATATTGAGAAATCTTTCAAATCAATTACTGGTACCTAGTTCTGTATGTTTCGAAATTGCTAATAATCTTTGGAAACCTGTATTAGCATTGTGGTAATCTATATGAATTTCTTAGTAATCTGTAAAATCCTGTCTTTGGAAACCTAGTAGAGGTTTTTGCTAATCTTTGAAAATCGCTACGAATTTTTTGAAAATCTCATAACTCTTACAAATCTTATCAATCTTCGGCAATTAATCAACAATTTTTAGAAATCTCCTGTAATCTTTAGCGATTATAATCTTTCGGTAAACATTGATCATCTTTAGAAATCAGTGGTAGCCTTCGTATATATTTTAATCCTTGCATTAATGCATTTCTAAAAGTGTGTTAATAGGCATTCCATATCTTACTATTCTCGTGACAAATAAATTAATATCTTCGAACACTTTAAGATGCACTAAAAACCATTCTGATTTAAATAGAAACATCTACAGTTTCTCCAATTTTTAAAATACGTAACAGTGTGGAAAACTCTAAATCCAAAAATACTTACCTGCTAGTTACTTATTTACTTCATGTTTCAGGTGGAATCACAGGAGGCATAGAAATCTGTATTACATTCCCAACAGAATATGTTAAGACACAATTACAGTTGGACGAGAAGGGAGGCCAGAAAAAGTATTCAGGAATATGGGACTGCTGCAAAAAGACTGTTAAAAGCCACGGATTTTTCGGTTTATATAGGGGTTTAAGTGTACTTCTCTATGGCTCGATACCTAAAAGTGCCGTTAGGTAGGTGCAGTAAAGCTATACATCCAACCTCGTTATTAATTTCGATTCCTTCAGATTTGGTGCGTTCGAAGCGTTCAAAAACAAGATGAAGGACGAAAAGGGAAGTCTGTCGCCGGGCGGCAGACTACTCTGTGGCTTGGGGGCCGGAGTGTGCGAAGCCATATTCGCAGTAACACCCATGGAGACTGTCAAAGTAAAATTCATCAACGACCAGAGAAGTGCAAACCCCAAATTTAGGGGATTCGTCCATGGCGTCGGATTGATCGTTAAGGAGCAAGGTAAGCGCCGTGTAATAATCTTTTAAGCACATTTAACACTGATCATTGAAGGTATCGGCGGCGTGTATAAGGGAGTAAGCGCGACAATAATGAAACAGGGCTCCAACCAAGCCATCCGCTTCTTCGTGATGGAGACCATGAAGGACATGTACAGAGGCGGCGATCCCAACAAAACCGTACCGAAGATGGTCGTGGGGGCCTTCGGAGCAGTCGCGGGAGCCGCTTCAGTGTTCGGCAACACGCCCATAGACGTGGTCAAGACGAGAATGCAGGGCCTCGAGGCGCATAAGTACAAAAACACGGCCGACTGCTTTTTGAAAATATGGAAGCACGAAGGGCCCGCTGCATTTTACAAAGGGACCGTGCCGCGGCTCAGCCGTGTGTGCCTCGACGTCGCCATAACCTTCATGATCTACGACAGCTTCATGGAGGTGTTCAACAAGTTTTGGCCTTAACTGTAAGCGTGATAAAGCAATATTGGTTATGTAAAGTGTTGGCAGTTAAGACTTGTTTTCGGACGGTACAACCAATTTGGAAAATGTAAATGTGTCAAATTGTTACTTAGTTTTGTATGTACGGAATATACAACTGCCATTTAGCTAGATTCAATGTTAGGTGTAACGATAGATGAGGGTTATTTTTAAATCTGTTTACCCTAGGCTAGTATTTATACGTGTTTGTTAAGAAATGTTGAACTTTTTGTCGTTGGGAAAATTTACAGGCTTCGTTTATTGCCCAGTGCAACTGTTTATCTGTTCGAGTGCCTTCCGTTACAGCAGTAAACAGAGATACATTCTTGTGCCACAATTGATCTCGCACACATCCAACGAGGCAGTCGTAAATTTTCCCAAGATTTTCTACACTTCTATCTGGGGTCTTACACATAGCTCCATGTAATGTTTTATTCATTTCCCTAAAGTTTTGCACAAAATTGTCGGATATCTCCCATAATTGATGGTCGCTTTTGTACGTTGCACATTTTTATAGTGAAATTATTATTTGTCAAGAAGTGCAGCAAAGATCCGACTCGCATTTATAGGTTAGGTTGGCTTATTGCGGCTCATTTCTTGCTGTATTAAAAAAATAATACGAAATTCACTACTTGCAGATTTTACGTACTTATATTTCCACTTAACCTAAGTTTCATGATTACACTTTGTATACAAGTAGAATTTGTAGGCCAAGTCGGCAACAAATGCAGTTGAGTAGGTAACTACGGATGTATCAGCTTCAATTATTGCAGACTTCGCCTCGAACAGATACATTCCTTATGCTACTACTATACAGTTTACGTAATGCAGCCCCTAAAAATATATTTTTATCTAACTACTTGTTTCAAAGCAACTAAATTTCATTTTTAAAAAATTAGAAATCGACACTTAACCTAACTTAAAAAACTTAACCCAACTTTTAAAAACCTAACCTAACTTTGAACACAGTCGACCTACAGTTTTAGTTTGTTGCAATACACAACATTATTCCTACAACTACAATCGATTCAAGTCTTATATAAACTGGCTAAACATTGAAAAGCTTCTCTTAATAATACGTTGCTCTCCAACGACCCAGAAATGGGTTATAAACGAGCAATTAGTCCTAAACGACTTGAAACACCTGTTACCGATTTGCGAACATATCTAAACTGTTATTTTATTGGTAAATTCAAAAGAGCTCGGTCGTAAGGAGCACACAGAATTTACCGATACAATAATCGCTCGAATGAAGTTAATGTGTTTCCATGGTGTAATTTGCGAGTTTCTAAGACAACACGAATAGCTCTGGCTTGCTTGAAGCAATTACACCGTTTTCTTGGGAACTCACAAAGCATAAACAGTGATGTAGTGCTGACAATTTATTATATGACCTTTGGTTATGTACAATGGACAGCTTTCCTGAAACAAACTATAACGGTTACGCAACTGGGAAAATACACATTCACAGTAATGCATTTACAGTAAGGTGGCGCAGAATGCAAAATCCCTGTTGTAGGAGGATTGTCGTATTTTGAGACTTTTCATCACAATTTGAGCAAGCAACAAGTTAAAAGCAGCAGCAGCATGAGGTGGTGCATTGTTGTGCAAAAACGCTCTGCCAAAGGCTGCTGGTACTAAATTCTAGACAACCCTCGTACAAACAAGTTAAAATGGCAGGCAACCTGGCAATGTTCGTCAACATTCCTTCTATTTTATTATATTTTTGATAATTCTATGTAATTTCGTTATTTATAAAATATAGCTGTACGTACTTGTTATTGATTATGTGTCCTGTCTTTTATGTTAAGGGACCGCCGGTTCCAGTGGTGTTTTAATACAACAAGAAATAAAGAACGTTACTGAAATTTCTCATTTTACTTTATTGCAACCTTCCTTTTTAAGCCTGCTACAAACAAAGAGAGAATGAGGCAATCCACTTTATAAATACATTTATAAAAATAGCTTAATTAAGAGTTTACGAAACAACACAAATTGTAAAAAGAAATGAACCACTCTAGCCATCGTCAAATTAATTGTCAAGTAATGCGGATAAAATATAAAAAAGAGCAAACAAGCTATTTACAAAAGAAGACGCCGCTAGCTGCTACAAATCACAATCGAATCAAATAAAATTTTAAAAAGCAACAGTTACTTACACAATTAATTCTGACGTCTAGAATCATGAAACATTAAAAGATGAAGGTGAGCGATGGATGAAAGCTTACGCCTTTATGGCGGACCTGGAGGATGAAGAATTACGGTTGCTACTTACACTATTTAAGTACGAAGTAATAGCAATAATATCAGTAACTAACAAAAATCACATCAAAACCGTCTACCAGCTCAACATTTTCATATTGCTCGAAGAAATTAGTCGAATCGTGCAGAGGCGGCCGAATGCCGTACACATCAACGCTTAACATGCAGGACTCTTGCAACTACTTGATATAAAAGCATTTACCATCCGGGAGTGGTGTTGGCCAGCCGGCGGATCCTGCGGGTGTTGCGGTCCTGGTCCCTGATTTTCTTTTCCATCTCTGCGTCGGTCAGCGTTTCCAGGAACGGGGACCACTGGTCTGACTCACTGGCGGCACGGAATGGAACCTAAGTTTGTTAATTTTTCAGCTTTTTTAAATCGTTCCAAACGCTTCGCTTACCTCAATCGTGGACAAAGGCGCCTCGCTAAAGGCGTAAGTTCGTTGATGCCATGACAGCTGTCCTCGAATGGAATAGGCGATGGCTGTTACAAACTCTCCGCCCAGTCCCAGCTCGGAGCACAGCTTCAGGGCAAACTGCTCGGGGTTGTTTTCCTTTTCGGACATATCCCATTCCACCTAGAAAAAGTATAGAAAGGGCTTACAGCAATACGAAACTGTTTGGTATAGCCAAAAACAGGGATGATATGAGAAAAGTCTATAGTGTCTATAGACCTTCCATAGTATATATTATTTAACCTCTTATTTGGTTATAACCAGTTACTTGCACAATCTATATAGCTTTACAGGTCATTGAGCGCGCTCTGGTTAATTTTCATTCTTCTCTTTAGTTTGTGCTACGGTTTCAAGCTGCCATTTTCGGTCGTCCAGAGGTTGGCAAGCTTTTGGTGAAGCTACGCTACGAAGTATTGGGTTAGCCCTCGCTATAATTGGTCCCAGTGAGGCCTAGGAACTCAACGAAAGAGTTGATGTAACAGGTAGTCTCCATTTTTCACACTATTTCAATGTTGTGTACAGTGATCCTGTGCCTCTGTAGTACCTTTTTAAATGCCTTGCCGCACTAGTTGGCGAGCAGGTCCTGCTAGAGTTCCCTCAGAACCCCACGGGTTTTACATTTGCTATCGAACTCTTGCTGTCGATTGCAGTTCGCTTCACGATCTCCATGAGTACCCTTCAGGGCCCATTTGACCGGTTAAAATAATACAATTAATGATTTTCATCCTCGTACCCGCTACACTTTTAATTTGTTGTTGGTCATGCTTAACGTAGTCTCTCTGTATTTATACACTTTAGAATATCGTAAATGTTAACTTACACGCAAGATTAGTCGAGTTTGTGTTTTGGTGCACCTGATTTTTGAGTCTATAAAATAATCACCTGTACATTGTGATTATTATATATTGACTAGCAACCAGTGAGACAAATGTCTCATTTAATAAAACAAAAAAGACCGTTTTTAAAATAGAACGTGTCCCGGACAGACGGAAATCACGTGATTTCTCGAAAACCGGAAGTGTCACGTGACTGAAATTCGGTTCCTGACCTGACATGACCATTCCAAACATATAACTTTCATAACTTTTTTCTCTATCTCTTACAGTTTGGCTGCTGAAACAGCGTCCCGGACGCATTTTTACCGATCCTATACACGTTCAGCAGCCGGCTTTGCCGAACACGCCCGATCGCGCAATATACCAATCGTAAGCAATTTCAGCCCGTAGTGCTAAACGTGTATAGTATCAGTAATAGTGTTGATCGCGATCCTGATCGATCGCATTGCGTGGTGGAAAATAACCTATAATATTTGCATTATTTCTATGTAGAATGAGTGAAATCGACACGTTTTTTGCATTCCATGAATGTTGCAAAATAGAAATAAAGGAGTTTAAAACCACGGAATATTTTATAGTCGATGTTCATACAAAATTTGATTCAAAAGACTATTCAAGCCATGTTAAGGAATGGATATCAAATTATTCCAAGACCACTAAAACGAACTGGATTGTATTTAGAACATTTCCCGATAATAAAAGGCACCTTTTCAGGAAAAATTTTAAGTGCCAACACAACTGCAAAAATAAAGGGTGATAAAAGTTCGAAAAACCGAAATCGGAATCTAAACTGTAAGTGAGGGGTTGGCCACCAGGTAAAATTGTGTACACTAAAATTGCCAATTGCCAAAAATTACCAATAAATTACAAAAATCACCAAAAAATTACTAAAATTGCCACAAAATTACTTAAATTACCAAAAAATTACTAAAATTGCTAATAAATTCTCAAAACTACAAATAATTACGCAATTGCCAATAAATTGCCAAAATTGACAATAAATTGCCAAAATTACCAATAAATTACAAAATTGCCAATAAATTCCTAAAATTACCAATGTTTATTTATATGAAAATTATAGGTATCTATGAGTAGCTATAGAACTGTTGAATATACAGCAAACTTTTTAATTGCGTAACTGAAGCTTAATATTATTGAAAATACGTATCTTTGGACGTTTTGTCATTTTATGGTTAGTGTATTTCCAAGAAAGATCGTTTCCGAAAGTAGTTCCAGGAATCGACTTGTTCAATATCGAGATATGCTGAGTCCTTGGGGCTGAGGGCTCGATTTCAAGTGACCGGCTGGCATTGCAACTTTACCATCATATTTGCGCGCTCAGTTCTCAGTTGTCTTTTGTTCCTCGTTATCGGTGTTCACGTGCATTATGGAATCAGAAGATCAGTTTTTTGAGTTCATTGAAAACAATGTAAGTACATGTTTTCCCTTGTTTGTTAAAAACATATTAAAAATCAACGGGCTAGGAAACAGAGTGTCACTTGGAGCAATATCCGAAGATGATTTAAACGAGGTGGAAGCTTTTGTTAGGAATGATTTAATGGACTTGATAGAAGAAAACCAGCACGAAGAGTATTTTGGTCCATTTCATAAAAAGAATCCACAGAAATTCAGATTTGGAATTGGTCATAAGAAACTTATTTTGGCCGCGAGAGATTCGTTGAAGTCGCCTAATGGGGATACGGTCTCGGATACCCTCAAACTATCGACTAGATCTTCGACAAGATCTCAATCTGCAGCAAGTATTGCCGACTCTATCCCGGAATTCAATGCACCGTCAATCATTGCGATTGACCTGAACGAACAAGCAAAGACCGTGAAAGTTCTAATTTTGAATTGGGTTAAATCTGTGATGGAGAAAAAGAAAATATTGGAGAAAAATTCGACATCGATGCTAATGGAGAAGATGCGTGATTCCGAGTATGAATGCAGCCAAAATATTGGTGGAGGTTTAAAGTGTTCGATCCAGTGTTCTTTCTGCAAAGTAAAAATTAAGGTAAGTGGAGTCCTTACCTTACACCTTATCCAAAAGAGTATGTATGTGGCGGAATGGGTCATTTCTAATGATACAGGCAAGCATACAGGCCGCAATAGTTCGAGTATTTTTTATTATACCCTTATTTTGAGTAGAAAATGAAAGTTACATACAAAAGTTGTAAATACCCTCGCTAAACCCTGATGCGAAAGAAATTTGAAAAATTATTTTCGTCTAATTACGCAATGTCTTAACCTATTGCAAACTCTTTGGAACCTGTATAGTGTTCTTTTAATATTTCCCAGAATTCTCTTCCATCCGGCAGGATGCCACCCTTAACTTAAGGCCAATCCTATGTGTACTACCCTGCACTCTGTATTCATACTAAAAACACTGAATTTTACTCTTGCTTCAGGGAAAGCAAATGAATAAAAATGGAAAATATTAGGGATGTCGTACCCGGTCTAAAATCAAACCCGGGTACCCGAAATCAGTACCCGGGTACCCGAAATATATAACAAAAATGTTTTTTTTTTTTTTTTTAATTTTCCCTAACGACTACCGTTACCCCCCGGAACCGCTCAAGCATTACTTCAGGGGGCGCGGGCGTCACTTAAACCTAAGCCTTAATTAAGTGAAAATCTAGACCGCCCGTGCCGGGAGCTGAACTCTCAACCTCCGGCTCGAGCGCTCCATGATTTTCACTGTGACCTCGGCTGCAACGGCGATCGCCGCTCGCCTACCGAGGTCCCAACAAAAATGTTAGCGTACATCGGAACATTCTTTACGCCGCGAGTTTTAAACTGAACTAAATTGAAATAGTTTCTACTCTCCCATCAAAATCACACAGAAGATGTTTGTTACTTCATCCCATACTGACGCGATTTAATGGTACTATTGACTGATTGAATTTTTCCTTGAAGGGGATTTATTATATGAAACAAGAAACATTATGTGGTATGGGATGGGGTGATTCTGGTTATTGCTGCATATGGTTATGTTTTTCTAGAGCTTATTCCTATTGTTTTTAAGTTTTTATCTTCTCCGAAAAAGGCTGACTTACTAGAAATTACATAATTTACTATTCGGGTACCCGGGTCCTGAAAATATACCCGGGTTGACTATTACCCGGGTCGACCCGGGTACCCGGGTACCCGCCGACGTCCCTAGAAAATATCACTGGATGCTATCAAATTTTTACACGCACTTTTTGAAGCATGTCGAGAATAAAACGAAAAATACAAATGAGGCTCAAAACAAGCTTCAACATGTGAAGAAGGGGAGCAAACAATCAAGTATATTATCTTTTTGCACTTCTGGCTCCACTTCTGGTTCATCCATACAATTAATCAAGGAACAGTCTAAGAAAGCAACCTCAGGAAATGTGATATTGAAACTGAACTCGAAATTGAAAGTAATGAGGAAATGGAAGAAGTAGCCTTAGTTCAAACCCATAATTCACGAAAGCGGATTATAGAGTCAGATTCCGATGAAGAAATTATCTTTCATGAAGATCAAGATAAGAATTTTTGTAGTAGCAGGATTACAAAGGCGAGTAATCCTGCTACATACCTGATGAAACGCCAACCCACAACGTCTGTCGTACCCTCGATCGCCCCTGCAAACCTTCAGGCAGAGCTGTCCACAAATAAAAATTCGAGAGGCTCAAGAGCAAAGCGAAGTAGAGAGAGGGTTAAGAACCAGCCGTTAATTACAAACTTCTTTGAACAAGTGGATGATGTTAAAAGAATATTCCAGGAAAACGAAGAACTCAGAAATTTGCTACTTGAGCAAGCGTCTTTCCTGAGAAACTGTACATCCAGGGAGACCCAGAATACATTGGAAAATGTTTCACATTTTTTAAATTGCTTGATTCGAACAACCGTTGCAAATGAAAATAAACCTAAGAATTCAAATAGATTTGACGATGAAATCAAACAGTTTTGTTTATATTTATTTATTGTCGGTGGAAGACTGCTGTATGAAACTTTGTACTCAAATCTACCACAGGCAATTCCATCCATAACAACTCTGAGTCGACATTTAAATGCTACTAATACAAATGCAGATGAAGGTGTGCTCCGATTCAAAGAACTATCTGAATTTCTTTCAAAGCGAGGCTTACCAAACTTTGTATGGATCAGCGAGGATGCCACAAAAATTACCGGTAGAGTTCAATACAATTCCAAAAATAATAAAGTAGTCGGCTTTGTAATACCTACTTCCAATGGTTTGCCAAGGAGCAATTATTTCGAAGCAACATCCGCTCATCAAATTCAACAGTATTTTCTCAACGAAAAGAAAGCTGAATATGCATATATGGTAATGGCACAAGCTCCTATTGACAAGAGTCCCTCATTTTGCCTCACTATATTTGGAACTGACAATTGTTTTGCAAGTGATGATATTACATCACGCTGGAAGAGAATTAAAACGGAAGCTAGGCGTTATGGTATTGAAGTACTAGGGTTCTCAACTGATGGTGACACTAGGTGTTTGAAATCCATGAGAAACTTGGCGTTACTGCAACATAAAGGCGAAGAATCGTGGAAATGGTTCCAAATGGATTTGAACAGTGGAGAATTATGTGTTAAGACACTGTCCATATAGGAACAAAATTAAGAACGTGACTTCTAAAACCAGATATTATTTTACCTATGGGTGATTTCTACGTCAAAACCAAGCACTTGGAGAAGTTATTATTAAAAGTTGGTAAAGATAAGCACCTATTAACTTCTAGTGACCTCCACGGAGAAGACAAAATGAATTTTCGTGCAGTCGAGAATTTGTGTGCACCTCAAGTGGCCAACCTTTTAGAGGAAAATGTGGAAAATAGTGCTGGAACAGTTGCGTATCTCAAATTGATAGGATTTGCTCTGCAAGCCTTTCTTAGTAAAGAAATATTGATTAACGATCGTATCAAACTGATTTGGTATGTCACATTTTTCTTAAGAATTTGGCGATCTTGGCTACGAAGTTCCATTGAATACTCGATGACCAAGAACTTTATTTCACTAAATTCCTACCTGTGTCTTGAGCTAAATGCGCATACAATGATAAAGTTAATAAGGAAGTACAAAGATAATGAACTTCTACAAAACGAAACAGATTTCTCGACATGGCTTTTCAGTTCGCAACTGTGTGAACAAGCATTCAGGTCTACTCGCTCTTTAACCTCGACATTTTCAACCATTGTCAACTTTAGTAAGCTCGACATTATTAATCGAATGAATAAGATTGAAACGATGGTAAATACAGTAAACGATCTATCCGAGAGCTTTGTGTTTCCTCGAGAACACAAAAAGCGCAATATAAAACTTGGAAATGCGGAGAATATGAATTCTGCAATTCGATATCCAGATGATAACGAAATTGAGGCCATTTGTATGAATGCCTTAGAGGAAGCTAAAGTGGATTGCCGTATATTAGGTATACATTGCGATGACGACAAAAACTGGTCTGATATATGTCTTGTTCCTAAAACAACAGTAACCGATGAAGCCGAAGTTGAAAACGACGAGATAGAAGATGAAGAAAGCGACGTGACTAATCATGAACATGAAAATTCAGCAACATGAACCATGACTTTACTCAGAATGAACGAACTAGCCGATTTAGAAACCGAAAAGGATGAGGTAGATCAGGATCGTATCATATTAAACGATACAGATGACATCAATTTTGTTGATCATAATTTAAAGGAAATAGATGTGAGAAGTCCTTTCGTAAAAGTAAGGGTTAACGATAACAGCACAAAAACTATTCGCAAGGTGTCATTGTGTTGGCTCCTGAATGAAAAACACCAAAGGTAATTTTTCAAGGTCCTTTTGATTACCATTATTACAGTCGATTATTTTTGCAGGGTCAGTACCGATCGTCTACTAAGATTTAACCCTTCAGTACCCGTTTACGGTCTGTGGGACCGTGCAAACACATGATGCAGTATATTACTTAATGTTCTAGCGTTAGTTTACCGCCCATTTTACTACCTTCCTATATATTGCCATTGAAGATCCGTATGCAGTTTTGAGTTCGTGCGTGCAGTGGTTTAAAAGTTATTTATAATTTCGGTTTCAGAGACCGAAGCGGGTACCCGAGTTGTTTTTATTTTTACCTTTGATATACGACTAATGTGAGAAGAAGGGAGTATTTTCTGCATTTTTAGTAACACTGTTATACTAAAACGTTATTATAGTCATGGCAGATTTTATGAGAAAGAACAGGCGCGACTAGAACAGACGATGCGAGATATAATAGCGGAGGAGGATGTCGACAACGCGTTTTATGATGATCTGCCATCGTCTGACGAAGATAATTTATTAAAAACTAGGGAAATGAACAGTGACACTGAACATGAAATATCTGATTATGAAGACGTTAGTGAACAAGAAACTAATGCCATAAGATATCTCATTATTTTTATGGAGGTGGCAGAGGGTGTCGGTCTGCGAGACCGGTGCGGGTACTGATGTCTTACAATTTTGAACGGGTACTGGAGGGTTAAGAGTCAATCCGCTAAGAAGATAGCTCAACACAAGTCCGCACAGTATGTCACAGTATACCTAGAGCGTTATTATGCTATCTATTACTCTGATGCATGGTACGTGGGACGAATCTTAGAATTTTTAGATGGAAATTTGTTTAGAGTAAAATTTTTAAAATCGTCATTAAACGAGTTTGTTTGGCCAAAACAAGCAGATATTCAGATCGTTGAACAAAAATATATATTTTTTGGTCCTATTGGTCCCATTGTCCCAATGTTCATACACTTTTTTGTGAATAAAATTAAATTAACTGTATTTTATTAAGTTACAAAAGGTAAGTTCTGAAAATTATGTTTTATTTTTCTCAATTGTCTACCTTACATAGCGCAGTTATTATACATTTAGAGCCCGTGATCTTCCTTCGTTTAGCTTAAGTACCACCACATTTTTAGTTACATTAGGTTACTACTAAAACGTTGAATAAATTGCTGAGAAGTTGCCAAAATTGCTAAAAAATTACTAAAATAGCCAATAAATTCTTAAAATTACCGCAATTGCCCATAAATTGCCGCAATTTCCAATAAATTACAAAAATTGCCAATAAATTACAAAAATTGCTGGCAATTGCTACTGCTTGTACACAAAAATTACCAGGTGGTCAACCCCTCCACTGTAAGGCATTTGTTAACGTGCTAATAAAGAAAGTCAACAAAGACACAATAAAAAATGACCCCTTTCTAAAAGAAAATCTTAATCTATACATATATAAAGGAAAGTCACAACCCTGACTAATCAACGCAGAGCAGTAACCGCTGCTACTACGAACTTAAAATTTGGGTGGAAGGTTCAATTTGTTATGTAAGGTAGTGCTAAGAAGGGATTTTTTGGAATTCGACCCCTAAGGGGGTGAAAAGGGGTAAAATGTGTTTTCACGAATTCTTCAATATCTCTTACACCCGATAAGATATCAATTTGGTGTTTGCTTGCAAAGATTATCAATGCAAATACCTAGAAACGTATTTTAGGATTTTGTCCTAATCAACCCCTAAAGGTGAAAATTTGGATTGGGGGTGAATTAAAGAACCCTTCGTATCTCCTATGTTTATTGAGTTAGAACATTCTTTTTTGGCATATAGATGTATTTTTAAAATATTTAGAAAGCGGTTTGAGGGAATTTGAAAATTTTAACCCTAAGGGGGTGAAAAGGGGTAAACTGTGTTTTCAGGAATTCCTGAATATCTCTTACACTCGATAAGATAGCGACTTGGTGTTTGCTTGCATAGGTGTCCAATAGAAGTATATAAAAATACATTTCAGGATTTTGCCCTAATCGACCCCTAAAGGTGCAAATCTGGATTTGGGGTAAATTAAAGAACCCTTTGTAACTCTTAGGTTTATTGAGCTAGAACATTCCTTTTTTTGGCATATAGATATATTCTTAAAATATTTAGAAAGTGATTTAAGGGATTTTACAATTTTACCCCTAAGGGGGTGAAAAGGGGTAAACTGTATTTTCAGGAATTCCTCAATATCTCTTAGACCCGATAAGATATCAACTTGGTGTTTGCTTGCATAGGTGTCCAATACAAGTGTCTAAAAACGCATTTCAGGATTTTGCCATAATCAACCCCTAAAAGTGCAAATCTGGATTCGGGGTGAATTAAAGAACCCTTCATATCTCCTGTTTATTGAGCTAGAGTATTCTTTTTTGGCATATAAATGTATTCTTAAAACATTTAGAAAGTGGTTTATAGGATTTTAAAATGTTACCCCTAACGGGTGAAAAGCGGTGAACTGTGTTTTCACGAATTCCTCAATATTTCTTAACCCCATAAAATATCGACTTGGTTTTTTGCATGAATAGGTATCCACACGTTTCAGGATTTTCCCAAATCAACCCCTAAAGGTGCAAATCTGGATTCGGGGTGAATTAAAGAACCCGTTGTATCTCCTATGTTTATTGAGTTAGAACATTGTTTTTTTGGCATACAGATGTATTCTTAAAATATTTAGAAAGGGGTTTAAGGGATTTTAATGCTACCCCTAAAGCGGTAAAAAGGTAAAACTGAAAAGGGGTAAGGTGTTAAGTTTATCTTGCTGTAATTTATGAATACAACATTTAGTTTGTACATATATATTTTAATTTTATCTCATTGTTATACTAAAACTATAGTTTTATCAATATATACAAGGAGAACGACAATTACGTACACATTTCCAGGGGGTACATGAAGCATAAAAAAGAGTTGTGAAGGAATTTTTTCGGAAGAATTTTGTTTCTTTTTTCCAGCAATATTGTTTTGCGGCGTTTGTTAGTTTAGCGTACTTAGTGAGGGGGTGGGGGCACCCTAGAATTCATTTGAAATTTAGAAGAAAAAACATTGGTTGCCCGTACGAAGAACGGGCATCTTGCTAGTGTTTTTATAAAGGTAAGTCGATGCCATAATTCTATTTTATCTTAATTGATATGAAGGGTTTTTTGCATAAGCCCCCTATGTCATTAAAAGCGATTTCTAAGAAAATCTAAATTATTTATTATGCAATGGGGTTTTATGCAGAATCGCCAACATAAAGCGTCTTTATCTTAGACTACCGGTATTCTAGACGAATTAAGCAAGGTAACTGATTAGTGTATCGATAGGTGGCGTTTCTTCGATTTATCTTCAATGAGAGGTTCTTGCAAAAAAACCTTCATATCGGTGCCAAATTTGATGGTGATATAACAATTTCTATTTTATGCTTAATTTTTCATGTGTTTGTTCATTCTATGATATAGCGTTATTTTGGTGGTCATATTGATAACTTAATTTTTTAGATAAATTTTGAGCACAGCCATGTGATTGATGTTGCCGAAGCATATGGTTTTTTAAGGATTTCGGAAGATACAAAGCAATCGTATATAGATTACTTCAATATGGGCATGACACCAGCAGCAGCGCACAGTTTTCATGAACTTAAAATATTGGGTGACAATGAAGATGATTTTTCTCGTGTTAAAATTTTAGCAAATGCTCAAGTTAATCCAAGAAAACGACAAATATACACATTATTCAATAAATGGAGGTAGGTAAAATTTATAAAATAGTCTAAGAATTGCTATCTTTTTAGTAAATAGGCAGT
This sequence comes from Agriotes lineatus, assembly GCA_940337035.1. Taxonomy (NCBI): domain Eukaryota; kingdom Metazoa; phylum Arthropoda; class Insecta; order Coleoptera; family Elateridae; genus Agriotes; species Agriotes lineatus. The sequence goes on along the minus strand of OW679203.1, from coordinate 28,254,912 downwards.
TTAGCAAGAATCATTACTTATACAGGGTGACGCGGATCTAAATGTACAGGGCTATTCACTACATTTTGATCCCCCCTCTAACTAATTTATTTTTAGGTTTAAGAAAATAAGTTTAATACAAAAGTTACATAGCCTGCTTTAGATTTTATATTTATTTTATTTTCATGTATTCAGGGTGATCCATTTTGCCGTAGCCACCATGAACTTTTTTATTTTGAATGTATATAATGATATTTTCGGATTATCCTCGTAATTGTAAATGTTTTGTGTAGCACTTCCTATACCTATCTTTAATTGTTTTCCAGATAATGACAGTTGAAAACAGAGATCCACGTCACTCTGTATTTTCAACCGCCTTCAAAAAAAAATTGAGGTTTTTTTCTTAAGAAAATAAAGTTACCACTAAACTAACCTCTTATACTTTGTTTTAGAACTAATAATTTTGGTAGTCGCGATCCTGTCAATGCACTGAAAATTTTGAAAGAAAAGGAAACTTTTGCGAAAATAGGGGTCGAATTATTAGTAGATGAAGAAAATTCAAATGTGGCTATTGTCACACCTATTATGAGGAGGTCCCATTCGATGAAATTTTCAGAAGTGATAGTATTTGTAGATTCAAGCGAGTCCTGTGATCAAACCAATACAGTGGTAACATTTCTGTTTGGCTCGTCAAAATTTAAAAACGTTACTTGGTCCTGAAGGATTTAACAGAAAAAAATATCCACAAATATTTATGACCGATGACAGCACAGCAGAAAGAAATGCATTACGTAGAGTATTTCCAGAAAGTAAGTTACTTCTCTGCATATTTCATGTAACTCAAGCAGTATGAAGTAGCCATAATAAAATAGAGAAAAATGATCGGCTACATCTTATGAAATTATTTCAAAAGATAGTGTATTCTTCCACAGACATTGAATGTTATTTCTTCTTCTTCTTCTTAAAGATATTGTTACAAAACAATATATCAATTTTTTGAAGTACGTAGAGCAGCTATGGAAAAGAAAAGAAGAATGGTGTTTGTGTAATAGGGCTTCTTTAACTACCAGAGGGCATAATACCAATAATACTGTCGAAGCCTCGATCAGAATATTCAAAGATTTGGTATTAGAAAGATGTAAAGCTTTTAATATATGCGCTTAAGTAGATTTTGCTTCCACTATATTGGAAAACCATCACATAAGAAGATTACTCAATTTCGCTAATGGAAGGGAAACAAAAAATGATATTGCATATGGGAAATTTCTTAGAAAAGCAAGTGCACTGGAGGTACTTCAAACTGGAGAGAATGTGTTTGAAGTGTCGTCAACTCAAAGTGAAGAGAAAGCAAAGTATAAAGTGGTATCAGATTTACAAATGTGCGAATGTCTTGCAGGACAAGGAGGAAAGTTCTGCAAACACTTGTGTGCCGTCCAAGAGATATATAAAAATATTTCCACTTGCCCTTAACTAAGCACAAGTGATAAATTTTTGTTTGCAAAAATAGCAATGGGCGATACCTACTGTTGAAAAAAATGCTATTTTTGTTTCTTCTATGCAAAAATCAGTTAGTGCTAATGATACCACTTATGTATCTTCCTCTAGTAATAAAAATACTCCGAATGACGATTATCAGCTACACCATGATATTTCAGACCAATTAGAAGAAGATTTTAATCAAGACAGCATACGAAGAGAAAATAAATCGCTTTGCAAATAACTTAAATCTTTTAATTGAGTTAACTAAACAGAAAGATTATTCTTTGTTACCTCTTTTCAAAAAAGTCAACACCAAGTTGGAGGGAGTGAAGACCACAACACAATTGGGGTCCTTTTTCTCAAATATTGTATCAAAAGTGGGGTCAAGGAAAACAATTCCAGTTCAGCCAACGTCCATTTCCCGAAGGAAGCGATCATCGCTTCCAAAAGGTGCTCGAAGCATTCAAGCCGGCCGCCCTTCAAATTTAGAATTAAATCGCACTGGAAGAATTGCAAAAAGATCAAAGAAAAAACACCAACTTAGTGCAAATATAGCAGCTAATTTACCAAACGCTAAAGGTCATTAATATGTATGTTCTATTTTTCGTTCCTTTTTATACTATTGTTCAAGTATTTTTAGTGTTTGCTAATTAATCATGAGTGTGTGTGTTATGTGTCATGAGTATCTAAACATAATTTTGATATCTCATATAATAATCGAAATTAAAAGGTTAATTGGAATTACTCAATTTTAAAAAATCCCTTGTATATTTGAAACAAATGAAATTAGACCTATTCTGTTTATTCCAGCCTAGTGAGATCGAAAATCCAGCTCGTGACACTTTTATTACTTTTTTCCTATGTACCTATTACCGTTTTTCTTGTAGCGCATAAAACCAACGAAAATTACTCGCCTTGTACTTAGTTCATTTTTAATATATCATTTTTGTTACATTGTATAATGTATTTATTGTTATCTTAATATTTCTTAAAAAAGTGCGGCTATATATAAAAAAGTAAGTATCGCATAACTGCAAAAATGATAAATATTTGTGCGCGCCAGGAAAATGAAATAAAACAAAGTTTTAGTTTATTTTGATTGCCATACTCTACCAATAATTTTTTATATTGCATCATATTATGCCCCCATGCGGATAATAAGTACTGCGTGTAGTAAAAAAATAGCGCGAGAGATTTTGTTACTAACCCTACACATATTCAGCGCGACCTGCTGAAATCAGCTAGGATTGGTAAAAACATAATTCGCATATCTTCGGCAATTTAGATCGCTGAAAGTGTATAGGATCGGTAAAAATGCGTCCCAGACGGACCAGCGTCCCGGACGGACGGAAATCACGTGATTTCTCGAAAACCGGAAGTGTCACGTGACTGAAATTCGGTTCCTGACCTGACATGACCATTCCAAACATATAACTTTCATAACTTTTTTCTCTATCTCTTACGGTTTGGCTGCTGAAACAGCGTCCCGGACGGACCAGCGTCCCGGACAGACAAGTCTATTAGATAAATGATATTACATTTTCTTGTTTACGTTACTGCTACCTAGTTGCTATTGTGCTACTTTTGGGTTTCCAAATTCTCTGTGATAACCCAGATAACACTTGTCGTTATCTAAAGATTCGTTGGCCGACAATTGTATCCATGTAGTTGATGTTAAGAGAATTAGCCGACAAATAAAAAATCTGGTATCAAACCAGACAGTTTTCACATTGTAAACCTGGCTTTCAAATCTTCATATTTTGAGATTTTAAGTGTTTTAAAAAGTGCGAATATAAACCAGGAGTCCCAAGGAAGTAATAAATATGCAAGAGACCAAAACCGAGATTAAGGTGGAGTAATTAGGCGAACGCTACAGAAAAAAGATTGCGGGGTTACTGAATGTAAATAATTACTGCAAAAGCAAAGGAGTACCAAATTGGGAAGAAATAAGATCTTGCTCAACAATAACATGTCAGCAGAACAGGAAATGCAAGTACAGAAAATAATATCAAAGTCAGGGACGAACAAGAAAAAGGATATGAGACTTAAGTAGGTGTAAAACTTAGAATGATGAATAACGAGAATCTAGCGATGCTAGGAACTTGGCATGTTGGATGGACATGGTATGAATGAGCGCTACAAAATTTAGAAATGGAATAAGATATAAGATTGACGTAGCACTGAAAAAGACTAATAGAATAATGTTCTTCCAACAGAGAAACATAGGTACGTGGGAAATTTCATGTAAAAAATACGAACCACATCGATCATATATGTTTGTCAGGCCATTTTGCAGTCTTTAGCAACTCAATTAACAATTTAAGCCTTCAGAGCAGTTTGACTGTATTTCAAATCCTTTTTTTTATATTTTTGTAAGCATAATGATTTTGTAGACCCCTGGTATTATTATCGCTAATTTGTGGCATTTTGGACATTCCTCTAGTTTTGTTTGGGCAGTTGCATGTTAAGCACCTCAATATTTCGAACATTTAAAAATTCAGCCTGTGGGTGCGACAAGGATGGCTATTGCTTTTGAGTAAGACAAATTAACTCGTATGGCAATTGCTCAAATTCGTATCTGACAGAACAGTTTAACCTTCAACCTGACATCAAAACAGATATGAATTGCTTCAACAAAAATTGCGTAATTTGAAGGCAAAACATCAAAAATGACAAAATTTATATCACGTAAATGCAATGCAATTAATGTGACGTAATTTCCGGCTAACCTGGTTTTGTTTCAGTGACGTAGGGACGCTGATATCTGCATTTGTTTAACTTCTTGCAATTTTCGGTGTCCAAAACCGTTTATCTGCAAAATCAAAGAACGCTACCTCGATAAAACCTCTCTGGAACAAATCTGGGAACTGGGGCCTGCTTCTACACCTTGCACGAAGGCTAATCTTGATGAAACCCAAAGCTAGTAGGTCCTCTGCAACTGCTTGTCTGTGAAATTTACATTGCAAGGGCAGCTTCGTCGACGCCATGGCAATTATAAAGTTGGTGAGTTTCCTGCTCCAAATCTCTACATGTAGGGCTCGATAAAGGATTCCCCAACATGCAGCACACACAATTTTTGGTAGCCGATGCTTCCAACTATTCGAAAACTTTCCCGAAAAACCAGCCTCGCTGTAAGACGCACCTGGTTAATTCTTACAGACCTTTTCCCTCTTCATTGGGGTGTTATAATTTGATAAAACTTTACACAACTATACTCTGCAGATTGGTGAACATTAAATACCACTTTTTGGCTCACACAGAAAACTTTTATTTGAAAATTTACATAAAACTGTGATGAGCACCTCTTGCACACAGCACAATTTTACAAGTCTTGTTTGCGATTATAACAATTGAATATCACGTTTCCTAGCAACTCAGTTTTACAACTGTTTTATGAAATAAGTTTTGATATGTTTTTAGTTGGGAACTAAACTGTCTTTTTCTTGGAAATTGCCAATCGTTGCACTTTACTCTGCTTTTAATCACTTTAGTTTTTACATGCACTGTTACACCAGTTTATAATTAGCACATCACTCTTGTTTGTGTCCTTTGATAAGTTGCCTTATCTTGCTCTTTGCAATCTTTGCTTCCTTGCACTGCTTTGCACTGTTTCCTTACCAGTCAGCTGTCTTGCCGTTTGCTGGTTTCATAAACTTTTACTCATAAACGCTCATATAATTTTTGTGACCCCATCAACCATCTCTGTATCATTTTAAATTCACATTATTGTATTGATTTTACCAAATCAAATCTGCCAGATACATAAATTAAGCTGCGTTTGTCATTACAAAAAATCAATTATAAATCAAACATTAAACGTAACCCTTTCGATTCTGCCTTATCTAATGCCAACCTTTCTCAATCAAATTATAGTTACTGCTAATCATATTACGTGCATTTATTAGTGTAAAATACTGACTTTATTTTGCAATACACAAAACATTAATTCTGTGCTCATTTTGAAGTTATTTCATTTTCGTGTTAGTTAGGCAACCAGAATTGCAGTGGGCATTAAACCATTACAATGTATTAATACAGAAAGGTCCGGCCGTACGGCTGAGTGGTGTTGCACATCTCATGGCACTTGTAAAAGTTACGACCCAGTCTGCTTGGTCAGTACTTGGTTGGGTGACTGTTTTAAACATAAGAAGCTACAGTACAGAAATACCAGTAACAAATTAAAAGAAAAAGTAATAAATTTTAATGTATCAAATTCATTAGCAACAACAGAAAAACAGAATCAGTACACACAGAAAGTAAAAGAAAAACTAGATAAATAATGGCAAAGCGAATTTCGTGATCGAAAGATGGCAAAACCTAGAATCACTTAAAGAGAAGGTTTGGGAATAGAAGAAAAGAAGAAAACGGATATGCAGAAGAATTAAATGAGAGTTCTACCAATGGAAACTCTTTAAGGAGAAATTAAACAAAAATTGAATACAATAAGTGACTTAAGAGTTGGCTAAATACCAAAACCATAGAAAAATAGTCGAAGAGAAATGAAGAAATTTCATGTAAGCCTATAGCAAAGGGAAGAAATCAAAGGATTATTCAGAGAGAATGACAACAAAGTTACAAGTATTGGAAGTGGCACAAAACCCAGCGAACGATTCAAGAGGAAGCTATGCAAATGCTACCTGAAGAAAAATGCCAAGAAGAAAGGAAAGAATGGTTTGATAATGAATGTAAGAAGGCTAGCAGAAGAAGCAAAGCAAAGTAAGAAATGGAACCTATACAAACTGTAGAGGTAACAAGAAAGTAAGAACATAAACAAAGAAAGGTGAAAATGATACACAAAAGTAGAAAAACGTATCGAAGAGGAGCTGCAACAAACAGAAGAAAACTTTAGTAATGAAGAAATAAATAACTTTCATCAGAAACCAAAAAAAAAGAGAAACAAGAATACTGTTGTAAAAAAACTTGCTATAAAAACAAACATTGAGTTCTAATAGAAGAAATAAATGATAAACAAATGTTAATTTAATAACTATAAAAACGGAAATTAACCAAGTTCAAATCAGTTATTTTTTAAATTTTCTTACAAATTATTAAGTTTAAACATTTCTTATATTTAAAATATTGTCTATATTTATAATAGTCAAAATGTCTCTTTGCGCCACTACACGTTTTATTATTTGTGTTGCTTTATTCACTGGCCTAATTGCACTGATTAATTTTAAAAGTTCACTTCCTTCAAAAATGCTTTTCGGTGTCCAACTGTTTCCTTTTCACTCGTTTTTTCTCCTGTGTTGCTGTCTGCTTCTCACAATTGCTATTTTACGTCTTTATGTCTGCTTTTTTAATTGCTCGTTGCAACATTATTATTTTCCTGGCTTCTTATACTTTTTTAGATTGTTCACAATTTGACCTACTTATCTATATTGAAATCTACACTTCAATCACCTGCACATAGCAAACCCTTTTGTGATTATTTATTTCATTTGGTTTGGCTATTCATTCTGCCCAAACCTAATAATTAATAATTTGAACTTTGACTTCAACCCTGTGAAAAAAACAATGTTTGCCCCTTTGAGTTCCTTAATCAATTCATTTATTTTAATACAGGCATCTCTTTTTCAATGCATTTACTGAATGACATTTAAACTTAGCATTGCAGCTAGATAAAACACCCCAACTCTGTGCTTAGTGACTAAATTTTCAAACTGTACTGCAAGCAGAGCAGAGTCGTAGGGCCCAAGAAGAACTTACTCAATTGTAGGAATAGAAGATTTATTACTACCTCTTGCTGGGAAATGAATTTTGAAATATGTAACTTGCAGCTTACGATTGCTTGTTACTATGCGAGATTTGACAGTTGCACAAATTCCTCTTATTTGGTTTTTTTCCTTTTAATTTTCTGTTATAAAATCGATACCCCTAGTTAGGAATTTAAAGGTGAAATTTGCACAAATACTAAAACTATCACTAATTATATAACTTTAACATATATTCCTAATTTATCTTTAGCATTAAAAAAAGAACTTAATAAATATAATTGTAGAGTAGCTTTAAAAAATCAAAACACTCTCGGAAAAATATTCTTTTTCTACTCACTGTACAGAAAGTCTGCTTTTGCGCCCTAGTTTTACGAAACAAAACTGTCAATTTCCAACCAGCGGGAGCCAATTTTTATTAACTCCCGGCTAGATCCAATATTTGTTGCTCCCGAATTTGTGTTTATGTCACCATGGATATCACACCAAAGCTTTACAATGTTATGCTGATTTGGAAATTAGGCAAAATGTCACTATAATGATTTCCTAAAGCAAAATTTTTGAAATTTCGCGCAACAGAGCATGCATTCGAAAAAAAAATGATATATATATATCACTGGAGCAAAGGTTCATTTCCCCCCTTGTGTGTTTAATGCCCTCAGCTAACGTGTCGGGCATTAAATTCACACGCGGGAAGAAATGAATACCTTTGCTCCCTAGATATATAAATAGCTATTAACAACCTTAAGGATAATATAGAAATAAATAATGAATCAAATGTAATATATGAGTTGTGTTGCAATAATTGTGATGTTGAATATATTGGACAGACTAAACAACTGCTGAAAAAGAGAATTTCACAACAAAAAAATTCGATAAAAATTAAAACTGAAAAACCTAATCTAGCTAATACTGCTTTGTCTGATCACGCAGTGATTTTAAATCCCCAAAAATACTACAAAGAGAAAATAACCTACAAAAACGCTTAATCATTCAATCAATTATAAAACTGACATTGAAAAACTTAATGTAATTTATCATAAATTAGCCCATCCCTTCGTTTTAACATCGTGTGTATCAAACCACGTTTCATCAAGGTAGAAATTATCTGAATTTATCAATGAATGCCGTTCGTTGGATTTATAATTTCAATGATTCCATAATGTCGCTTATTTAATGTTTTGTACGTAAATCCAGTTTGTTTCAAAATTTTTCGAAGTGTTTGGAACTATAAGAGAAATTAAAGCCACGATCATGTAACTTGCCTTTAATTGTGTCCGCAGTTGGCACATTATTCTCTTCATACATTTGATATATGATTCCCGTCACAGCTTCCTTTTGCTTGTCATTAAAACTGTTGAGAACTGTGTGTGATTCGGTGGTTTTGTGTTTTAATGAATTTACTTCTGAATGCACCATATTGTAAACGCTGGTTATAAGAACTTTGGTGAATTTCAAAGTCAAATTTAGTGGCCTCTTGTATTTTACTTCCAAGAAAGTGTTATAAACATTTGTTTATTATACATTTAGCGTCTGCAGATAAATGTTTCTTATGTTTAATAACTTTTTCTTTAATCATAGCCAAAGCCAAGACACAAAATAGAACAGTAGAAGACAACAAATTCAAGAAGAATAATGGATTAGTGCACTTAATAACGTGCCTTAAAAAAAACCGTTATCGAAAGGGCTTTGAACTAGATTTTGTCCTACGACTGCATATCTGTGATTATTACATCGCTCTACCCAGAATTCAGCGTGCTGAGTCACTTGCATTATCAGTTGCAAAAATGAGGTTATATGTTTACACGTAAATTATTACATTGCGCCACCCAGACTTCAAGGCGCTCAGTCACTTTAAACGCACTTTACTACAACTAATTGTTTGTTTCGCTCCGTTTATTATGCAAGTTTTGCAGGTCTGATAAGTGCTAATGTTGTTTCTAAGTACGCACCAATTTCCATTATAAGATACTAATGAGATAATATATAAGTTAAAAGACGTACCTGATCAACAAGAGATGTATTCCCAACATGTATATTGAGCTTAATAATGACCCGCTGGTCACAGGAGTCCTCAAGGATACCCGTCGACTCTGCAGGAAACGCTTCCAGTTGCTGCCGGATCGACTGCGAAATCGCAGGCACGAACGTCAACGGATTGAGGTCCAAATCATCACACAACACCTCAGCAAACTGTTCGGCAGTAATCATACTCTCTAGAACAAAACAAATGTACCGTAGTGAAACAAATCTAAAACACTAACCATTTTTGTTCCATGTAAACGTGTCCCTCAATTTTTGCCCTTCAATTTCCATATCCAGTCGTATGGGGACCAGCAGCTCGTTTTTCGCAGAATTTTCCATATTCGTCTGTGGGTCTGTATCGTCAAAACAGAAAGGAAACGTCCGTACCTACAACAAGCTGATTTTAACGTTGCTGTTTACTTGAAACGCAATATGAACATAAATATAAGCAACAAGTCAGTGACTACCAATTTAAATACCTGCGGAGCTTCCTATCGTGCATAATTACTCAAATAAAAATTTAAAAAAGGTGTATTGATATTACTTTTATTATTCCTAATTTGTAATTTCGTTAGCGCAATATGCACCTTCTTATTTGAAACCCTGTTTCTGTTAATGGGCGTAGCTTGCGGAACCGCATCCAGGTGGCTGGAATTGGGCAGGGAAGGTACCCACGAGATCGACTTCTTCGCCTTCCCCTCCCGTGGCAGTGGAGGGTCCGACGTGTGCACAGACACGGCCTTGTATCTTAAACAAGGTTTTTTTTGATAACTGCTTCCGTTGTTTTCAATAACCCTGCAAAAAACTACTCACTTATCATCATTTCCGTCAATTATGTCCTCCACTTCTGCAGACCGCAGCAGCGATACGCTGCTGGCCAGCACGTGCTGGCTCAGGCCGATATCGATCAGCTTTTTGCGTTCCTCATTGGTGATCGTGCGTCTGTACATTCCTGGGTACTTCTTGTACAAGGACCCCCGAAACAGGCGCAAGTAGTTGCCCACCTGGAAACATTGTTGGAGCAAAGCGATGCGTTTGAAACTGCAGGACCTACCTCGGATCCCACACAGTAGTACTCCCCATTTTCCTCTAACTGGAAACTTATGGGTTTATCGCCGAACGTTCTAATTGCCATTTTTATTCCCTGCTGGTTCAAATTTGATGGTATTAGAAAACGTAAAAAACCACCAAAGGACGCCTGAACAGCCAAGCAGTTGGCGTCGGCAAGCTGTCAAAACTTTAACCTCACTTATCCTAAACGTATGCGGT